>JACDJE010000080.1:4649-118950 GCA_016647715.1 Pavo muticus
AGTAAGCAATGACAGAAGCCATTCCTAGAATACTGCTATGGGAAACTGGGAAACATAGCAGCAGAGAATGAAGCATCTACACTTTCCTGAATGATTGCTCCAAGAAAAAAAAAAGAAAAAAAAGAAACAAGAAAAAAATAAATTTCTTTTAGATGTTATCTGTTTGAAGGCATACACCATCCTCATATTTTAAAAGCATGAAAAAAAAAAAAGCAGAGACTCATCTCCTCCAACGTTATGTGTATTTGCTTTAGACAGCAAGTGGCGCAGCTCTGTATCATAGAGAACTGAAGTCATAAGCACCAAGCTCCTAAGCTCCAGACAAACCAACCAAACGTACCTACGGCCAGACAGAATCCTTAAGTAGGACAGCCAGTAAAAATGTCAAACAAAGCACTTGATTCTCAGCCTACTTGTTTGTTTTTGAAAATCCAGAGGCCTCCGTGTTAGCTCCACCTCTGGCCTGTAAAGCCCGAGCTCACAGTCTGTTGGAAGTCCTTGTAACTAGGCAGCGGAGAATTTAGATTGGACTGAATTTTTGGAAGGCATTGCATTAGATCAAAAATACTGCCTCCCTGAGCAACAAAGTAGTGGGCTAAAGAAAAATGTCTTAATTCTTAAAGAACAAAGTTAATTCCTCCTTTACAGATTACAGAAAGGACTAACACGAAACAGGATGAGCAGAATGCAGGGACACTTTAGCGTTATCTGCAAATTAGCATGGGACATCACACGAGAATGGCTTCAATTCTAGAAACTGTCCAAACTGAGGCAACAGCAAGGCTGTGTTCTATGCTACAACATACCTGATCTCCTCTTGCAGCACTGTTTGGGAAAGCTGACACAACAGATATTCCTCTCTTTGACTGGACGCACAATTACGCAGCGTGAAGATGGCCAAATCCATGAACTCCGCAGATTTGCTTTGAGGCATCTGAAAAATCAGCTTGCCCAAGTACACTGGGCTAGTCTACAACAAGAAGAAAAACTGCTTGGTGCGTGCGTCCACAAAGGCCAGCGCCACAAAGAACTACAATGCCCCAACGCTGCAGCGCATTGCAAAGACAGCACTGATACATGGAAGCCTCTATGACAAGAGGAGTGCTCTAGGAGCAGCATGAGAAGCTGCATACCTGAGGGAAGTAGATGCTGACAGGCTTCCAGCTTTTTTTCCTCTCTTCTCTTTGCTGAAAACTTTCAAACCTCCCTTTTGCTTGTTCATCGTCATCGTGTCAGAGAGCTGCTTCTTGTTCTCCTTAGAAAGCTCTTCACTGTGAGAAACAACATCCTGCAAAGTACAGAGAGGGACAGATTCCACACTTAAATATTCCAAAACAAGCAACACTGGAAAAAGTTGCACCTGAGAGGCTGCTTTCTTGCATGTGGAAAAGTCAGAGGTGAGGTATATCTGGGGCTGATGAAGTGGATAGACATGAATCTAGCAATCCAAAGCACAATGCAAAACATTTTATTTCCATAACAACAAATAACCTGTATATTGCTTTACATATACATATCTTGACATGTACACCCAAGAAAGAATAATGAGATGCATTTGCTACAGCCAACTTGGCTGACAATTATTCACAAAGTTGTTCAGCTTCTCACCTTCAGAGGCTGACCCTCTCCAAGCATCAGGAAACTTGTCATGCAAGGAGTTGTTCAGTACCTGGGCAACGAAATGTATTCCATAACTTTGAAGGAAATGTAAGGCAAATGAGACTTCCACAAGGATGAACCCACTAATAACTTCTACAGGGTAATGCAGTGATACACCAGACTTACAGGACTTGGGCAACTGAACTAATGATGGCAGACAGGAACACATCTGTCACTGTCCTCATATTTCTGAATGAGGTATCCAGGCATTTCCTCACCTCTTTGCGACTTCGAGCTTGTGCAGGTATAACATTGTATGGCAATTTGCTATTTGAAAGAGATAAATGTGAATGAGTACTCCTCAATCTAATGTATTCCTGTCAGAGCTGGGCAGAATTTCTAGCTTGACACAGAAACAAATGTTCACTCAGCTGCCAAGAGCTGTGCATTAACTTTAATTAAGTTTCCTGGCACTGGAAGAGCTAAGGACTTCTCACTTCCTCTGCTGTCCCTGCAACAGCGATTGTGAGAAATGGCCCAGCTAATTCTGTGTCTTTTTGTACAGCATGCAGACACCCTCTCTAGTTTTGAAAAAAAAAGAAAAAAAAAAAAAGTGTCATCTCTGACATGTTTGTAGTAGCTCAGGTTGCAAATAAATCAGTGAAAACACAAGCTGCACATTTCAGCGTTAAGATAGTAACTCACACGACATGATGCGTTGTGAGAGGCTGGCTTTTACTTTATAGGCCTTATTTTCCTTTGCCTCTTTTATAGCATGTTAAAACAACAAGAACAAAAATCCTCAAAATCTAGCAAACATCTAGCACTGAAAGAAAAAGAAATACAGAATGAAGCACATGGAACTCTGCCTGGGGTCAGATGAGGAGCTAACCAAGAGTTTGTAGATCCAGATTAAAGGGAGGGGAGGGACAGATGACAAAGCCTTTGACATGGCCCTTCACCACATCCTTCTCTCTAAATTGGAGAAGTATGGACTGTTCGATAGATTAAGAACAGGTTGGCTGGTCACAGCCAAAGGGTTGTGATTAACAGTTTTATGTCAGGGTGGAGGCTGGTCACAAGTGGTGTCCCCCAAGGGTCGGTCTTGGGAGTGGTGCTCTTCAACATCCTTATCAGTGACAAATGATGGCATCAAGTGCACCCTCAGCAAGTTTGCAGATGACACCAGGCTGAGCGATGCGTTCGATACACTGGAGGGAAGGGAAGCCATCCAGAGGGACCTGGACAGGCTGGAGAAGTGGGCCCATGTGAACCTAATGAGGTTCAACAAGGCTAAGTGCAAGGTGTTGCACTTGGGCCGGGGTAATCCCAGGTATTTATACAGACTGGGGGAAGAACTCCTTGAGAGCAGCCCTGCAGATAAGGACTTGGGGGGTGCTGGTTGATGAGAAGCTGGACATGAGCCAGCAGTATGCGCTTGCAGCCCAGAAGGCCAACTGTGTTCTGGGCTACATTAAAAGAGGAGGGGCCAGCAGGGAGAGCAAGGAGATTGTCCCTCTCTACTCATCTCTTGCAAGGCCCCATCTGGAGTACTGTGTCCAGGCCTGAAGCCCCCAGTATAAGAAAGGCTCAGAGCTCTTAGAGCGGGTCCAGAGGAGGGCCACTAAGATGATCAGAGGGCTGGAGCACCTCTCCTATGAAGAAAGGTTGAGGGAATCGGGCTTGTTTAGCTTGGAGAAGAGAAGGCTCTGGGGAGACATCATTAAAACCTTCCAGTACTTGAAATGAGCGTATAAAGAGGAGGGGGAATGACTGTTTGCATGGGTTGATAGTGATAGGACAAGGGGGAATAGTTTTAAACTGAGACAGGGGAGGTTTAGGCTAGATATTAGGAGGAAGTTTTTCACACAGAGGGTGGTGACGCACGGGAACAGGTTGCCCAAGGAGGTTGTGAATGCCCCATCCCTGGAGGCATTCAAGGCCAGGCTGGATGTGGCTCTGGGTAGCCTGGTCTGGTGGTTGGCAACCCTGCCCACAGCACGGGGGTTGAAACTAGATGACCTTTGAGGTCCTTTTCAACCCAGGCCACTCTGTGAATCTATGATTCCATGATTCCAGGCCTTTTCAGACCAACCAATCAGAGCACATTGCTGCATCCCAACCTTTTCAGCCTAACCAATCATAGCGCACTGCTGCATCCCATCCTTTTCAGTCCAATTAATCAGCGCATGGCATTGCTTCTAGGCTTTTTCCCCTCCATCAATCAGAGAGCAGCGCATCCTTACACCTATTACAGTCCATCCAATCAAAGCATAGCACAGCAGCCAGCACTTATCAGACCAACCAATCAGAGAATGGTGTAGCATTCCGCCCATTTGAGCCGTGCCAATTAGAGCATGGTGTCCCATTCTGCCCTTCTCATCTCCAGCAATTAAAGCACAGTGTTGCTTCCCTTTCTTTTCTGCCCAACAATAAAAACGCATTGCTGCATCCAGTCCTTTTCAGCCCAATCAGAGCATGATGCTGCTTCCTGCTGCTTTGCTGATCAGCCAATCATATCTCAGCACAGCTTTTCGCCCTTTTAAGCACAACCAAAGTGCAGCAGAGCTTCCCTCTCATTTCAACCCTACTGATCAGACCATATTACCATATCCAGGCCTTTTCAACTCAACCAGTCATAGTACAGCACCTCTTCTTGTCCATTATATCCTAACCAATTAGACCGCAGCACAGATTCCCATCCTTTTCAGCCCAACCAATCAGAGCGTGGTGTTGCTTCCCACTCTTTTCAGCTCTACCAATCAGAGTGCACTGAGGCATCAATCCCTTTGCAGACCAACCACTCAGAACGTAGTGCTACTTCCTGACCTTTTCAGGCCAACCAATCAGAGAGCAGCATTACCTCCAGCCCACTACAGCCTAACCAATCAGAGCATAGCAGAGCTTCAATCACTTTTCAGGCCAACCAACAGAGAGCAGTACAGCTTCCCACCCTTTTAAGACTAACCAATCAGAGTGCATTGCTGCATCCCAACCTTTTCATCTCAACCAATTAGAGCACAGCACAACGACCTTTTCAGCCCAAAAAATCAGAATGCTGTGCTACTTCCTCCTTTTCATCCCAACCAATCAGAGTGTGGTTTTGCTTCTTGCTCATCCAATCAGAGTGCATGCTGCTTCTCAAGCAGAGTGAGACTTCTTTGTTTCTAAGCGGAGGGAAAGCAGGAAGCTGGAACTCCTCCGTCCTATTGCCAAAGGTCTTATCCGGCATTCGGGGGGTGAACACGGATCTGCGGGTAACCCCTGGGGCTTTATGTGGGAGGAAAGGAAGCAGGGATGCAGCTGTAGTGCAGACAGGGGGCTCTGGGCTGGAGCAGTGCAGCCAGGCACAGCTGCACAGCCCACAAGCTGGGCACACAGAGGAAGCTTGTCCAGCTGCGGCCTGGGGCTAGGGGGCTGTCCTTACCAAGCACTCCCCGATTCTATAGGTCTGCATGGACTGCACCACTTGCTCAAGCTTGACCCACTGCAGGAGCTCAAACTGCCTTTCCCCCTTCCTTCCCCATCTCTTCCCCCTGCACTGGCCCAGTGTTCTGCTACCCTTGTCACCTAACAATCATGAAATATTTTCAAACACATTGAATCAGACTGCATACTGCCACAGATTAGGAAGAAAAAAAAAAGCTGAAAAATGAACACTATATAATGTGTTAATAAAAGACTCCTACCTGACTGAGGACCAATAACAGTTCTCATCTCGGAGTAACTCCTGAATACAACTCAGACTCACGTTCATGGGTTCACTATCAACAGTGGCTCTGGGATACTGGATATAAGTCTTCTACTTTGAGTTGTAGTATAATTCAGGACACAAAAAACTCTGTGACCCAATGTACTCTAGGGCACATTAACAGACTCCCAGAGCCCTACAGGCTTTCCATTGTGTCCTAGAGGCTTACAAGAATGCCAAAGCGGACTCTGGAGCACTCTGCAATATTCCCTGAGCTCCTCAGTGCACTCTAAGGGTTCCCCAGAGACTTTCCAGTGTAGCCTTCTGCACTCTAAGCACGCCCCAGCATAGCCTGGGCCAAACTAGATGGCTGACTGAGCTCCGTGGACAACTCCAGGTCACCCTAGAGTCCACTGAGCACCTCTGGGCTCATTCTGCGGTGTCATCACATACAGTGAAAGTACGTGTGGATGTGTGTGCTGCCCATACCTCCCTGGGCACCCAGCAGCCCATCAGCAAAGTTGGGTTCTGAGACACTGCAGGAAATGTGGTTTTCTAATGCTGTGAAGCATGAGGAAAAGTAGAGGCACACAGCAAAGTTTTCTTTCCCTGCAGCAATGGCATAGGGATGATTTTCTGGCCCCTTTCATGTCTTTTCTGGGAGGGGGCCACAGCACAGCCTCGGGTGCTCTATTCTCTTTTTTCCTTTTGATTTCAGGTAAAGAACACAGTATTACAGGAAAATAAATAAATAAACGGAGTAAGAAAAGAAAGAAAGAATTCTCAAAACCCAGGAAACCTATGTAAATTGCTTATGTATATCTGTAAAAAAATGATCTAACTGATGTTGTTGCATTTTTCTTTGTCAGGGTATTACATTTCTTTAAATATTCATGCACCAAAATCTAACTACATGAAAATTTAATGATAATGAAATGAATGCACATCAGCAGAAAGCACAGGGCTTCGTGTTTTTTCAGCCTCTTTTTCATATTTGTAGTGCTGTAAAGTGATGGAAAATACAGCGATAGTACCGGGGTGGCACAAACGTAGGCTGCAGCAAATGAGAACGCGCCCAAATGCAGCAGCTGTAGATGCAGAAACAAAAGAAAAAAAGCTGCTTACCTTTGGAAGGCCTCAGGTAGGGAATGATTTCCAGCAAGATACCCTTACCTCCTCTGCCAGCCCTTACATGAGAGCTGGGAAGGAGTGGATCCTGGCTCCACCCCTTCATCACTCAGTGGCATTGCATGCACCCGAGCTCCCCTGGATTGGCCCTGCCTTCCCAACAGGTGTTCAATCAGTGCTTCAGGCCATGACTTAGCATTTCCACTACAATATTTTTAATGTATCTTTTTTTTTTTTTTTTTTTTCCACAAATGCCTTTCTTGCATTAAAAAAAAAGAAAAAAAAAGCCAAAAATAAAACTTGGATTCCTGAAAATATACATGGTGGTTCTGTTTATATTGATGGCGAATTTGCAAAGTGATTAATGGTGTTTTGCAAAAATCAAATGAGTCTAACCTAATCAAATCAATTAAACACTATTATTAGAGTGGTAACATTAAGATAGTACCTGGAGACCTTAATAAAGAAGACGACCCCCAGGTGAGCAGTGTACAAAGGGAGCAGCACCACTGTCATCCTTGGGACCTCTCCAACTCCTTTCTAGGGCATGTACCTTGCTGTGCTCTCCTTAAGTCAGGCCTGGCTGGAGGGAGGGAGCATGCACACCATGCTTAAACTCTACCTGCTGCTGAGCACACAGCAGGTGCTACCTGAGACCATAAGCAATTAGGGGCACCCGGGGCTGCAGCTCCACTGAAGGTGCAGAAAGGTTCTTTTTTCCCCTCTGCCTTCCAGCAGCTCCTAGCCTTGCTGCAGGCTGTGGTGTGCGCCCATGCTCTGTGCCAGGCCTTACTCCTGCACTGCACCTTGGCTCTCACACTAGTCTCTGTTTTTTTTCTTTTCTGTATTTTAGTATGTGGCTGTTTTCTTGCTGCAGATGATGTAGGATTTGACTGAGACTGTGGGCAACCCCAGTCATCTGTGTGGGGTCTGCTCCTCTGGAGGAAATTGCCTTTGATGTGGCTGGAGCACCCTGGTGAAGGTGCGAAGGTGTAGCTGTGGAGGATCTCTTGTCTGTATGTGGGAAGTACATTTCCTTCTGCTTCAGTGACCTGGCACCCAGCTGGCTCTACGCATGTCCCAACTCACACTGCACCCCCAACCTGCAGCACATCATAATGATAGCACTTCCCAACCTCCATGGCCAGCAATGCCCCATGCACTGCACCCACTAAAGCCAGACTGATTTTATTCAAATTGCGAGTGTAAAACAGAATAATAATTAAAAAAAAAAAAAAAAAAAAAAAAAACCAAACACACAACAAAAAACAACCAGCCCTCATTGGCTTCAGAGAAGAAAGCCAAAGGAAAATTGCTCCCAGGCTCTCTTTTTCTTCTTTTGCCCTCCCATGAACTAGTATTAATGCTGCGCATATTACAACACAATGGAGGGAGGGGGGCAGCTCCAGCTCTGCATCTGCTCCCCCCAGGGAGGTTTTGGCACAAAGGCAGAAGTAGCGCAGGTGTTAGTACTGGGTCTGAAAGCTACAGGGGCAGCTAGGGGCCGCCCCGGTGAGCAATGAGAGGGCAGAATGGGAATGTGGAAAAAGGGCTTTGTGTTGGAGGTTGCCCCCTGCCAAGGGGACATGCCAAGGGGCCAAGTCTGAGACAGGGGCTGTGCCTCTGCGCCCCATCTCTCGCACACGTCTCAACTGTAAACTGCAAGCGGGGGGCACCTGGTTAGCCCAAATGCTGTCCCCACAGTAGGGAAAATTAAGGGTCTAGGTAATGTCAGGAACCGGCTGTGCTCAGCACTCCAGGATGAGTGGTACCTGGGGTGGGATGTCAGGATTGCAGCCTTGTCTGGGGGCACAGCCTGGAGTGCTGGCAATAGCCTCTGCCCTGCTCCCTGGGCCATTTTCACACACAACTGATAATGTAACTGCTCCTCAGCTTGCTGCTATAAATAAAGGGCACAGGGTGTACGGGGGCACTGAGTGGTGCTCCCGGTCCATGGACGCGTACGGTAGACTTGGACCCTTGGCCGCGCTGATGGCAGCTCCGCACTTGGTCATCAATTTCCAGCTGCAGCCCGGCGGCACTGGCGGAGCCACTCAGTCTGTTTTCCAGACCTTGTTGAGGAACTTGACCACCTCATCATAGATGACAAAGACAATGGCCACGTCGAGGCAGACACGGCCCAGGCGGGGTATGGTGCCCTTGTAAAACCTGTGGGGATGAAGAGGGCTGAGGGGTCAGGCAGGATCATGGGGATGCACTAGCAGTGCCTCAATCCTTCCACATGCAGTCACTCCTCACTGCTCTCATCCTTGCTTAGAATCATAAAAACATTAAGGTTGGAAAAGATCTCTAAGATCATCTAATCTAACTGTCGACCCATCATCACCACGCCCACTGAACCATGTCCATCAGTGCTCACATCTGTGTTTCTTGAACACCTTCAGGAAAGGTGACTCCACCACCTCCCTGGGCAGCCTCTTTCAATGCCTCACCACTCTTTTGGACAATGTTTTTCCTAATATCCATCCTGAACTTCCCCTGGTGCATCTTGAGCCATTACCTCTCAATCTATCATTGTTACCTGGGAAAAGAGACTGACTCCCACCTCAATACAACCTCCTTTCAGGTAGCTGAAGAGGTCAACAACTTGAAGAGATGAATAAGATCACCCCTTAGCCTATTCCTCTCGACTGAACAATTCAAGTTCCCTCAGCCACTCCCCACAAGACTTGCGCTCCAGACTAATCACCAGCTTCTGTGCCCTTCTTTGGACATGCTCCAGGGCCTCAGTGTCTTTCACACAGCAAGGGGCCCCAAAAAGAATACAGCACTCAAGGTGTGACCTCATCAATGGCACGTACAGGGGGACAATCACTTTCCTAGTCCTGCTGGCCAGACTATTTCTGCTACAAAAAAAACAAATTCATATGTCATCCTTGTGCAGGGCCCATACTAATCCACTCTGTATCATTCACTCTGTATCTGCTTGTCCCCAGTATTATCCCATAACACCCTCTAGCCCAGCCCCAGTCTATGAGAGCACTCACGCCAGGGGCCCCTCATATTTCATGATCTGGTAGGCGCAGTCCCAGGTGCTCTTGTACTTATGTGCCTCCAGCCCCTGCAGGAAGGGAAAAGAAGGGTCGGGCACTGGAGCTGGGGTATCCTGGAGGGATTAGGGCTAATAGTGGAAACAGTGAGCGCGTGGCATCTCCATGCCACAGTGCTGCACCTGCATCCTGGTCTTAACCACATCCAAGGGTGTGTTGCCAAAGACGCTTGCAGCTCCCGCGAGGGCTCCAAACACGCCTGTGACGAAGGGGTTGATGACCTTGTTGGGATCATCTCCTGGAGAGGAAGAGATGTCTGGAGGTGGTGACAAAGCCTGGAGCTGGACACCCCGTCCCTGGCCTTCACCTCACTCCATCATGAGAGGCCTGAGAAGCTTGGGGGCTTGCAGGGGGAACTCAATCCAGGGACTGACAGCATGGCCAGTGCAGCACTATGGGAACATGGGGACATGGTACCTTTGTACCAGTTCTTGAGGGACGTCATGACGAAGAAGCGGATGGCCTGGTTGGATCCTTGCTTGAGGACAGTTGCAGTTAGGCCTTGGTAGGTCCCCTTCAGCCCTACAGCAATGGAGGGTGTTGAAGGAGAGCACCAGCTCTGTCCCCAACCCATCCCAGTGGGTCCACAGCCCCGTGCACAGACCTGGCCCTCTCAATGGGCTCCTGCAGGACCCAAGACCTTGGCCACTACTCCCATGACTCACCCTGCTCTCGAACAATCTCCCTGACACCATGGAAGAAGCCACGGTACTTCGGCTTGGAGGAGCACTGGTCATGGATGAACTTCACCTGTGGGGAGACAATGAGTTGGGCCCCATAAAGTGATGCGGCCTGGTGCTTCTCTCGGGAAGATGCCACAAGCAGGGGGCTCCTGTCCACCTCCCACCTTGATGGTCTCCATGGGACACACCACCATCACAGCTTCGGCCACACCGGCACCCAGCCCACAGACAAGGCCCCGCGTGCTGTCCAGCCGGCCCTGCTCATCCCTCATCTGGTTGCTGAGGAACTCGAACATGCCAAACCTGTGGAAAGGCCACGGTGACAGACCTGGGGTGCCCAACAAGGGACCAGAAGCTACTGGGGATGCTGAGACCAAGGTCATTGCCAGGGGAGCGCAGGGACCTCCATGACACACTCACCTGACGGCGGCCTTGGGGATGGAGCCATACACCAGTGAGCTGAGCCCACGGTACAGCCCCCGGACACCATGGTCGCGGACGGTCTGCTTCACGCAGTCCCCTGGGGCAGAGCACAGCGGTGTCACTGTCACCTAGCACACATCAAGGGACACCCCTAGCCCCCCCAGGATGCCCCCAATCCCCTTGGTCTCACCAATGCCCTTGTAGCGGGGTGGGTTGGCCTTCTCATCCAGCTGCAGCTGAGTCTTCACATACTCAGTGGGGAAAGTAATGCAGATCTCGATGCCTCCGGCGAGGCCACCTAGAAAAGAGGAGGTGGAATTGGATCTGCAGTAGTGCTGCACTGAACCCAGACATCATGGGTAGCACACACCCCACAGATGTGGCCTCACAATGCTCGACCCAGTGCCTCACAGCACCTGAGCCAGGCCAGAATGTGGCATCCTTCTCCTCACCAGGGCCCTGTGACCAGTGTTAATGCAAAAGGCATCAGGCAAAGTGGTGGGGAATAGGCAGAGCAAACCCAGTCAGCACTACAGTGCCCCTACTCAAAGGCGCTGCTCCCTTTGGAGATGCAGAGATGAGGAGCCAATGCAGCCATTTACAAAACCTGGCACAGCCACCTGAACCTACTGACAAGCCACACCTGGCAGGAGACCACTCACAGAGGCACCATGCAGGTATGGAAGCACAATTGCAATCAGCTCCCTTTGGCTATCCCACACAAGGGAGCTGCCATACACTGATTACAGCATTAGGACAGCCCCAACGCACAGCACAGCCAAGACCATGGCAGCACTCAGCTATCAGCAGCACCAACCCCAGGAGATGCAGGGCACTGGGTGCATGCTAGCTCCCAGGGTGGGAGAGCCAAAGCAGAATGTAATTCCAAGGGTATAGACAGGCAGCATCTTGGGGGAGTCATCCCTCATGGAACCCCAGCACACCTTGTTTCCCTCACAGAGCTGTGCCACAAGCCTGCAGATGCAGAGCAAGGCAAAACACAGGCCCTGCACTGCTGCCTCAGCTTCCCTTCCCTGGGCCACTCAATTCCAGCAGAAACCGCATTCTATGCAAATCAATCACCCCATCCCCTGAGGCCAGCCCAGTTTCAGCTCCTTCTCAAGTGCTACCTTCACAGGGGTGCAGCGACCTTGCAGTCTGTTTACCTGGACTTTACTCAGCAGAGCTTTGGTGCTTGCAACACTGCTGAGTAAGCGTGAGCAGCCAGCAGCGAGTACACGAGAGGTAAAAGAGCAGGGGGCCCACACCGTGCTACCGAGCCAAGGCCCTCAGCCATGAGCCGATGAGATGGAGGAAGCACAAGGACGTCCTCCAGGGCCAGGCCAGGCTTTCGAGTCCTCCCCCCACCCCTGCATGGACCCTGTAGCAGAGCCAGCATAGACAACACTGCTGCAGAGAGAAAGCTGGGCACCTGAGAGCCATTCAGTGTTACTTCCCCAGGACAACTGTGATTGTGCTTCGCTGGGTCACAGCTCCAGGACTCAGCAGGAAGAAGAAAAGGGATTTTGAGGACAGCACAAGAGCAACTACCCCAAAGTATTTTGGGACAGCCCCAGTAGCTCCTCGGGGAACCCTGGGGACATGCAGCCACATTTCCCAGGATGGGTGCTGAGGGCAGAATGACACAGCCATGGGGCTGCTCCTTTAAGGAAGGTGAGTGCTGCCCCTGCAAAGCCACAGGCAGCAGCCAGTGCCCTTCCGGGAGCTAGGGAACAGGAGGTGGCAGTAGCTCTCTACCACCCTTGCACACAGTGTGCTGCTCTGCTCCATACAGCCGCCCAAGCATCAGCACAAGCAGCAGGTGCCTGCACAGCTCTGATAACAAGTGGGCACCTGGAGAGCAATCTCAGCCTCTCCATTCTAAGGGCAATTTCCCATACAGACACACAAGCACATCATTTCCAAACAAAGAGCTCTTCTTGCCTTCAGCTTTCCCAATATCTTTTCTTGAGCAGACATAATTTCCAGTGGCCCGCCAGGCAGTAGGAGCAGGGCAAGTCCATGCCCTGCGCTGCTGATAAGAGTGGGACCTCTACGGAGCCCCTGGTGCACATCTGTGCCTTGAGCTTTGCCCCACACACTAACTATGCACCCAGAGCGTGTAGCTTGTTTCCTTGCCAGGGGACTTTTGTGTCCTTCCCTGTGAGCCCAGATAGCCTTTACAGCTGGGAAAAACAAACAAACAACAACAACAAAAAAAACCAAAGTCCAGCAGCAGGGTGCCACAAATCAGGAATAGCAGCCAGGGCTCATCCACTCCTGTAGCCACAGAGCCCTCCAAGTGCCCCGCATCCGTCCTTTCCACACCAGTACCACCCCGTGCACACAGTGGGGCAGTGAATCACAGAATCATAAGATTATAAGGTTGGAAAGGACCTACAAGATCATCTAGTCCAACCGTCCTCCCATCACCATTACTACCACAAGCTACTAAACCATATCTCATAGCTTCTCATCCAGACACCTCTTGAACACTGCCAGGGACAGTGACTCCACCACCTCCCTAGGCAGGCCATTCCAGTGCCTGACCACTCTCTGAGAGAAAAAGTTTTTCCTTATGTCTAATCTTAATCTCCCCTGGCACAACTTGTGCTCTTCAAGGAGAGGAACTCTTCAATGTCTTTGGTGGTGAAACAGGTTCCACAGGCTGCTCCCTGTTGAGCAAAAGGCTTCCACAGTTCCTACATCAGCACCAGGCACACAATGGTGCCGATTTGCTTCAAGGGAGAAGGCTGTGGGTGGGATGGCAGCAGCATCTGGCAGCCCTCCCAGTGCTTGGCCACCTCCTCCTGCAACGTCCCCCATAGACCAACACCTCCTTATCTTTCCTGTTGCACCATGTCTGGAGAAAGGCAACACCGGGCTGCTCAGTGGGGTGGAGAGGGGCTGTGCTGACAGCACTGCCCCTTCCTCAAAACCAGGTCACCCGAAGATCACCCCTACAGTTATTTGAATGGGAAATACATCCTGCAATGGGTCAAAACCTCAGAACACGTCCACTTACAGCATGGGACGTGGAAGGGCTCCCATCTGATAGGTGCAAGGCCAGCTGGGAATGCTGCATTTCATCATGTGGATTGGGAAATGCTTTCATTGCAGCAACAGCCCCATGCCTGACAGGAGCCCTGCACCCCATAGGCACACATAGCAGTGCTAACACCGAGTTCCCCTGTGTCACAGTGGGCTGTGTGCCCTGTGGACAGCCATAGGTACAGGGAGCCCAGACCTTCCCTGAACTACCACAACTCACTTGTTCACCTTATCTTTGCATTTGCTTCTTAATGGGCTAATATTATAATAAAATGTTTTATAGTGCATTTTAAACTCCTTGACTACAAGTGCAACGGCAGGACCCACTGTCCCCTGCTTAGAGCCCCAGCACCACCCAGCCTCACCTTGGTGCAAGCTCAGCCATCCTGAGCATCTCAAGGTCGCAGCTCCAAGCTGGTGTCACCAAAACTGAGTGTGAATGGCACAGCGCTGCTAGGCTCAAGGCCCTGGGGACAGTCCACACTCCTCAGCCATCAGCACAGAGCACCAGAGCATAGCGACAGCAAAACACAATTGCAGACAGAGTCAGCCTTGAGAATGCAGCACACAAACAGGGTCACCACTCCCTGGCTGGGTGTGAGGGAGGCCCTTGCATTGACATGCTACGCATGCAGCCCTCAGCAATGAGAGGCACCGCAACATCCCAGAGCTGTCAGCATGCTGCTGATGGCTGCCAGGAGAATGGATGACTCCTTCTGACCACTGATGTCAGCCCTAAGATGATGGCGCCCTGTGGAGCAGCAGGCAGGTGAACACTGAATACCCATTGCCAATGCTTGGGTTCAGACCCTGAGCACCTCAAGAAAGTTTTGCAGCCTGGACAGCACCCAGAAGCATTGGTCCTTCCCTGCCAGGAGGCGCAATGCCCTGGGCTGAGAACACTGGGGAAGGTGCCTGGTTCTGTAAGGAGTGAGCTGCAGATTTCACACCCAGGCCTTGACTGCTCTCTTCCATAGGTATACCATTTCCTAAGAAAAAATCACATCAGAAGATTATCAAACGAGAGGAAACAGAAGCTTTTGCTGCTGCTTTGCTCCTCTTCTGACCCTGAGGCTCCCTACCCTAACCCACAACCCTCTCTCTATCACCTGCCCTCTCTCCCTGTGCACTTGCTGCTCCCAACAGCACTCACTGCTCATAGCAAACCCCACAACAGCAGCTGCAGCTGCCTCTGGTTCTTCCAAAGCTAAGCACCGCATAGGACAGCATCCAAGAACAGAACAGCATAGAGAGCACCAAGGTATCAGCAAGCAGAGCAGAGCAAAGCAGCAACAGCTTCTCTGTGAAAAGGAGCAGACTCCAGGCCTCAAAGCCAGCTAAAAATTGAGCTGTGCTTAGCTCTAGGCAAACAAAGCCTCCCACCATAATCAAAGACCTCCTAAGCAAGGCATTCACCTGCTGCACAGGGCTCCAGAGAGCCAGCCTCAAGCTGTGCAGTGCCAGAAAACCAAGCATGAAGAGTACCAGGGCAGCCTAGACAGCTCTGCAGCCAGATAACTAGAAAATGTCCATCTCAGCACAGAGCCTGCTTGTTTAGCAGAATTTTAGCCAAGTTTAGGCAAGCCAAAGCACTGTCACACAGCCATGTGGAATGCTGCCCTCAACCTCCTGGATGTGGCACTCTCAGCAGCTTGATGGCAGGCAACAAGGTGACTGCCACCCTAGCACCCAGCAACCTCTTGGACAAACAAGAGCCCATTTGCAAATTATTTTTTAACATTTTGTTTGCCTTCAATGACAGTGAGAATTCTTGGCAGCAAGAGCTTTGCTGGCATCCTCCAAGGACACCAGACCCACACTACCAAGCTCAAGGTGCTGTGTGACAGTGGCACAGTACTGGCTCTGGCAGAGGGCACACATGGCACAGGATGGCAGTAAGGTACCTAATGCAAAAGGCACACAGCCCCACAGCTTCCCAGCCCCTTCAACTCCTTGGACATCAGAGCTGTGAGCACAGCAGGGAGGTCCCTGAAAAAACAGGGAATGCCTTCAGGTCAGCATGGACCTCAGAACCTCACTGCATGCCCCAGGGACAGGCAGTAGGAGTTACAGACAGGGCACAAGGAGTTAACTGAAGCTTTTGCCCATTTTTGTGCTTTGTAACATAATTAGGTGCCACACAGCCCGCTGGATGTATGCCCGTTCACCAATTACTCTGATTTGCTGCGAACGAGGAGCAGACTCGCATCCCAACGCTGCTCTTCCTCCACCCCCAACACAGCCCTGCGACGGCTACTTCAGGCCCAGGCACAGTGTCGGGGGGCACAGCCCTTTCCCTCGGTCCCGGGCCGCTCCCAGGGCTGAGGGCTGGTAGGAGGCGGATGAACAAAGCGTCGGCCGGAGGAGAAAGAGGGAATGTTGGTTGCAAAACAGCAGCTCGGGACGTGCCGGTGAGGTCAAGTCGGCGGGAGCACGTTTCAAAGGCGAGCGCTAAGCTTTGCTCTGGGAGCCGGAGCCGTCCTGCGAGTGGGGAGCGAATGAGCAGCCACAAAGGAGATGAACGAGCCCCCGCCCTAGGCTCCATTCCGCTCAGAGCAGGCAGAAGGAAGCGCGGCAGCTCCCCGGCGCCCGCCGTGATCCCACGGACACAGGCAGGAAGGCGCGTCCCGTAGCGGGGATTCGGGCGCGCGGCTCTCAAGCGACGCTATCCGACGTGCCCCCCGCACCCCCAGCCCAGCTCCCGGGGCTGCTCCCCACTCCCAGGCTGACAACCGGCACGCCCTCAGCTTTGCACCCCGCCCTACGGGCGCTTACCCGCCAGGATGGCCTTGCCAGGGTGCGTCAGCTTGGCCTTGCCGGCGGGGGCAGCGGCAGCAAGGCTGCGAGGCTCCGCGGGGACCAGCATGGCCGCGGAACTCCGCGGCTGCTACAGTGCTCGCGGCCGCCGCCGTATTTCAGGGCGGAACGGCGGAGCCGCGCCCACTGAGAGGCGGCCCCGGTGGCGTCACATCCTCATGCTGTGCTGCGGGGCGGGACTGGGCCCCCCAGTCGAGGGGACGGCAGGGAGCATTAGGGCAGGCGTGGTACTAGTGCGGTTTTCTCCCCCTGCTCTTAAACTATGTGAGAAGCGTCCGACAGATGGAAGATGTCTGCCAGGTAGCACTGAGTCACTCTGCTGGCGCTGCCTTTGCTTCAACGGGACAAAGCAACAAACTGCTGTCTGCAAACAGAACCCCCGGCGCCCATTGCAACCAGGCCTTGCTATAGAATGCCCCTACAAACCAGTCAGTGAGGTTCTCCCAACGCTGCACTGTGTCTGAATGAACGCACATTTGGCCTTCTCTGGACAAAGAGTGCTTTAAAGTAGTTTTGCTCCTCCAGAGCCAGTTCACCTCAAACAATGATAAAGGCAAAGAAAGGAAGGCCCAAGGCAGAGATCACGCATGACTGCCTACCATATAGATTTGAAGAGAAACCTAAACATTCTCAAGCTAAAAGAGGGCCTGGGAGCACACAGGAATGTGGGATTCTTTCAGGTCATGTTAAGTTGGTTCCACTGGGAATCCATTATCTGCCACTCGTAATGCACCTGCACACATTGCACCACGTATGCTTGTGTTCCATGCACAATGCTGGGCCCACAGCCCTTCAGAATGCAAAGGTGAAAGCTGGGTTTACAGAAGTGCTGTCTTCCTTCCCACCTGGGAAAGCAGGGAGTGCTGCAGGGAGATGAGGCAGGAAGGAGCTGCATTCTGCACTGTGCTGGAGCAGCCTCCTTGCTCCAAACAGGGAATGCTGTGCAAGAAATTGCCCCAGCTACGCACAGAGAACGTTCCTGTTGAGACTTGCATTACATGCATTTTGAGAAGTGATTTCTGCCTCAGTAAGGCTCAATGCACAGGCAGCCGAGTCGGTCAGTGAAAGCTAACTCCCAGCAAGCGCTAGAGCTGCAGCTCCGTGGACAGACCACCTGCAGGAATACCATTCAGGAAGCTGAAGCATCTTTCTTCTGCTAGAAGTAAAAGCACAGGAACATGTCCTTCCACTGCAGAACGCTCCCAGACACAGCCAGAGCTACATGTGGTTTCACAAGAGTTGGGGCACGTCCACTGAGGTGGTCTCACAGCAATGGCCTTGATACAACCTTAGCCTGCCTGGTCTGTGGGACTGCAGTGGGCAGACCTCTCTCTCATACACATCTTCAGCACAGCCCACGCTCACAGAGGACAGCAGCCAATCAGCCCGTGCATGACTGCTCCCGTTGCACACACCCACCCAGAGCACTGATCAGTTCTCCCAGAGAAAGCCACCATGTGTGGTAGCTAAAGACCCCTTTCAGCATGAAAAAAATCACACCTAGGCTCGATTTACAGGAAGGCTCTTAGCTCCAAACTCCAATACACCTGAGTGCTGTTTCCACTGCCAAGTGTGCTACTGAGTTTCAAAACCACCGTCAAAGAGACCTTTGCACTCCTCCAGCGGTACAAGTACCCCGCAGCCCAGCTCTGCATGAGCACTGACTCCCTATACAAACACAGAGATGGGGGCTGAACACCACCATGATGCTCATTTATGTCCATGCTGACTTCAACCTCAGCTATATGGATACATACAGTCAGCCCTACCTGAAATCCAGCGCAGGGAAAAAAAAAAAAAAAAAAAAAAGCATTTGAAATATACACAAGGACTAAAAACCTCATAGTCCCCATTCCAGATGCATAGCAGCTGCTCAGTGTTCTAGCTCATAATGGTGGTAAGCCGAAAAATAAGACAAAACCTTTCACAGATGGCAAACAAAGAAATACATTCAGACTTCTGATCGATTTCTGCAACTCCTTGCTAGCTTTCTGTCAAATTATCGTAATATTTGTGCATGCTTGTGTCTACACACACACCCCTACTGTTGTGACCCCACAATTACCTTCACAACAGAAACCTACTGTCTACAGATTCCCAGACAATCAAATCAGCAAGGCTGGTGCACAATCCCATCCTGTCCGAGGAAATACCTCACCACATGCTTAATTCTCATGATGCACAAAGGTGCTTACTTAGTTGAACTAAGAAAGGATTATTCATATTTAATCATATACAAATTGCAAGCCATCTCATCTCAGCCTGACCTCCAGGAAGCTGCTAACAACAATTGTTAGCAGCAAGCCTGAAGGCGGACAGAGTTTAAGGAAGATAAGCAATCACTGAAATACGAGAAGCAGCAAGAGGTGTGCTCTAAATCCCTACAACTTTCATGTAAGTGAAATCTTGATCAAACTCAAATGGTCAAAAGTATCTCACAGGAACTGTTAGAGACAGGATACCGAGTCCTCTATTTTACAGCTCGAGGAATCGAGGAATTTTCATGGAAACTACCACCTGGTAATCAGTCACTATTTCCTCTGCTATTGGCTGGCACTTGTTTCTGCTGCCACAGAAACAGAGAGGAGAACTGTTAAAGACATAGCCAGGTGCTTTTATAGCCTGTACACCTTATGGTATTCCTTCCTCAGACCCCAACAATTGGAACTGAGAACTACTGCAGATGAAAGCAACATTCATAGTTTTTTGTTTGTTTAAAACACAGTGATGGCAGAAATAATATTCTCGATTCTAGAAAACCCATAAACAAAGACCACGCTTGATCAGCTCCAACTTATCCCTTTTCCTTGACCATACTGACCCTCTCTCAAATTTTTCATTATTGGCACAACTTGCAAGCACCCAACAGCACACCATGGTTTCAAAGACCAGAAATGACCAATAGTTTTCTATTATATATACTTGAAGCAGAAAATTTCTTCACCTCACTAAATAAACAGCACTACCATCAGAATGATTAGAACTCAAACCACTAGAAGTTTCCTCATGCATTATTAATCCACATCACTTGGAGTTTTATAGTACATTAATAAATGTTATTTCTTCTCAGGTTCTCTGACACAGCAAACAATTCTCTTAGGTATAAAAGATCTTACGCATAACAGACTTCAATGAGAAATGATCATATTGAATGTTTGTGAGTCAATGTTTCACTAGCTTTCAGGTGTGTGCAGCAGGAACCTCTGTGACTATGAGAAAGATGATACTCTTCTGAAACAACTTGAGTCATTCCCCCTTGAACACATATGCAATTACCAAGACTGACTCTCTTAAGAGCCCATTAGAAATCCTTGTTAAAAAGAGATTTTGAAGTCTTGATTAAAACCACAGCAGACAGGGAAAAAACAACATCTCTCCTCTCCTTGACTCACCGAACCATGCAGGAGAACACTTAACTGAATAAATATATAAATTCTGACACATAACAGGAAGACAAGATTTACCTTTCACTGACTGCATTTCAAATTCATACAAATATAATAGTTTAAAAGCTGACAACATTATCTTTTTTAGCTAGAAAGAAAACTGATGATTTCTGCTACCTTCCGGAAAGATCTAAAAGGCTCCACACTGAAAGACCTAGACTGAACCATATGCATGCTAACAATTCTACAGCATTTTAATAGTAAAATGTGAGTCAGGATCTATCCTTACCTTTGGAAATATACCCACAGAAAACATGCAGTAAAGAAAAACAAGAAAGCTATACTAGCAAAAAAACTCTTTGAAAGCTGAATGCTTGTTGAAGTAAGAAATGTAAAAGAATTTAAAAATCTCCAAGTCCATTAAGCTGGTACACCTGCAGGTTGCTATGGAAGTACTAATTCACTTTGCAAACCATAACCTAACTGCACACCCATGTTACAAAGCAACTCTTGTGTTGTTAATCATTTTTCAGCTTTACGTTCCATAACATTTTATCACAGATTCAAGATGACCCAATTTGACTTTGTGGGAACAAATGAGAGTGAAGCACTCTTGGCGTACACTGTAAAACAAAAGGAGAAATATATTCAGACTGGAAACAGTGACAAGCAAAACCACATAGAACACAAAGGATAAAGCAGCATGGGAAGCAGTTCTACAGATAAGAAATATGCTCTATCACAAAGGTTTACGCACACTTTCCAAACTGTTTGTTACGGAAACCTGTTACATACAATGCTACTTCTTCTAAGATTTGCCTCAATTTTTTCTCAGTGAAAATTAGATCCACTGGCAACTCTATTTTAATCACACTAACAGTTTCCCAATGGCTAAGTTCCAGCCTGCCAATTAAAATGCCACAAACACAAGCAGAAACTTTAACCATGCAAAAGCGTAAAAAACAGCTTTGCCTAAGTGTATCATATGTTCAAATACAAAAGCCATTTGAATTTCCTTGTCGGTTTTATAGGTGAAAGAACTGAAGAACATTCAGTTTCACGTCTTACAGCCACTACCATCTTTCCTGTGTCACCTCCATAATTAGCATACATTTGAATAGACTTTATCTACCTAGATTTTTTTATGCAATGAAACAACTTAAGAACATTTTCTACACTACCATCTAATTGTATAGTTCTCTAAAAAGAGGGATGGGAAATAGAAGTTTTACAAAACACCACAACTTAATTTAGACAATAAGAAACAGAACTTACCCCAGTGATGTATTCCTCCTCAGTTTCCAGGGCATGTTTATTTGGCTCAACAGAGCAGACAGCAGCAGCTATAAAAAAATTCTGCTTCCAAAAGTAGCTCTTCGACATTCTTCTTTCCCTTTCCTTTTACTTGGTGTTTATACCAAAAGAAACCAGAAACACTTGAAAATGTGAAGGAACAAAGGATATCAGTAAGTGCCAGCTCAGAATGAGCAACTGAACACAGTTTGGAATTTTATGCCAAGATAAGCACGTGTCCTTACAGTTATTTGATGAGAGGTCTGTTTCCACCTAGGTCACAAGACATTAAAACAGCTGCAGTGCAATGCTTGTGAAGTGTTTGTCATCTAATGCCAGACCCATAGTTGCCCAAAGTTCATCATTTTGGGGAAAAATCCCCATAACATCTGAGAAATCACAAAAACCTGCTTTCTCCAAAACAAAACAGAAAAAACACCCACGTGTGTAAAACACACTATGTAGATTCTTAAGCAAGTTACTATTTGGAGTATCACAAGCCTAGAAGTCTCCAGGTGCTGTACGCTGCAGCAAGTTCTGCACTAACAGTCCATTTTGCATGATGGCACTCAATCTCAGCAAAGCCAGGGCAATTAGTGATTGGAGATTTGGTGCAATAATAAGTTTCTGAAAAACTTGGATGAACACTACAACTTTGTAAACTGGATTAATTCTTTCACTTAGCCCACTAGATGGTGGGCAAGAATTTGTTTCGCATTTTAGCTACAGCCACACAGTAACAGTTGAGAGTATGCTTCTGGATGCATTTTAGAATGGAACACGATCACAGAACTTATAAAAGCCATTATACATGTCAAGACCTTAAGATACCAGGAGACCAACTAAAGCACAACTATTTAAGAGAGCTGACAGCCTTGCCCTTCTTGTGAACTCAGTCATTCCTGTAATTAAATTTCTAGACTAAAGCAATTAAAGATTCTCAGGCTAGCTCAGCTCTCTACGGATCATGTGCTGTTCTAGTATTTAATCTAGCAGTTTACTGGATTCCAACATGAGCTTGTAATTGTTACTATAAAGTTGTACTAAATTTTCAATTTGAGGAGAAGGAAACTTCCACAGTCATGCTAATTGTACAGTTTGTCTTGAATTCCAGCTGCCTCACCCAAACTACTGTTGACCCACAAGAAACCAATTACAAAGTATAAGCACTGCTTGTCTGGAAAATAGTGTGCTATCCAGCTAGTTCCTGCTAGGACTAAGTCTGGATGAAGTGCAGATTTGCTTGAAATCATTAGCTGCTCAGTATTTCAAGCTTAGCCATCGTGTGCTGATCAGCACAAAACCAAAGCATTACATCAGCACTTGGAGCATTCTGGCCTTCATTAGAAAGGTAGATACCACATCTCTTTGCCATTGCTATCACACAGTACAGCAAGCGAGAGAGACAACATAATAGTTAGAATTGTGCCAAAACATAGTCTACAGTTACTGATTTTAAAACTTTCCAGGCTGGACAGGGTTTTGAGAAACCTGGTCTAGTGGGAGGTGCCCCTGTCTATAGCTGAGGGTTGGAACTAGATGATCTTAAAGGTTCCTTCCAACCAAACCATTCTATGATTAATTCTATACTAGTTGGCATTTAAAGATGACTTGCCCCATTCAATTAGAATATGATACGAAAGGTGTAGCTCACTGCTATTGCTGCTAAGTTAATGCATTTCAGTGGAGAAAGCATAGAAGGCTAACAGTAGCATCTCCCCCAGCGTAGGACTGTGTTTATGATTTTCCAGACTAACAAATGAAGCTACATAAGCATGTGACTGCCTCCTGCAGCATCGTGACAAAGTGTGCTGATGTGTCCGGTGAAGAGACCGCTACTCCCTTTTTAGTCACTTGCTGAGCCCTCCACTTTATGTGCTTTGGCACAAGTTTCCCTTTTTCCTGCCTGGCATCCTTAGTTGTCAGGTTAAGATACCTGATGTGGCAGATTATTACTAATAACCAGACCCCAACCCCAAGATACGAAGACTAGAACCACACAATAGATACTGCAGATTTACATTTATAGTTGGACTTCTATAATAATTAAGATTAGCACAAGATTCATAACCATAAATTATACATTGTTATCTAAGTACACAAAATGTTAATGATACAGGTATTTGAAGAGTGGCACAAAGTAGTAATACAACCTCACTGGCATTCTCAAAAGAAAGAGGCGGGCAGTAGACACCACTGATGCTACTGCAGCACAGCAGAACTGAATCACTGCATCTTGTTGATTCAGACAGAGCTCACTGCCCATCAGATGAGGTCAGAACATAGTGTGGTAGGAAGCCAATGCCAGAAGCAATTAAAGGTGCAAATAAAAAGACAGGATCATGTCCCTCCCTACTGCCTATTTTAGTAATATATCCCCCTTTCCAGTTCTGATGCTGTGCACTTGCACCTCTACAACTTTGGCAGGCCGTACACACTCCCACATTCACTTGCCACACATAGATGAAGTTTCCTTTAGTACCATTAAATGCCAACAAATAACATGATCTCCTGTTATTAAACAAAAAGGATCTGGGAAATAATTGCTCTCTGGCATGAGAAGATTTATTTTCTTTAAGTTTCAGATCTACTCCAGAAAATATAGAACAGACTCAAACAGCATCAAACCCCAACGGCACTGTTGTCCAGAAAAGGACACTTTCCCATTATTCCTCTAAACATTCAGAGCACAAATATTAGAAAGCCCATTTTCTTTTCCACACGTAAGACTGCAAACAAAATGGGGTAGTCAGATGAATTCATTAAGGAGATGCTTCACTGAATTGTTAACAGCCCTGCTACTTCAGTAGCTTCAGCTAAAGCTTTTTAACAACTTGGTACCAGGCAATTTCCCAGCTACCTTTAATCGGCTTTGCAAAAGAAAAATATCTTCTCCCTGGCCTCAAGCAGTTATTGCTATATGAGTTAGTGAAACAGTGCCTTAACTTCAGACAAGAGTCTCACAATGTCATTAACAAAAGCTGCCTTTCAGAGGTTGAAATGTAATCGGACAGTAATCAATAAATAACAGTAACAGGCATCCTGTTGAAGTCTCCTCACTGAGCAGGGCAGCTAGTGTGTTAAGACAACAGAAGGTCATCCGTGCCTTTAGGACCATTGTACACTCCTCAGAGAAGTTAAAAAAAAAAAAAAGGGAAGGGAAGAAAGAAGAGACAGTGAAGGTCTGTCAGAGAGCTAGTTACATATTGAAACCATAAACAGGTGGCTGGGTGAATCCTGGTCCTGCGTATCCATATGGAAAGTTTGTCTGGGGAGGTACTGCACTGGGGCCTGCTGTTAACATCAACTGCTGGCCTGGAAAAGCATGAGAAAAAAAAAGAGTTAGTTTGTGTACCCAAGCTTTCCTAATGCTAGCTGTACTATGGGACAAGATTATGAGGCTTTTAGCTAAAAATCGGCCACAGTGCAAGCACACGTTAGCAAGTTACACTATTACTCAACATGCACCAGAGCGAGCATTTAGGCCATCTGCTCTTGCTACCAGAAAACTAAAAGCAAGACAGGACTCAGATGGAAGAGGACTATCAACTGCTTTTGAGGGCACGATAATGATGGCTTGTTTTGAAGAAACCATATTGAAAGACAAACTGATACTATTCAAACACCATGCGTGGTCAGAATTGAATAGTAAAGCAATTCAAGCAATTAGTTCGGTCTGTTAGGTCTCCATCTAGAGAGTGCTGCAAAAGATCTGAACACACCTCAACAGATCTGTCTTCATAACTAAGAGCACACATACTTCGTGCATATAATAAATTTAAAGTTAATGTTTATATCAGACAGTGAACCATTCACATCCTTCCCTTACCAGCCACTTCTAGATGCTTGTTAGCAGAATGCCTCATCAGAAGGGCTTCTAAAATAGCAGCACACTTGAGGACAGCTACATTTTTTTTGGCTGCCTTTGTCTCAATGAATGAAATAGAAAGCCAGTCTGCCTTTCAACTTAGAAGAGCAGAAAGCAGACACATTCCTCACTGTTCCTTTCCAAGGAACAGTAGGAGGAATTAGCATGCTTTGTAAGTTATTTCTGGAGTTGGGCACACCTTGGTATCCCCTCTCTGTTACTACACTAAAAGCCTATTCCTAAGCTAGTGTTCTGAGCCATGTAAGAGAAGTAATTCTTTAGCTGTACTTTAACAGTGAGATGTCCCTTCAACTGACACAGCTTTGCTAGCAGAGACAACCACTTTGCTAGCTTCTGGAAACCAGCTTACTTTGGAGGTAAGTCACTTAAGTTACCTCCACAGAGAGACCAGAGTGACAAAAGGTTATCAATTAAAACCAAGTATTTCACGTACCAAATACTATTGGAGTAGGTTCAGTTACTTGTTCCTCTTCTTTTCTTAGGCTTTCAGAAGCATCAAGATTATCCACCTACATCGAAGTGAACAGGAGATGTATGAAGGCCTTGCCTAGGAACTGTACCATTGCATGAGCGTTTTCATGCCTGGTACCTTAGCTATCAAGGAATCCTTTCATTATTAGTCTAGGTTGGAGACTGTGGCTGGGAACAAACAAACATTCAGACTGATTCTGCACGTTTGTAAACTTGCCCTCCTAATTTGCTTTAAGTTTACTGCAATTGCTGTCATGGGTAGCTGAGAAAAACCACCATTACTTTTAAAAATGCATGGTTTTTCAGAGTGCTGTTCTATTCACTGTTCACTCTGTGACCCAGAAAACAAGCCAACAGATTGTAGTTCCAAGGATCATTTAAAATGGGCCTAATCTACAGTTACCTATTAACCTGCAAGCCCTCTCCGTTTCAAAAAGAGCGCCCAGATACATGCAAATATTCCAGATCCATTAAGATCTTACCTACAACTAAAAATCTGTGTTACAGAGTACTGGTTTAACTGCATTAATATTCACAGACTCCTCTAGGAGAAAACTCTAGAGCCATCATAGAATGTGTTCTAGTATTATCAGCTTCTATATAGAGCCCAGCATTGTGAGAAATAAAGCTGTTCATGACAAACTCATTTGCTAAAGTGTTACAGTAGCGCAGGAACCCTGAACACAGCTTTAAACTGGGAACAGAATGAAAGGGTGGGCAGAAAAGGCAACAGTACCTTCCTTCTTTTAGGTTTAAAAAGTTACGTATTCCATAGGCAAACCATTGAGAATGAAGGCTGCAAAGCCATAAAATCACACAAATTCATATCCAGATGCAGGCAGTACTAACATCCTGGAAAATATTTCAGCTGCTCAGTGCTTTTTTTTTTTTCCAGCTGCTCCTCGGCCTCCTTTCCCACTAAAAGAATCACATCCAGTTTGACAAGTGCTGCAAAAGGGGTTTCTAATATACTTCAAAAGATGTTACCTAATTCTTAACAGTTCCCTAAATTTTTGAAGTTTGCTCCTCAATAACTTAAGCAGCCATAGGTCTTTAACTCATTCAGCTTTGTCTTAGTTTCAGCTGGGATGGAATTGATTTCTTCAGATTGTCTGGTATGATGCTATGTTTGGGTTCTAGGAGAAAAACAATGTTGGTAACACACTGGTGTTTACAGTTGACTGACTGCTAAGCAGTGTTGTTTAGAGCCATTTTCAGTGAAAGGCCCAAGGAGCTCAGAGGGAACAGGATTAGGACAGCTGACTTAAACCAACCAAAGGGATATTCCATACCATATAACATCAAGAGTTTTGAAGGGGTCGAGAGTTCATCTGGCACTCTTCTGTTGCTCAAGGGGATAGCAGGGCATTAGTCAGGGGGTGGTGAGCAATTACTTGTGCATCACTTGATATAAACATGTACACACATATGTATACACACACACACATATATATAGTCAACTATTTTCCTTTTCCCTATCTTAGTAAATAGTTTTAACCCACTAATTCTACTTTGTTGTTGGTTTTTTTTTTTTTTTTTTTTTTTTTTTTTTTTTTTTTTTTAAAAACTTTCTCCTTCATCTCACTGGGAGTCGTGGGAGTCAGCAAACGACTGTGTAGTGCTCAGCCATCTGCAGGGTTAAACCAGAACAAACTTACAGCTGTCAACCTAACAGCTTTTCAGAATGGCATTAAATATTAGTGTTATGAATACTATCCCTATTACTGCGGATCAACGTAATTAAGAGGTACCATTTTCAAATGAGGTGTATTGCTGCACTTATGACCACTAATTCTCACTCTCCTGGATTAGTCTTCCCTCTTTGCAGCTCCAAAAGCATTAAGGAGCTTGGAACAAAAGTTCAGTTACTCCCTCTGCTGGAAAAAAACTGCAAGCATGCCGAGAGCAGATACCTTGAAGAAGGGACAAAAGCAGCAGCTCTTCAGCAGAGGCTAAACATTTTTCCGGCTTGCTGCCTGAAAGTGAAGTTTTTCAAAAGGTTTCCAAATGAATGCTATCATACTGTGTGTGCCTAGTTCCTTCTGGGGCATAGGCTAGCCTATGCTTTCACATCTTTCTCTTATGCGTTAAACCAAAGGTAAGTTCCAGAAGACATACACACTCTGCTGATAAACTAACGATTTCTTTTGTACTTTTAAAGTTAGATACAAGACAAAATTTTAGACATACCACACTCAAAACCCATTCTCTAATATTATGACTGTAGTTAATTCAGACTAAATTAGCTCCAATGTAAACCATTTTCACCATGCAGATTTTCCTTCTGGCAAGTTATCCAGTGTTTAGTAAGTGACCGCTTGTAAATCCAACCAACAATTTAAAAACCACAATCTTAACCTAAACCTTACATGGAAGAATACAAGTGGACTTCTGTGGCAAGTTTTCCTTCAGTAGAATGAGGATGAGGAGTGTAAGATCTGTGCAAGATTTTTACTGATGCTTTACGTTGCTAGTCAAGCTCACAGTGCCTGGAAAACTACAAACTCTAGTAACTTGTATTTTAACAAGCAACTTGCACTTAGAACACATCGTGTTATGTGGTAACTGTTTTCATCTTATGAACATCATCCTCCCTGCCACGAGGTATTTGTGATATAATAATCAGAAGCCCCAACAGTCAAGTCCTCAATCACTTGCTTCTATTTCCCACAAAAAAAAAGAGCAGAGACTGGTTGGATTTTCAAGTTGCTTGTGAACAGTCATCCTTGTAGCATTAGAAAGTGAACAGAAAATGAGTTAGAGCTAAATGACACTGCTCTTCTGGCAGAAGCTACAGCTAGATTCCTGTAAAAGAATCCTAGGATACTGAGAGACACAAATGAACACAGAGAGTTTGAAATCAAAGTGTCACCTTATAGAACAGCCCATCAACCTGCAAGAAAATTCAGAGGGGAATTCTTAACATAACTGATTAGAGGCAATCTGAAACAATCACTTCTAGATTACCGATTCCAACAAAATTATTAATTGTTATGATCTAAGCAACCCTAGAGCCTTTTAAGGAAGAATCTTAGTTTAATATGCTAGAGCTGTTTGAGACTAGCATTTCAAGACCGCACACGATCAGAACCTCTCCTCTCTCAATTCAGGACTAACTACTGGTATCGATATTGTACAGATTATGCACCTGAAATTCTGTTTTCAATGAAAATTCATTTTCAGCAGTCTACTGTTATGGCTGGTGTAGGAACTGCATACTGTTAGTCACACAGAAGCTATGCTTTCCATAGCAAGAAAACGGAGTACTTTCACAGTTACATCAAGTAAAAAATGATACCAGTTCTCTCTAGCAAATCCCTAGTTTAATCAACTACGGAGGTGCTCTAAAAAGGAGACCATTGCTTATGCCCCCTGTTGAAAGCAGAAGTTAACTACATCTCTTTCAAGTCCCAAGCTGCCTATTAAGAAGTCTAGCTATTTAGCCTGAAGTGACTGAACTCAGAGAAATTTCCAGAGGGTTTAGGGTGAGGAATAATAATACTCCAAGTACCTGCAAAGAGCTTTACTCAGTTTGCATAAAACTAATTGTACAGTGAACTAAAAGTTTTAGTTTCTTACCCTATGCAATACTCACTTTGGTGAGGTACTCTCTCATCACTTGGATGAAATAAGGCATTGCGAAGTCCATGATATTATGCCTCCATGCCAATTCAAGGACTGCATCTGGGTGCAGCAAGTCATAACAGGTGAAAAGGCAGGCTGCAAAACACTCCTGCTTGCCTTCTTCCAGGAACCACTGAAGCAGCTTTTCTGCTAGTTCTACATCTTTGGACTCTGCAGCATACTGCATAGCATCCTGCAGAAAAGGGCAACAGTTAAGCTTGACCCTTGCCTGTCAGCTTCTTGCTCTCCACCTTATGTGCATGCTACTACTAGCTAGATGAGTGGGGCATTATGCAAAACATCAAGTTAGTCTTTCATATCAACACACGTTGTGTAGGAGCTAAGTTACAATACATGTGCTCAGTTAAGTCCTCTTATTTTGAGCGAGAACTGTACAGATGCCATTGGTAGATACTGAGAGATCTGAGTACAGGATAACATTATCAAATTAGATTTAAGATAAATTTGAAATTGCAAGCTATTCTGCTCTAAGATTCTTTCCTTAAATTCCAAGCGAAAGGCTAAGATTTATTAGAACAAACTAAAGATTTGAAAATAACAGAATTCATTCAATTTCCAGGAGATCTATGCTTCACAGATAAGACTTCTGACAGTTAGGAAGAAAGGCTGCATTAACTCACCTTATACAGATGGTCTTTCTTGCATAGCTCCACACTCTGCTTCCAGCGGTTGTTACCCTTATACAAGTATGCTGCAATACGCCTAAATTCAATTAGCTCATGCTTTTCCAGACGCTGAGCCAAAGTTATGTTATCAAAGTTGTCATAGGCATCAATGGAAGCTCTCAAACCCTGTTTGAGAGAGAACTGTTACCTATGCTTCCAGAAGAGAAGCATCCAAGCATAGCTCATGAGTGCTTAGGTTCTTCCAGCTGGATGTTGATGCTATGGCTGGCTACAGCTTGTTTGCCATGCACATTTCAGGCTTTTGTCTTGAAGGTTGTCTTTAATATAACTGATATCTGCTTAATTTTCAGGTTACCGTATTGTGACTCAAGCCCCACCCATGCCCTGAAGGGTCTGATTCTACAACCCCATTACTGTTGCACTGCAGAAGATTCCTTCTGCTCAAGAGAATCACGCTTTTTCAGCTTGGAAACAATCAAACTACATCTTCATCATACTGAAGAACAAGATGCACACCTCAGGAGTAATGATATCTTTCGTGAGGCTTACCTGGTAGTCCTCCTCCTCTGTTAAAAGGTTGTTTAGAGCTTCATTAACTCCTTTATTATTGTGGTTCTGCACTGAACGCAAATAAGGCTTTACTAGAAGCAGCTGATTAACCTGGAATTGAGATATTTTTAATACAAGATTAAGTATACCTGTTTCAGGAGTATTGAGTGTCAGAACAAATTCCCATTCGTTATTACTGAAGGATCCTGAAAGTAGGCATAAACTCTTGTAATGCCAGCATGTCGCTTTGTGTTGCTAGAAATAAAATCCAATGGCCTCTTAGGCCAATCATGCTAACTCTTCTAGCACTTCCCATATCAAACTAGGATTGGACTGCTTCTCAGTCCTTTATGCTGGAGGTAAAGCCACCTGACAGACACCAGCCCTTTCTTCCCCAGACAGAGGCTGGAATTCCTGTTTATCCAGTATCTCCCAAACTAACCTTCGAGAAAAAATTGACTGTCCTGGTGTGATCCAGTCGTGGAGATAATACAAGCAGAAGATCATTAATCAGCAGAGGTTTGTAGTCCAAGTAGAACTGCAAGGCTTTGTAATATAGTTCCACATTCGCCACCTGTGTGGTTACACACTAGTTAGTACTTCAAATGCAAGCAAATCTTAAGTTGCTTAGTTTGGATCACTTAACTCAGCACAAAGTTTATCTGATTCTTAAAAGTTTCCTTCTGCAAGCCAGAAGCTTTACACTTGCACTCAGAATTCTTATTCAATTTTATGAGTGCTCCTTGTGTCATCTGCTTCCAGATGGTGAAGTCACAACCTACCAAAAGTAGTCCAAACCAATACAAGCTCATCTACTGTTAAGAGATCCTGGTATCGGCAGTCCAGTAGACTTAGAGGTAATGCAACCATGTGTTGAACTCCTAAAGGCTGTAGTCTTAACCACTCAATTATATATTTATCTCGAAACATGTAAAACCAGTAAGAATAGATAAGATTCCAGATTGCGTACCTAAACTATTCATCATCCCACTATTGTCCACTACATTCATAGGACTGGCCAGCCCAGTTCTCCACTGAAACAGCTGGAAACATTTGCAAAGATCTTTCAAGAACTGTTACGCCTTCAGACAAAGACAGAGGTCAGGTCAAAGAAACTAAGGAGGTTATACCTCCTGCCTGTGATCTATGATCCTGAAAACATTATCCTACCCGATGCTACTCAACAGGATGTGAGGCACAACGGAAAACAAAGGTTACAAGCTTAGATTAGAAATTTTTTTATAAAGACATGTTAAGTCTTGCTTTAACTAAAGCAGGAAAACATGGAAATAGTAGCTTAAGCAAGTCTTTTTTTTCTAAATGGGGATTTTGTTGTGCATTTTTGCCACAGTTCTGAAAGAACCTTTCAGCACCTTGATTCAGTTAACTAGTCATACCAGACTGTTCCAGCTGAAAACAGAACCCTTACCTTGGCAATTATGTCTTTAAACTGTCCTTCCTTCCAGGCATTGGTAGGATGGTTCATCATAGTAATTATTGCATTGTCATACTCCTCATATTTGTCATAGAGGAATACAAGTTCCGCCCAGAGATGAGCCTGTTCTGCAGCTCTGAGCACCTGATAAAAGAAGAAAATAGTCAGTCTGATTCATTGACATCTTCCCTTTCTCCACTTGCATTCACTGACATCTTCCTAACTTTGCTTGCAGTGTAGTTGCTAAATACCTTTGGAATATTAACTCTAGACCAGAAGAGCTCCAGATGTTCCCTCATTTTCTGAGGCTTAAATTTGGAGTATAAGATGGCGAGTTCAGTAAACATTCCCATGTGAGCACGCTCTAGGCCCAAAGCAGCTTCCAGAAGGGCAATCAGTTCTTCAAAGTAGCCACGATCCTGAATATTAAGAAAATAAGGATTAATTGCAAATTCATGGCCAACTACCAGTTAAAGCTTAATTCAATAAACTTTCTTCCCCAAATTAGTTTTCTAAGACACTATTCCAGTGAAGCAATGGAATCGTAAAAGATGGGAAACTGAAAACTACTATCCTTACATTTACTGTAACAAAAATTGCATGCAACTATTGGGAAATGGAAAAAATGTATTCAATTCACTTCTGCAGTCATTAAAGATCAGTCTCGCAGGGTGTCAAGTTTTAGCTGTTACTGTTTTATTAGCAGATATAAGTAAGCTGTATAAATTTTCTAGGGCATTAACAGTGATCTAACCTGATAGTAACTAATCAGCTCTTCAAGTTCATCAGCATGGATGACTATGTGCAAGCCACATATTTGTGCCAAGCGGAATTCTCTTCCATCCACACAGGCAAAACATACCTGCAATGAGAAGTAGCAAATGGTAAGTTCATAGCAGAATACTGCAATGCTTACTTCAACTCCACATATCAAAGTTGATTAACAAAGCTTTACCAAACTCGAGGCTTACTCCAGTTCCAAACAGGTATTACTATAATGATTGTTCTAGAATTAAAACCTGTGCCATTCATTTCACACTGTTCTTAAATCTAGCTTTATAATTTTGGAGAGGTGACAGCTGATGGATACAAACATGCTCTGTAGCCAGAAACGGTTAGCAAGCCACTACCAGAGATCATTGTAGATGGGCATGAATCAACTGTTCTTTAATTCCCACACTACTAAAAGAGCAAAGGAGTCCAGTTATGCGCAAAAGCAATACTAGAACACATTCTATAAACAAAAAACACAAGTTTTAAGTTACCTCCTTCCAAGTCCTTGTGCTGTTGGCTTTGCGGCCACTGTCCACTGCTGCCTGATACTCTCCAAGGTGCACCAAGGTAGATGCCAAGCGAGCAAAGTTAGATACGTTGTTATAGAGTAGTTTTGCTGCTTCATACATACCCTCCTCATAACAACGATCACCAACCTGGATTAAAAGTCCAAAGTAAGCAGGGCTAACAGCAAGAATCAAGTCAGTTAAGCAGCAAGTCAGACGTGGGAACAGTGATCAAGGCATACCTGCTGTATATGGGCATTATTAGGGCCGCTAATAAATTCCTCCAGTTCTGAGAGACGATTAGTTTTTGCAAAGGCAAAAATAAGTTCTGTCTCTACATAAGACTCTCTAGCCTTCTTCCTGGCCATCTGCAAGAACTTGACTAGGTCCTCCCAGTTATCTTGAAGAAAGAAGAAACGTTTAATGCCCTTTTAGTTACTCTGTATAGCTCCCCTTGCCCATGTTAGGAACAGTTTTCACTAGAATACTCTGTGATACTAAACCATCCGCACTTGAGATAAGGTATTCCCCACTAAACAATGGGCCACCTTCATGCAGCCATGAATTCTGCCACATACAGTTAAAAATCAATGCGCTATACTTGGCTGTAATTAGGCCATAACTGTCTAAATTATCTCTACACAAAGGTCTCTCTTTTACGTAAGAAGACAGACAAGCTTTTTGACAGGAATCTCACTAATCTGTAGATTAGCTGATCCAATTTACTCTAAAAAATAATTTGCAAATCTCAAGAATCCTTACCGCTTAAGGTAGATGAAATAACCCAATTCATATCCAAGCATTAAGTTTGAGGATTATTTGGCTTACCGTTTTTATTAGCTGCTTGAACAACTTCCATGTAGGCAGATGGATCATCTGCCTTTATAAAGGAGTCAATGGCTTCTTTTACCAAGTCTTTCTGCAGCTGTGCTCTGGCTAGCTGGCTCCATACTGCTGGCTCATTACATCTCTCTGCAAATTCATAAGCACGGTCTAAATTCCCAATGTGCTCAATCAGAACCTGTTTGAAGTTGCAAGTTAAAAGAAAAAAAAAAACCAAAGCCTTAAATTGTCCTTCTTCAAGTATACAGGTTAAGTAAGCAATAAAAGCTAACTGCTTTTAGAAAAAGTTATTTATATCTAGTAAAGTAGAGGCAGCAAGAATAACACTCCTGCTGCTATCATTTCTCTTCTGCCTTGAAATCAGTAAGCTGGCCTGAAGATAACACTTGATAGTATTCAATTTTCCAACCCCCTTCAGGTGTAAGGTTCTGAGTGGCTACCTCAGAATCAAAGACAGCACACACGCAAGTAGCACAATACACAAACATCCTTAATTACTTTGAACAGATATGCATCTGAAGTTATTACTTTGAATTTGTTCTGCTATTCTTTGCACATATTCTCCTTACAATCTGATATCATACAGGAACCATACTGTTGCATCTCAGAGATTTAAGTTACGGTTGCTCTGGGAGAAACAATAACAATATACTTTTTCCCATTCTTTCTATTACTAGCATTCTATACTTCCATGAAGTAATCACACCTCACCTGAACTGCTGAAGTATTAACATCAAATTTTCTGAATATAGCAAAGGCTTCTTCATACAGCTCATTACTGATGGCAATGTTTGCAATATCTGGGGCATCATAGTTATCCAGTCGATTAATGTATTCCATTACACGAGTGCGGTCAGCCTTAATGGCAGTCAGGATCAGCAGATTCTGGAGATTCCTTTGGTTAACAAAAGGCATAGGCAGTGCAAAATAACACCTACTTAAGTGACATGTATTATACATGCAACAAAAGCTACATACAGCTGCTTGCTGTTGATAGCAACAACCTTTCATCCCCAGATTGATGATTGATATTTGCCTTGCAAAAAAAAATGGCTTGCCAGTGTTGGTGCTGTTTTCTTTCAACAGATAATTGCAAATTGAATAGCATGAATGAGCTTTATATCCAAAACACATAATGCCTCAAATTCTGCTTTTTCACCTGACAATTCACATTTAGGAGTTGTAGTGGAATTCCAAGGTCACAGCCTGAACCAATGGGTGAGCTATGTGAGATTGTGAGTGCCTGGAGCGGGCGGGGGGAGAGGGGTTAGAGCCCCCCTTCTGACTCCCCGATACTTCCCGTGCAATCTGAGTCTGCGCGGGTCCCCCTTCTCCCCCACCCTTCTCCTCCTGCGGCGGGACGGTACGAATGGGGGAGGGTCACATTCCTTAACTCGTCCTTTTTCTCCGGACTGTTGCCAGGAGAGGTGAGTTAATTCCTCTTTACTATCTTTCCTTATAACACCTATTTCTCAAATAAAGGCTTTTGCCTTCATTTGTGCTACAGGAGTGTTCAGGTCTTAGATCCAAGAAACCCACAAATAACCTGGATTACTACATAACCTAAACAGACATACTAAATTCTGGGGGAAAAAAGCTCTCTTCTTACCTGTGTTCACTGAATACAGAATTATCCAAGACGATTTTTTCCAATAACTCAATTAATTCATTTGGCAGGTCTGCAGTCATGAAAGCTTTCACAGTGACAGAAACCTCCTCTGGATCCTGTGTCTCTGATAAAGCTGTTTGGACAACCTGGATTTGAATGTGGGAGAGTATAGGTCTTTCCCAGATGAGATTCTTACCAACTTATTTCAATGAGCAACAATGTAAGGTTTCAGAACTGTCATCTTCAGCAATAAAGAGCTACTTCTGAAGTGGATATAGCTATTAAAATCACACTTTCAGAGTGCATAGGGAGCAAACGTACTAGAAGCATATCACTCCATAGGACAGAGCAATATCTTACTAAGTTTTCTGACCATGAAGTTCTGAGCTAATACTTGACACTCAAACTCTTAAACTTCTGTACAAATGAGATGAGGCCTCAGGGGACCTTGTGGGAGAAGACAGTTACTTTAATGTTCCATAGTGGGTCTGAGTAACTCTTACACTGACAAAGCTTATCCTCTGCAACATACCTGGTCAATAAGCTGGCGCCTGAATGGGTTGTTTTCTTCTAGAACATTTGCCCAGAGTTCAGGGTCCTTCCTGCGTACTAGATAGCGAGCCTCACTCTTAAATAGTGAGTTCTCATTGCATACCTGAAGGAGAAGATGCAAATATTACAATTAATATTGAGGGTAAGTATCACATGACAGGTTTAACTAGCTATGAGTCAGACATTCCAAAAGACTGACTAGAACTAGTTGCTGACCAATGCTAATGCCACATAGTTCTTACCCAACCTTTGATCTGGAAGGCTCATGGAGAAGGTCTCCAGAAGAATTCCTATGGCTTCTCTTGGTTTTGCCCGACACACAAATACTGTGACAGTGGCTTCACAGTAACTATTTGCTCCTGTTTGAAGTGAAGACCTGCAGAAGCCTGAAGAACTTAAATTTTAAATCTAGAAAGGGAGTCACTTACTTGGGCAGTGTTAATAGTGAATTAAGGAACAGTGCTTGTGTTTAAAGCCAGAAATAGGTAACACATTTGGTGTCATTAGTTTTACTCTAGAAATGTTCAGAGTAGCAAGTGGATTGGATTCCTTTGTTAAAATGTGAATAAATGTGGGATTTCCTACAGAAGTGCAACAAGTAGCTATGAATTATGATCCTATTAGTGCCACTAGTTTATATTTCCAGCTGGAAGAGTAGAAACCTGAAGGCCTATTCACTTTCTTTGACCAACAGGTCATATTTTGTTAATACCAGAATTAGCTCTTTAAATCTCAAGTACTTTGCTGTAAGAAAATTAGTAGTAGCTCTCTTTCATTTTTCAATATACATTTATGAGTTGCCTAGTTACAGGAGTTGAGCCCTTTTCCAGGCAAGAGCAGTGTTTTAAATATAGTTCTTATAGAAGGGAGAGTTTTCATACATACCCAGAAAGTTAAAACTTATCCTAGCAATATCACCTATCAAAACAATTCAGAGCCACCTTCATATCTTCATAGCTACACATTTTAACTTTACAGCTACAGAGAAGGTATTGCTTCAAAAATAGTTGCTTCAGACAGGGAAGTTCTCTCTTTTCAGAGGAAGACTAGATAATACCACCATTCTAACTGCCACAGTGTGAGTCCTGTCAGGGAATAACGTTTACTTCCTTTTTTAAACAGGGTAAAAACAAGCCAGTTCTTACCCCTACACAGCTGACAATCTTTGCATGTATTATCACAGAAGTGCAGGTAGGAGAAGGTTTTCTTTCACAGCAGTCACTAGCATTGCAGTCTGACTTTAAGCTCTAGTGCTCAGTATGAGACACTACATGTCTGGAGAACCATACGCATTTCACTTGCCCCTGAACTTAAGGGAGGTTTGAGGAATCAATAAGCTTTAGATAGGAGAGGAATGCTATCTGAACTGGTCCACGCAGTACAACTGTCAATACTTATTTTTCCTTGTTCTAGCTGTGCATCAGAGCAGCTCTCTGAGGGTCAACCACGGCAAAGGAAAACTACACTCCCCTTTCTAGTTTCAAACTGAAGTTTCAGGGAAACTCTTCTTCCTCCTGTAGTGTTAGATTAGGTAGCAACTTGTCCCTTCTGCTGATCGAGTGCTCCAGGCTCAAAAAAAACAAACAAAAAACCCTAAGGTAAGAAAGATTTTACAGTTGTCGTACTTATCAGCTGGGCCCAGCAAACTTGATCTAATTTTGAGCAGTCTGCGGATGAAAAACATGAATGGTACCTTAAATCTGCAATTACACGGTTTTAGTTGGGACATAAAGCATTATAGTTCCTTGTTATGATAAATGTTACTGCCTCCATGTAGAGGAATCATGTCTACCTCAAATCCTGAGTGAGACTGCAAGACAGGATTCTGCAAATGTTAGACAAATAGTTAACTCGGTTTCCACTTCAGGCAGCAAGTACATTCTTTAACATGTTTATAAATGCAGTTTTGCTAACCTTTATGAGTTCCAGATCACACTGGCCCCTCTCATATGCAACGCAGGCCAAATGAGGGTCTCTCTTTTCACAGTATTTGCCAACTACACGACTGTCATAGTATGGATTCTCACGAAGGAACCGTTCTGGATTATTATTACTGTCAATGTAGATTTTGGCCAAGGCATTATGAGTCGCAGGTTCTTCACAGCCTTCATGAATCCTTGATTCAAGCCATGGCAACAGCAATTTAAGCCTTTGAAGAAGCGAACATTTGAGGTTTGTAAGTTGGACTAAGGAAGCCTGACAGGTACCAATTAATATCTGGCCATACCTGACCTCTAGTTAAATATAAGAGAAGCCCACAGGTGCCATTAAGTACTGTCATCTTTCTTTTCAGCTTCTGTTCTATTAAATGGCTCTTAACACTTAAAATCTTTTTTTTCATTTTACAGGTAACTACAAACTAATTACACAAGGTGCTGTGTGCCAAAAATGACACTGTGAAGACAATTTTATCTAGATTTACTCCAGTCACATTTCATGGATGGCTGCACAGCAAATTTAGAGTTCAAATGCTGTATTATTCATCATGCAGTGCTGTTGGGCATTTCCTATATTGCTCAAACAACCAGGAGACTTGCTAGCAAGTCTAAGCTGTTTCTCTATAAAGACACAAAAAACAATATTAATATTGTATCATTCAAAAAAGCTGCATCCAACTTAGGTATATATCAGGGTCAGGAAAGCCTGTGAATGGTGTTTACAGGTGTATTTTCATTACCGATTTCTTTTTTCCACTTCGGCCACCAGCTCATCTGTTGAGAACTGGCCTCTAACCACCACGATCAAGTTCTTAATGACATCTTCAGAACAATCCACATCAAGAAGCCCTCCAACCACTGCTGGTATGCGGCTGGGGTTCACCTAGAATAAGCCACCACTATTAAAATCAGTTATTAGCACTGTTAATAACCCATCCCCAGTCTTCCACACAAAGTTCTAGTTAAAAGTTTAAACTATGCTTTAAGAGCAGTGAATTTTAAGTTACTAATGCATTTTTACATGAATTCTAGGAAAAACTCTGCTCGTAGGTTTGTGATAGACAAGAACTCAGTAAAAAGCATCTGCATAAGAAGCGTGAGCATGAAATATGCAGCCAGATCTGCTTTAATTGTGGGTTTGTTTAGCTTGGAGAAGAGAATGTAATGGGGAGACCTCGCTGCATCCTTTCAGTACCCGAAGGGAGATTACAAGCAGAAGAAGGACAGACTTTTTACACAGTCTGATAGTGATAGGACGAAGGGGAAGGGCTTTAAACTAATCCAGGGGAGATTTAGGTTAGATGTTAGGAAGACACTTTTTATTCAGTGGATGTTGAGGCACCGGAACAGGTTGCCCAGTGAGGCTGTAGATGTCCCACTTCTGGAGGCATTCAAGGCCATATTGGATGGGATCCTGGACAGTCTGATTTAGTGGGTAGCAACCCTGCTGATGGTAGAGGGGTTGGAATTAGGTGATATTTAAGGTCCCCTCCAACCTAAGCCACTCTATGATTCCATGATTAATAAACCAAAAGGTTAAATTTCTTAGAAGGAAGGAAAGAGCAAGAGCTTAGAAGTGCATTCTCCTTACCTTCTGTACATAGATCTCTATATACTTTTGCAGGCTATTGCGATATAAGTAGAGCACCAGGTCATGAACAAAGTCGAATCGATCACAGACAATGATCAGAGGAAGCTGGTCTGTCAGCTTTGCCTCCTATATTTTGTGTGAAAAAAATGTGAGAAAGCATTCACCGTTTGTTAAAGCATTTTCAAAGCAGTATAGCATAATTTAGTTGTTCCAGCACTAGAAATCACAAAACATTCAAATTTAAGACTGCTGAGCAGACGATTAACTTCAAAAGCAAGTTAGCCACTATGAAAATCATATGGTCAGTCTAGCAATTGAGTTTTAAATTTAAGCTTTTCAACAAGTCACACATTAGGCCTACATCCCTAGCTTCAGTAGGACTATCTATTCACGTATCTATTCAGAAGACCATTACTGGGCCAAGAACTTCATGCAAAAATAAAATGGCATTAAAATCCCACTTTACCAGTCACAAAGTACGCAAAGCATTATGACAGTTGACTCCAGTTTTACTAAGCTTTGTCTAATCAATGCCCTTGCTAAAGTTTCAGCTGAATACTTCAGCATATTACTTCCTTCCGCCAACACTGATCCGCCTACTGTTAGGTGAAGATAGCTTGTACCCAACTCGATCTCTGTACACCAGTTGAGGGAGGAGAGTGGTGGGACTGGGATGCTTTCAGTCCACTCAGTCACAGCTCCAAGCTGCTCAGACACTGGAGCTGTGTCTAGACTAGCAAACAAAAGGCATGAAGGCTGGTATGCAACAGTCCAGCTGTTTAAATGGACAGGTTCTGGATCATGCCAATTCAGCAGCACGAAAGCGACTGATGAAAGAACAATATGTGGGCATGAGGGAAGTTTGATGGTTGGACCAGATGATCTTTCTGGTCTTTTCCAACACTATTGATTGTACAGTTCCATAATTATACAAGTTAATTTTACAGCAACTGTGGTTTTTCCAGAGATAGCCCAGAAGGAGCTACTGTATGCCTGGAAAAGGACTGAATTCCTATTCTGCTTACATAGCAGACTATTTATAGCCATGTCAGCTAAAACTTGAGTTGGCATTCTCCTCCCTTTAGAAGGCTTACGTTCTGCTACTCTACAGATTGATCTGTTGGACAGAGAATTTACCTTCAGAAAGTTCTTCACCCGTTCTGGGTTATAGCAGTTACTTTCACGGCAGATTCTTTCTACTTCCTTTATCTGACCAGTCTTGCAAGCTGCCTGGATATACTTGAAGTGAACATCTGGATCCTGACTGAAGTTTACAATGGAACCCAAGAAATAGAACAGTCCTAGAAAGAGTTACATTTTTAATACAGTTAGAAGGACAAGTGAAATAAGTGCAGACTTATGAACTTCATCTTATAACTTAGTTCAACATTGCTGAGAGTAGTTTCCATTTAACTACAGGAAAACCAGTTTTGGGGTTGTTTTTTTCCCCTCCTTTCCAGATTTTCCTTTCTCTCCAAGAAAGGGTTAAAAAACTTTCTAGAACAAAAGTTATCCCAAGAATGCACTTGAATAAATGCATTCTAGGATCCAGCCAAGTGAAAGTACCTTTCCCATAAAAGATGGGGTCCTTAATATCTGCTTCCAAAGAAGCTCTTCATTTTAGTACTGTACCTTCATAGCTTTTGAAAGATTCAAAAAGCTCCACAAGAGACTGGGTGCCAAGCTGCTCGTGGTACTTAGAAGCAACCTGTACACAGAGTTGTAGGTTTTGCCTAATGTTGGCTGACAGCATAGCACGCAAGCATTCTACAGAGTCTTCAACAGAGAGAGAGCCAAAGAAATTCACAAGCCACTGCAAAGAGAAAGAAGTTTTACTCAGTGAGTTATAAAAGGATTCAGCCAATTTTTAAAAACGTGACAATTAGCCAGAGCTTCTACCCCAGGTACTGTAGGTAAATCTTTCATGCACTAAGACCAAAGACTTGAAATGAAACAGACTAACAGACTTATCTTTTACAACTAAAGCGAAAACGCAGCTTGGAAGATTTGAAATGCCCACCCGGGAAACTGAGGGCAAACTTAAGCCATCAAAAGTATAGACTGAGGTCTATTAATTAATTGGAAAAATGTTATTGAGTCACAGTTACACGTGCTGCTTAGGTACCTGTAAAACATCTTAAAGCTGCTGCAAGAATTTTAGCAGCTACTGAAGTGCTAAGCAGTGGTCACTTCACCTACAGAACCTCAGGCTTTCATTTGCACAGACTTACCTCAGGATTCAAGAGATGAGTATGAACAACAGCACGTTTAATATCATAGAGATCAGTGTAGTGTTCCAAAGCTCGCTGGAGCAAGCCTGCTTTTTCACATAACTGGGCAATATGAGCACGATCATAGTGTGTAAACATTTGGTTTCCAAGGATGGCATCTGCAACCTAGGAGATTAGATTTCACATGCAGACTGTTAGAAAACCACAATAGCTCAGACTAAAAGTTGCTGAAAGGACATAGTAGTGACTCACTCATAGTCTTTCATGTTGGTAAACTATATATAGACATCAGTATCTGACAACAGATTGCTGTAAGAACTTCAGATGCAGGATATCAGCACAAGCCTTCTGATTTTTCTCCTTCATTTTTTGGAGGAACTAGGTTAAGAGTCTCACCTGTGGGGCATGAATCAAATTCATTTCCAGCAGACGAGTTTGAAGGTGGCCTTCTGCTGGGCGGTTATTTTTCAAAGCATCCAATAGAAAGGATGTGCATTGCTGAATAAGACTGTTCTCCATGAACACATCCACAATCTGTTGAGAATCATCAAGTTAGAAAAGGGAGTCTATATACGTATTTTTTTTTATGTTTATCTGTACACACTAATAGCCTGTCTAGAAAGGCAGCTCATCCCAACACTAATATGCTATATTTACTTTTTTATAGTAAGATAATAAAGATAACAGAAAAATTTCACTCTTCCTTTTTCTCTAGAACTTAAGGTGTGCATTACTTTGACCTATTATGCCAGATTTTGCCACCAACTATTTAGTTTTAACAAAGCAAGCAAAGCCCATCCCTTCTCTTCTGATAGGATAGTTTCTGCAACAAAAGTTAATCCTTTTTCTCAATAACTTTACTTATTTAATAATGAAAGTTGTTGCCTGACGATTTAACCACAAGTGTCCTCTGTGAGCCAGTGATCATTTTAAAGTTCGTTTATTTGCTCATCTTCCTATGAATCCTCTGCTACGGTAAGAGTTCACACATGCTCTATTAGAGTCAGCAGAAGGAGCTTTCTAAACTGACAGTAACATTCTTCATTGCTTAGACTAAGACTGTGGCAGATTCAGGATCAAGATTATTGTAATAAGCCTGCTTGCACAAGAGCTTTAGAGAACACCTGCCTCTAATGGCAACCAAACTTGACTAGTTTAGTCCCTTTTCTAACCAAACCACCTAAAGATCTGAACTGGCCTTACCAGTTCCCAAAATGGTACTATGCTATTACCTCTGTCTAGAAAGAGACCAGTGCTCTTGTTGTAGGCATCACCTGGTTAATGTTAGCCAGTGGCTCCTCATCCTGTACCAGCATCTGAGAGAACTGCAGGCCCTGCTCAGGACTGACTCTCATCACACTTCTCAGCAAGAAGATCCAGTCTGGGGTATAGCCAACCTAGAGATTTCAGAAACAGTCATGCATGTCTGGGAAGATTTAAATATTTTAAGCCTTCAAAATCTGTAGCGTAAGTGCTACGAGCCACACTGAAGCTTGTCATGCCCATTCTCCATCCTCCAGAAATTCTCAGACATAAGTGTTGTTTGTATGTTAACACAAACTCAGTATTTGCTTATTTAGTAACTGAACTTACTCTAGGGCAATTCCCTTGTTGGCTCAGAAAATTACTAGAAACAAGTCAAGAGTCTCAAGGCATTATCATACACAGTCCTAAATTTATAAGTGCACATCACACAAACTACTTTGTAATTCTATCAAAAAAAATCCCTGCCTTAACGATTTAGGAAGAGTCATTTTTTTTTCAACAATAAGCTTGAGCCAGTTCATAATTCGATAGTATACAGAATTCTGGAGGTTCTGATTTTAACTTCTGTAGATCATTAGACCATAGTCACATTCTATGAATTCTGCTATTTCTTAATCTTTGCTACTTATCCTGTTTTTGAGTAAGAGAAATCAAACTTCTCATGGAAGATAACTTGAGAATGTACATGTTAAACATAAGATAGAGTCTAGCAGCTTGTGATAAACAACTTTACCTTTTTAGCATACAGTACTATTTTCTGGAATTGACCAGTTTCAGCAAAGCACTGAATCACTTTGTTTGGCACATTAGCACGAAGATAGACACTGAGCGCAAGGGTTGGGTCAGCTGTCTTCACCAAGTCTCCCAGCTCCTCTGAACACTCCAGCTGAAGACAAGTGATATATATGAATACTTGTGCTTGACAAAATATGTAGTACGAACAAAAGAGTTGTTCACACTCAACTGCTACAAGGCAGCAGAATTAAGTTAGCATCAAGATCAAGCCTACCTTGTCTTCCTTCAGCCATTTCTCCAGAAGCTGCTTGCGGCCTTGCTGCAGAACAGGGCGACAGAGCTCTAGAGACTCAAACTTGTTCAGCTGTCCCTGGTCAAGCAATATTCCAAAGTACTGGAGCAGGGGAGAGGCATGTCCTGGCTGAGCTGGTACACTCTGGAACTTCCTGATCGTATCACTGGTACGTAGAATTCCCTGTAGAGGCACATGATACAGAGAAGTAACATTTAATTTGTGAAAGCTGAGTAGCGTTAGAGAAAAAACAACAACAAAAAACCAAAGCAGGTGTTAAGTTCAGCTACACACTGAAGAATTTATTCTTAATCTTTCGGGTAGAGATTTTAATCAAACCTAAAGCAAAGATCTTCTAGCAAGAAGTCAGTGCCCACAGAAAGTCAGGTCTGTGTTGGAAAAGCATGGCAGATGCTCCTCGACGGTATACAGGAGAATATATTAGACAGAACAATAAAGTGAACTACAGACAACTTAGGTTAGTATTGAAGCATTTTAGCTCTTGAATGTCAAGTGCTGAAGTGCAAGTGACCTAAGCAAGTCAACAAAGCTAAGGCAATCCAAATGGCTTCTAACCTCTACCCTTAGAATAACTCACCTTCGGTGCAGATGCAGCTACTTTAGCAGCATCTGCATAGCTTCCTTGAGCAAACAGCGTGTTAAACTTTCTGGCAAATAATTCCTCTGCACCAGCAAGATTACTACGTATAGCCATACGCAGACCCAAGTCAGGATTCTGGAGAACATTTGTAGCATAGTTCACAATGTTGTCTTCCTCAACACATACAGAAAGCACCTGGAAAGGATAAAAGGCATACCTAAGAACTACTGTCCTTTCCACCACTACTGTATATAACACAACAACTGAATATCTATTCAGCCTGTCAGTGAAGCAGCAGATTATCCAAAAAGAAAACAAAGTCAGTTTCTCCTTCTCAACCAGTCTGTGCTAGGAGAGGTTAAAAAAATGGATAAAAATCAAGTAGTTACTCGATCCCTTCAACGATGTTTGTTACATCAAGTCATTCATTAGGTTTACTTACATTCCATCTCAGCCTTAGAAGACTTAAAAACAGACTGCTGGATTAGTTACCTGTCCTTTTTTGTTGACACCAATAATGCCTGAGGTAGGTTCATGAGAAGCTGTGACAAAAATAGTGTCGGCACTAATACGGTTCATGTAGATGCAAACTCCAGACTCCAAGTCATACATGTGAATATATCCATACTTTGTGATCAGGTAGATAACACCGTGCTTAATTCCAATCTGTCAAAAGATAATCTTTTACTAGTACAGACTAACACAGCGACAGTTAAGACAACTGCCCTTAGCCTAGTCACAAGACAGTACTGCAACGACACACCTTTGCACTAACACTAGGAACAAATACAGCTTCAGGCTTCTTCGTTACAAATTCAAAGCGATGGATAGCTCTGCTGGCCACTCAGAGCCATACTTCCACTGAACACAGGCTGAAGGAAAATTAAGATTCATCTGCAACAAAGGACATACTATTCTAATGAGTGAGGATGAGGGATATAGTTTGGGCATAATTAGTATTCAGGTCAGATATGCCAGTACAAGTCTCTTCTCAGAAATCTTGTGTGATAATCCCACTCTTTTCCAGCAAGGACCAACCAAAGCACCAGCAGAAGCTAAACCGGGCTCAGCTGCTGAGGACTACTGTTTAGCTGTCAAGTTTCAAAGCCAAGGAGGCTTTCAGGCCAAGACTCTATTTAGACAGAAGTATTTCCACTTTGGACCAAGTCCTCAGAGCCCAAGAAGCCTGTCATGCACACAGTTTGCACTGTTTACCTCCGTTCATTAAGGCTTCTCTTGGTTTATTCACAAAGCTGGTCTATTAAACTGGACAGCAGTTGCATGCTCCAAGATGATTTGTTTTTCATATGCTAAGCGAAGTTCGGCCTGTTAAAGTAACCAGTCATGTTCTTTTCCTAAAAAATTTCCCATTAATAGCCTAAGGTATCTTTTTGTGTTGCTACTACAGGAGGTAGAATAATATAGCACTCTCCACTCCATTTGTCTTATGACATTCACTGTAGATGAAACACTGCTTTCATGATCAGTTACATCAAGCACTGTAGCACTCATATCTAAACCCTGACCATTAGTAGACAGTTCAATAGCCTGAAAAAAGCAGAATTATCCTGCTATCAACAAGTGTTATCAGTCTAGACAAGAACTCACGAGTACTACTATTCTGACAGACTGCTTCCAATACTTGGTATCTAGTTACTTTTGAACTGCTGTTATTAAGACAGTGCAAAAGCTTGTCAAACTTTTTAGCTGTTAAAAAAAAGAGGTCTGACCAACATCAGACACATTCTATCAGAAGGCAAATGATTTTTTTGGTGGCTTTTTTGCCTTTTTTTTTTTTTTTTTTTTTTTAATACAACCAAAGTTCACATATTCAGATAAATACAGCCTACGTATTTGTGTGAGAGTTACTGTTTAATGTCTAGAATGCTTCCCATAAATCCATTAACACCATTTCCAAAGTTAGGAAGAATAACAGCAAAGCAATTGTAGAAAACGTGTTTTGGTGGTTTTTTTTGTTTTTTTTTTTTTTGTTGTTGTTTTGTTTTTTGTTTTTTGTTTTTTTTTTTTAAATAACAGATGTCTGGTACATGCCAGGCTATTACGCTGATTTGCTTTTTGGTCAAACATTTACCTGCATTGCCACAGGAAAGTCTGTCTGTGCCTCAGGTGGGAAAAACACATCAACAGCTTTCTTAACAAATGGCTGATTTCCAGTAGCTGGTTGACCCACTTCAATTATGTGAAGCTAAGAAGAAGAAGAAGAGTACGTGTCACAAGATCGCCGACAAGTCCAGTCCCATGAAAGAAGTTTCAATCTTCAGATAAGCTCATGAAGTCACCTGTCACACTTGGCTGCTAAATATCTGTCCAATCCTGAAGAAATACACTGGGGAACTGTGCTCCAGATTTTTATGAGAGGAAAAAGAATAAGTTCCCCAGAACTTAATAATGCAAATACCAGGAAAAGCTAAAGAATATGTTTTCTATAAAAGCATACAGTGTATTTCTATTTCAAGACACTCAACTTGTACCAGATGTTTTGAGTGAGACTTGTCAATTTATCAACAATTTGTATAATATAAGAATAGAAAGAATAAAAAAAATTGTAATGTGACCTCTGCCCTTTACAGACTGCTAACAGATGTAGGATATTGAACTGCTGTTGAGTCTCACTACCAGTTAGATGCAAACCTACCCACGCTGCTAAGGCTTACCTAGTCTCTTCTATACTAGATTTTAGACATAAAAGGCTGCTTGATGACTTGATTTCATTACACAAAATGTAACATGAGCATAACTTGATGCTTCAAAACCTTCATCTCAGTTCTCATTACATCTACATTTGCTCTTTTGCTTAAGCTTCACTAAAGCAATTCAGATTTTTAGCAGTTTCCATTCCATTAAAATAAAGCATTTACATACCAACCGAATATACTGTGTATATGGTTCACACGCTGTTCTTCGGTCAGCCAAACAACGTGATTGCTGAAGTTCTACTAGTAATGAGTTGTGCTATATCAGAACATGAAAACAGTTGCAAACTTTACCTTGCCTCCTGCAGGACTCCTCACAGCAAAACAAAAGAGGGTGGAAGGTTTGGCATTTCCCTCTATTTTGAATTCTGCAAAAGCTGCTGCATGGCCCTCTATAGGTTGGGAGACTTTTCTATCAACAGAGTACAGCTGCATTGCACCAACAACGCGATTTTGCTAGAGGAAAAAGGGGAAAAAAAAGTCAGCTTTTAGAGATAACACTTCAAATACTTATAGAACAAGACCTTAGGGACAGTTAACTAAAAAGAGACAACTGCCTCTCATCCCCTCCTCCAATGTTTTAATCACGTTAAAGGCCAGGTTATTCTTCCAAAATAGGTATTTTTGAAACTTTGATCTACAGAAACTAAAATTAAGAAATTATAGCAGCTACAAGTGAAGGAAAATGGAACAAGGCTCTCCTGACCATTTTCATAGCATGATAATTCCAGGTAACTTACCTGTGCTGAAATTCCTATCAGCAACAGCCATTTTTGATGTTCATCAGTTCTATAATTGATTATTTGGCAGCCTGCAAGACTAGCATGCCTGTCAAACATCTTTTGGGGCTGAGATTCTCCCTCCATGCTCCAGTGGTAGACTGCTGTCTCTGTCACCAAGGCAACTGTATTCACAGATATCCATTTCCAGAAGATCACCTCTTCTGCCATGGTGTGGGCTTTCATTTTACTTTTCATCTCAATGTTAAAGATCTGAAGTGTTTTCCCAGCTGGTATGACAAAACCCAAGAAACATCATTGATCAATTACTGTAATAGCCATCCTGTAGTTTGCCTACTTACAATTCTGCTTAACCTGCTATTCTGGTGATCTTACAGGCAGGGTTAGTGCCGTGTCACATCCAAGTATCCTTTGATACTTCACTTGTACCAAAACAGAAACCCTTCCCAACCCCTAACTTCCTCCAGCCCCAAAGCAAAAATAGTCTTTATGGACACTTAGGTGGCATTCCAACCAACAACTGACAAGCAAAGACATTCTGACAAACTACAAGGTGTAGTTAAAAATCTAAGCACACTACTTGAGTAAATTCTGGTTTATATAGTAGCACTGGGATATTAAATGATAGCTGGCTAATTGATGTAATTCAATATAATAGAAAGAATGACTCCAGTTTGTGTTAATTTAGTAGCTTTTGCAGATCACCCAGACTGAAGCCAGCAGCAACAGACTTGCAACAGCTCTTGAAATAGCCAGGCCATGGTTTCCATTTCTTTTTTGCTGGAACCAAACAGGCTCTGCACTTAACTGGGAAATGGATGGGCTCTGTAAAACAGTAGTACAACTGCCTGTTGCAGAGGGCGTTAAGAAGGTTAGAAAGTTTATAGAAAGGCTTGGAGCTTTAGTTCTATAAAAGATTACTGTTTCACAATTTGGGTAACCATACTGAAGTTTTAAGCTTGACTTCAGTGCTCCTCTGAATCACCAGAAGAAGCAGGGGTAGACTTACAACTAATATAATTGAGCCAACTCCTTCTCAAAGAATAAGGAATTCTATGTCTTCCAGGAAGTCAAAGTGTTATTTTACTTGACTGCAAATGAGAGAATTTAGCTCTTGGAAATATCATTTGCTGGTCACAAGACACCCACTCAGTCTGCTAGATTATTGGTTTATATTGCCTTTACTTCCATATTCTTTGGTGCAGTTTACTGTAATTCTACCAGTTATTTCGAGTAATAGCATGTGGATTAGGTGGCTTTACTAATTCTCTTTTCTCCTTAAATCTTTGGTTATTAGACTTGATATAAGAAAAGCTCTAAGTTTGCAATACCCGGCAATTTTGCACGTCAATGTGACATTATGCAAATAACTTTTGTGCAGAAGACAAGTTTATTCGCTCTGCATGGACAGAACAATACTTCTTTTCAGCAAGTCTAACGCTGGCAAGAAAAAAAGCGATATTCTTACAATCTGATGATAATCTGTTCAGTTAGCATTAGTAAGGTGAGTTTTAAAAACAGATTATACTGTTTCCATAAGAGCTAAATGAAGTTCTGCTAGTACAGAGAAGGTGCTTTCCCTGCCAATAAGGTTTGTTAAAAGGGGTCTGACGTTAAGGATAGTGAAATCAAACAAATCTGAAATAAATCTGTTCATTGTTGCCTTTAACCACAACCCAAGTAAGGCAGCCCTTTGCAAGATGTAAAAGCATCTCAACTGAACCACAATTACAGCTAAAGTCAAATGTTAACACATCAGTTCTCACCTAATATCAGTGTAAGTCTGATATCATAGACAGCAAGTTACACATTTTGTGTCAGTTCTGAGGAATGTTATTTCTTAGATCCCTAAGCAAATTCATCACAAATCTTCACACTGGATATCACATTTAGGAAGAAATGAATAGCACACAGGACACACTAACAGAAGTCTCTCATAAAAGTATTGCAACTTGGTTTTGTCTATCAACTGTACTTCTATTTTATATATATACATACACGTACACACACACAGAACACTCTTTTCCACTTGGTACAGTCAATAGTCAAAACAGAAAAATGGTTAGCAAGATGCCAATGGAGAACACTTCCACTGTAATACCAGCTGAGGATTAAGATCCTCTATATGGCTATGAAGTGAACTGTCAAATGGCTATCTCAAAGTTCAGTACTTTTTATGAGATTAAACCATTCTGTAGTACTAAACATGAAATAACAAAGTACACTCACCATCTGTTTACATAAGATGCAAGAAGAAAAGTAAATAGTCAGTAACAGTTATTGAGACTAAATACTAGAAATTACTCATCTAAGAAAAGAAATATAGTAAAAAATATTTGGGGGGGGCTCAGAGCACTTAACTAAAGACAAAATAAACACCACATGTGAGGTCTTCCATCTGTAGGCTTTCAAGGTTATCAAACTAAACAAGTTCATGCATTCAGACTTTTTTTTTTTTACGTTGTCTCATGTAGTTACTGGCCAGCCTTATAACAATTTGTTGGTAACTAGTAAGCACTTACAGCAAAGGGTAAGTACAGAGCAGAGGGTAAGAGCGGTTTTAATCTTCCCTCTACTCATCCCTACAAGTGTCCATTATTCTCTGAACATCCACCTGTACTCAGTGAAAATAGTAGGCAGCAGTGCCAAGCCCAAGCATCTCTCACCCAGTGGTAGGCAAACCATCCAAAGATTACTGAAATATTTACAACCAAAATATAGTATGCAAGTTCAGGCAAGACATCATTTTACTATATTTCCTTCGTATAAATCTTACACAGCTCTTATGCTTCAGAGCATACATGAGCAGTAATTAAGCTAAATAGTAGGTTTCATATTAAAAGAATAAAGGGTTACTCACCTTTTAGTGCAATTACTTTAGAGGCTGGATTCATGATGGCACTTTCGGCAGAAATTGGACGTCTGATGGGTGTTGTTGGATCACTCATGTCAATTATTACTACTTGTGCCTGCTCTCCCACTTTCTCCCTGATGCAAATGAACTTGTCAGATTCCATTGTTAGGGTGCTGAATCCAATGTTTGCTGGGTTAATGCCCAAATTTTGGAGCTAGAAAGAGGGAATGGTGCTTTATCATCCTTATCGTGAAGATTTATCTGTCTTACTTAAGTCCCTACATATAAGATCCCCTCCTGGTATCTCATCTGATCCCTTGTTTCAGTTGCTTGCATCATACCTAGAGACATCAGACTTATTCCCTTCTCCCTCTAGATGGAATCAATATTGCAGCATTCCCATGACATTTAAGGGAGCATCAGTAGTTCGATTACCAGCCTAATGCAGACTGCTATGTTGATCTGAATGTACTCAGGAACTGGTAAGTATCAAGTTAGTATCACTTCACAGCTTCTCTGCTCAAACAGATACTGTAACAAGCATACCAAGGTAAGGTTGTAATGCTGAGTTCCTTCCCAAGGAATGGCCTGAAGACACCAGAAATACCTAACTGCAACATCTACATCATCTATAGTACAATCAGAGAAGCAGCCTTAAGTCCTTTATCCTCCCTCCCAATCTTCAACTCTACATCATCTCTTTAGGAAAAGGAAAGCTGAGAGAGCAATAGATAGATGAAAAACATACTTCACTCCAGGGCCAGTCCTTCATTGCAGAGACCTCACCACATCTACCTTGGCAAAGCTAGACCACTATGTTCTAGCTTCATAGTACTACCAGGACTAAAAACCAAGATGTAAGCCAACCCTTATTTTCACAAACTGCATGATTAGCAATGCCTTCTTTACATCTGTCTTTAAAAGCCAGACCAGTTATCCTCAGGGTACTCTATCCCTTGACCTGGAAGACTTGGATGGGGAGCAGAATAAAACCCCCTTGATTCAAGTGGAAACTGTTAGAGACCTGCTGCTCCACCTGGGCTGCAACAAGTCCGTGAGGCCAGATGGGATCCATCTGAGGGTGCTGAAGGAGCTGGCAGAGGTGATAGCCAAGCCACCAACCCTGGAGGTGTTCAAGAAACGTTTAGATGTTGTACTGAGGGAACAGTACATTGATTAGTGGGAAAAATTGGTGATAGGTGGATGGTTAGACTGGATGATTTTGGAGGTCTTTTCCAACCTTGGCGATTCTGTGATTAGCAGGTCCAGGCATCCCCACTTCAGTTTAGAATATCTCAGACATCTCTTTCCTCCTTTCCTTTGAGACTGATCTAGCACCAACTACTTCCCTTGCAGCACACAATAACCTCGAATGCATTGGAACTGCAGTCATAACTTGTTTATACAGCATTTATGCTACCTCTGTCTCTTTTTACCAGCTAACAGCTACCATGGCTTGTTAAAATTTACCTTCTGTTACATCAACCAAAATATGATATGCTACCATAGTGATATTTGCTGATTCAAGTTTCAAATAAACTTCTAGATATAGTCAACACAAAGCTGTCATGAGACAATAGGAACTCCTAAGTTACAGTCGTACCAAATTTAACTTTTTTTGTTTGGGTTTGTGTGTGTGTTTTGTTTGCTGCTGATGTTTTTTGTTTGTTTGTTTAATCACAGCTACTTCCTGCTATCCAGCCTCTTCCTTCTTCTCCCATAGTCTCAGAGAAACCAGCACTAAAGCTTCCAGGTTATTTCATAGCTTTAGTAGAAATGCTGTGCAACTGTATGCACAAATAATACAGTTCAGCACTATTTTCAATGACCTAATTTTATAAATGGACTTGCTTCACTGAACTTAATTCTTACTATTGCAAGCTCAGAAAAATGTGTTAAAATAACCACTTATTCCATCTTTCCTTGCCCAAGAAGTCACATCACTTAGATTGACAGCACAAGCAGGGATTTCAATGCAGACCCCTCCTCCGCACTCATGATCTCTTCAAACACCACTTGAGTTCAGGCACATGACGTAGCTATCCTTAAAGCAACTTCAAGTTATTCTGTATCACTGAGTAGATGCCTAGATTTCTCACTTTCATCCTTCTATGTTAACTTTGTTTTCATGTATTTCCAGTGTCAAATTAGTGAGAAGAGGCGGCAGTGAAGGTGGATCAGTGTTTCAACTGGTCTGTAATATCTCAGATTTAGCTGTGCCTCATGTGGCAACTCGGTATGGTTGTAAGCTATGTTTCATACACAGTAACCATGACAAGCCCAAGGACCTGCTTCAAGCTCAGAGCACAGATTTCCAAGCAAAGGAACAGCAGCTTTCAGTTTTACTGAAGCATCTTACGGGATTAACGCCATCCTACAGTCCAAACTCTGCCCTGCGCCATCATGGCAGCAGCTATTTCCTGCTGAACAGCCTGGCCCAGCCCCAGGCCCACACCCATTGTTCAGCAACAGCCAAACATCAGGGTGCAATTGGCACTGTCTGGGCCACAGGGAGGATGCAATGTAGTGCTAACTCAACTTATGGCAAATAACTTCATATTTTGATACACTGGCTAAACACAGTCCTGTGAAAAGTGAAAAAATATGCAGCCTTGCTTTCTATTTTGATACAGGAATTTGGGAACAGGTTTCAAGAGGGCTGCTCCAAAAGTAATGCCTCCTATTTTATTATATTGGCCCACAACATCAGAGGCAGATGTTGGTGGTATGGCAGTAGAGGTTGAACCTTTCTGCCAATATTCCACTACATTTCATTGCTGGCTGACCGATGGCAGCATAAGGTCAGTCTCACAAAATGGTATCTGACATGGAAGCGCATATGAAGCAAAGGTGTGGAATTTAAGTCCTCTATGGAGGAAAAATACGATAAACACCAGTAGGTGTCAATGCTTGCTGAACACTTATAGAGACCAAACAGTTGATGTGAGCACAGTGAGGGAGTGGGTGGTGCATTTCAGCAGTGATAACAGCAACAGTAGTTCAAACCCACAGGTGCAGACTTTTACAAGCATAGCATGCAGGCTCTTCATCACTGGCAAAGACGCATAGCTAATGGATGTGATTTCACTGAAAACAGGTGTTTTATAGTTCCAAATTTGCTCTCCCAAACACTGTTACTATGCTCACTGTATCTCTTGTAGTTTTCATGAACTTCAGGAGCTACCTAGTGTCACAAGCTGTTCAGTATGTTCTGATCTGGGTGATTCTTTCGGGGTACATTTGAATCTGAGAGACAGGATGTCTCAGGAGCAGAGGCAAGCAAGCTATGCACTCAGAGCAGCACAGAGGGTTACAAGTTTTAGTCAACATATACACACTCATACACATACAGGCCCTCATTTTTAGATAATCCCCACAAGTGGGAAGCAGAACCTTCCTAAGCAAGAGCACTATTACTTTCTGATCCTTGAGAGACTGCAAACCACCAAAAGGAGAGAGAAGGAACATGCTTGCAGTGGATGCAATAGGCAGTGCCAGCAGGGCATCCCCTGCTTCAAAGGGCACTTTGCCTTTCATCCCCACCGCAGTTGCTCTCCTGCTTTGATTCTCCCCAGGGTCTGCAGGGTTTGTTCCACTGCACGCTGTACCCACACAGCCAACGCATAATACAGAGCCCAAGCGGAACACCTGTTTGCAAAACAAGTCTCTGCAAAAACAAGATAAATTACCAAGGCCAGCTCTCTCTACAAAACAAGATACTTCTGGCTACAGCCACAAATATCAGTTCCCTCAAAACAGAATACTTTGTTCCATCCCAGGATCATTCTTCAGTCAGGGGCCTTTAGGTCCCCGACACACTGACCATGGCTTCTTGCAGCTTATGTAAAGCTACTCACTAACCCATAAATTGGGTATGTAACAGAGATACTTAGAAATGCAGCACTGCATTGGAGCCGCACCCAAGAAAAACTCAGGAATCATTTTCTCTTCAGCTTACTAAAGAAAAGCTATTCAGCTTAGTAGTTGATAATCTGGACATACATAAGCATCAGTAATGCAATACAAGCTAAATGTATGCACGTGTAAGAAGATATCTGGAGGGGGAACAAACACATCAGCACAATAATCAAGCCCCATTCAGCTGTCTCCTCAGCTTATAGGTACATACTTCTATACAAGCTAGTAAACAGAAGTAGGTGCCATTCATACCAAAAGGTTATCAAAGTTTAGACACTAAAATATCAGAAGCAACTTGTGACTAGAGCTTCAAGAACCGTCCAGAGAGCATGTAGCTATTACAGGCTTCTGTATCAGTAAGGGAAAATGTTTCCACATTAAAAAGATTCACGTAATACAGAAAGTTTGTTACCCAGTAAACACACAAGTTGCAGCCAAGTCATCTAGGACCCTGAACAAAGAGGACAAGTGATAGTCCCTTAGATTCAGTGTTCTTGATTATATGCTCTAGACTTGAAAACATCCACTCACTGAAAATTACCCATTCACACTTCAGTGTGTGCATGATCTCAGTTCACCTACCAAAATATAACCTATTATGAAAGACTGATAAAGTGAAGTGTCACAAGTGATTTAACCATAGGATAGCCAAGCTTGTCTTGATTTAATTAACCCTAACTCAGAGCACTGAAGTAGAAGCGCAGCCTCTCCAATGCCTCTTCTCATACACTGTGCTTCAGCTTGACACCCTCTTCATGACAGCCACTTGACACTCACTCTGTACAGTGAGAATCTTGAGGTATTAGTCTAGTCCAAGTTCAGCTTTAAGCCCAAGCTTATCCCCTTCAAAATCTGGTCCCTACTTAAGAACCATAATACTTAAGGTATCTTTACTAAGAAATAAGTTTTTGCCTCAAATTCTGCATAACTTCCAGTTCTAACTGCCATAACATCTACGGAAAGTTTCAGAAACTAACTTTACATGGTGTGTGACTATTGCTGCCATCCTCTTATTAGGCTAGTCAGTAAACTTATTAATGCAAAAATAATAGTACTTCCTAAAGGATGGTCATGTAAATACTGCCTCAGTTAATAAAAAAAGCTTCCTATTTTAGCAATTTGAAAGCACTGAAGATTTACTTCAGTAAAGCAGTCTACCTAATACTCCTTTAATTTTATGTGAACCAAGACCACAGGTTTTTTTCCACACTTGTTTATCCAGCTAGAGACTGGGAGAGTTCAATACTTAGCACTACAATTTATTTAGCTTCCCCAAAGATCACTTTCTGCATACTTCATTTCTCCTTTTAGCAGAGTATAGGGAAGACTTAATATAAGTGAAATAATGTTCCATCAACACCAGGCTGAATTTGAAATTGAGTAATTAGATTTAACAGCTACTCTAGCTACTTACAGACATACTAATTAAAATAGCTACAGATAAGCAGTACAGTTTGAATTAAGATGCAGAACAAATTAATATAGGATCACTGGTACACAGCAATTATAAGAAACTGTTTTTGATTTAACATCATAAAGCAGTGTAGTAGATCTATCATACTACTCATTTCAAATATGACAATTTAACTGTAGCCAAACCTATTCCTTGGAAGACATCTGAGAAGAAAAAAATAAAGATTAAGCTGGATGATAATGAAGCATTACGAACAGGAGAGAAGGCCTAATCTTGTCATAAGAAAACTCCCTACTGGCCAACAACAAGTAGCAAACTGTGACTGTAGATGTTAACACATCTAGAGTAGAGACATATAATGTTAACTTAGAGTTGATAAAGCCATACTTCAGATATCCAGCCAGAACAAACACTACCAGCTCCCACATTTCTCCTGATATCCCTCCCCATTTCACCTGTCATCTAAAGACAGATGCTGAAGTAACACTGAGGAGGCTGATGCATTCCTGTCCCAGCCACTAATCTCAGTTTCCCACTGTGGAACACTGCTTTGGAGCCACTGCTCTCAGACTGAGGGGGTGGCAGGGGAGCAGGGAGGAGCAAGTCCCACAGAACAATCCAGTTCCACACACTACTGGCATGGTCCTAAGGTTTCCCATGTTCCCCTATGCAGTCTCCCTCCAGCACAAGCTCAGTCCTCCTTGTAATATCAAAACATTTAGGAGCAAAAGCAGGTGGTGGCAAAAAATAGCATGTGACTTCAGTAGGACTCCCTGGGGAAGTTACTAGCCCTCGACTCAAACCAGAAGTGCTCTAATACTCACACAGACAGTGCTGCAAGATAGAACTAGCCCTCAGAAACTGTCATGTAATACGCAAAGCAGGACACTGCACCTATAACATCAAGCATAACATCCACTCATCATCACTGCACAGCCAAAAACAACCAGCAGGATCAGTGACATCTGCTAGCTTTAAGTTGTGAGAACCAAATGCTTCTTCCTAAGGTAAGCCTGACATTAAAAATGCCCTGATCTTCACTTTCTTACTCAGACAGCTGCCCTGTAGCTACCATGAATTAACTGTATTACAGCAATTGCTGCAATCCTGTAGGGTTAAGGGGGAAGGAGGAGTAATTCTTCACTATATTAAACTCTCAGCTCCAGAGAGGAGGCAGGTGTGTGCTCCCACTGGCACAGAGCAGATATTTCTGGAACCCGCTGCCCAATCATTTTTTCCAGCCTTGGTCTCCTCCCAGAATGACCAAGGCAATTCTCACAGTCACCCAAAAACCCTCCCCAAAAAGGAGCTGCAAGGCCTGCAGCAGTACCAAGTCTCCCGGACGATGGGTCCACAGTTCATATTTTGAGATGGAAGACTGATTTGACAAAAGGAGGCTGTGCAGAGACAGCAGGATGATTTGCCAACTTTACTTCCTGTTCCCTCATTCATTTAGCAAATTCCTTTAATTCCTGCCTTACACTGCATGCTTGCAGGCTGCTGTTCTCCCACTCCATTTCCAACCCTTCCTTAATACCGGGTTATGAAGGAACAGAGACCGGTTTGGCTGCACAGCATCCATTAGTGATGGACCTCTTCCAGCACTGATGCTACTCATAGGCCATCAGGAACAAAACTGTGTCATTCTGAGGAAGGGCTTTTTTCTTTTCCATATCGTTATGTTTGGAAGGGAGGCAGAGGCCCCCCAGGCCCTCGACCCCCAACCCGCAGCCGCACAGCTCCCCAAAACCCAGAGGCTGACGGTCGCTGTGTAGAAGAGTAAAACCCCGCACACCCCGAGAGACGACGGCCCCCTCAGAAGCGGGGGGAGCCACTCTCCCTTCCCGGAGCGGCCCCGAGTGACTCTGCACAAATCGCGCCCGGCGGTGGATGGGGGCGCTGCGCTTCGCGGTTCCGCACCACAGAGCTCCCCTTACCCCAGACTAGGCCGCAGCCGCCCCTCTCCAAGGCGCACAGGGATACAGAGGGAGCAGCCCCCTCCCTGTGTTCCCTCTCCCCTTGAGCTCACCTGGAAGTGCTCCTGGAAGCGAATGGGCAGGATCTGGGCCATGGCTAGGGGAGAGCTCCTCAGGGATTGGAAGGGGCGCGAGGGACAAGAGATAGAAGCAAAGAGGTGAGAGGGCACCGCTGCACCCCACACACGGCGAGGAGAAGCGTGGGGGTAGAGAGCGGGGGGAGGGGCGGGGGGGGGGGAAAGAGATGGAAACGAGGAGCGACGCAGGCGCACCGCCCTCACAGAGAAGGCGCCCCGCCGCCCTTTTCTGCCTCGCTCACTCCGGCGGTGGGATCACTCCGCTCCTTACAAGCTGCGCCAAGGTCTTCTCAAATAGTCCCGTTCCGCCGCGCCTCCTCTCCCACTCTTCTCTCCCTCGCCTCCCACCTGCCTCTCAACCCGCCACCGCCTTTCCATCCACTGTGGCTCCCGCTGAGCAGCGGGGAAATAGCTGCGAGGACAGGGAGCTCCTCCATTCCGGACTGTCAAAGTGCGATATTCCTCCGCAGCACCCCGTGACCCAGCCCCCTCCTCGGCTCCATACAGCGGAAACGCGTAGGGGTCTGTCCCGTTGACTCGTCACGCCGCCGGTGGCACGGATGCTCCCCTTCGCGGCAGGGGCTGATAATGATGTTGCTCTGCCCTCAGCGCTATCCGCCGCAGCTGACGAGAAGGGCGAGGGGCTGCCAGGAGCTGAAGGGCGGTTATCGGGTGTGCTGTGGAACCCCCGCCGCTGAGCTTTGAAGTAGAAACACAGATCTTTCCACGAGATGACATCGTGAATTGGAAAGTTGTTGAGTAACTGAAGAGTAAGGGGTCCGAAGCAAGCCATAAATCAGAGCTTTCTGATATTTAAAACCTTGATTCCCCATCGGCAACCCACCCAATGGGGGGACACCCCACGCAGCCTAACGGGGAACCTGGAGGGCTGCAGGCGCTGGGGAAGCCCTGAGCAGAAGGCACAGGGACAGAGGTGCCGCTGAAGGAAGAATTAGGAAATACTTCTTCTCAGAAGGAGTGGTAACGTGTTGGAACAGGCTGCCCAGGGAAGCGTTAGAGTCACCATCCCGAGGGGGTGTTCAAGAAACATGGAGACGTAGCACTGAGGGACGTAGTTCAGTGTGCATGGTTTGACGGTTGGACTTGATGACCTTAGAGATCTTTTCCAACCTTAATTCTGTGGTTCTGTACAGCCACATCCCTCAGGAAGTCCATGGTCTATATCCCTTGCTGCACTCCTCTGTGGTGCAGTTAGTGGCACAGGAACTTTCAGGGCAGATTGCAGAAGTTTGAATCGGGAATTGTCTCAAAGTTTCCATCAAATTCTCACCTTTTAAGAGTTCTTATCTTTCCACAAGAGTCAAAATACAACAAGTTCTTGGACACTCAGTCCAGGTCATCCTGCCTGCATGCATTATTCCAGGAGGCAAAATAGAGAGTGATGCCGTACCTCCCTCACAAAGCTCTCTTCATAGACAGGTGAATACAAATCAGGTTTAACCTTTCTTACACAACTGTTTTGTAACCTTAGTATCTGTACATCACTTGCTGAGTTTCTTGGCTGCCTTTCTGCTTAGACATCACTAGAAGAGGAGAGGAACATCCTGTCATCATCATCCAAGAGGATCGGTGGGCAAAAACACAAACAGATTGGCCAATCCAAACAGACAATGGTGAAAACAGGGTAGTAAAGACTGTCTTCATGTGTGTTAGTATGCAGTAAATTTGTACTGACATTACCAGGGAGTCTGCTGGAAGCCAAAAGCAGACTGCATTACCATCCTCCTATGTTACCTCACACAAGGTAATTCCTGAAGGCAAACGCACTCAATCATACTACCCATCAATCCCTGTATAGCAGATAAATATTTCATAGATGCAAACAAATACTGATGTTACACATGTATTCTAAGAGAAATCTAAGGCTCAAATCCCAGGGTAAGCAAGTCAGATTTTAGTGCTCACATTATTTGAACTCAATGCAGTAGTAGCTATGAAGGCTGTGAGACACACTGAAGCCAAGCAAAGGTTTTTTCTAAGCAATAGAAAATCTAGCAGCTTTTAAGAGTACTGATATGCAGGCAGAACTCATCATTGGCAAATGACTGTTAATCATTAAAAGAATGAATAGATTTATGATTAATACAGAGGAAAATGAAAGATCATCTAGAATTAAGATGCCAAGGAGGACAGCTGTTTTCCCCAAAATATACACAAATAGAATTGGAAAGCCATTTTCTATAAAGTTCTGTCTTGCTAACAACAAAGTCACAATCCATCTGGAATTTTAATAGCTGAGACAGGGCTCCAAAGTCACTGTGTTTAGAAAACCTTGCCTGGCATCCAGAGATCTTCCTAATTTGGCAGTCCACTTATCCCGAGGGCACCTCTGTTTTCTTTCAAGAGCCTTACCAACCCTTTAGTTCAGGACCCTGGTGCAGTTGTTCTTACTTTCCCATTTCAGGGATATGTTTATTTGAAAGCAAACAAACCATCCGACCACCTAACAAAAGAAAATGCAAACTGTAGGACTCCCCGCTTAAAAAGAACAAAAAAACAACAACAAAAAAAACACCCCACAACCAAATAAAACAAATACACTCTTCAGAAGTAGGGGAAAGAGAAAAAACATCAGACAGATGCACAGGCCCTTCTCTTTCCACCTGTACATACTTGCATGAGCACCTTTTTAAGAAAAAGTTGAAATGCTGGACCAGCTAGAAACAAATTAATGTGAAGTACCATCTTCTAAGTCTCAGAAACTGACCCTCTATGCAAGCAATAAAAGATAATATCATCCTTGGCAAAGATTCAGCATTCACTTCCCTACTCCATTCTCTACCATTCTTTGCTGTACTCCTGACTTTTCTGAGTTTTCTGTATGCAACTAAAAAGGTGCTTAAAAGGAAGAGCTCTTAGTTGCTATTTGCTGGAGAAACTGCAGAGGCAGCAGAACAGTTCTCTGAATTTTAAGAGCCTGTCAGCCTATCCAGCATAAAGATTCCCTTTTCAGAGATTCTGCAGTAGCACTTCTGAATCTCTGCGTCAAGTTTCAGACAAAATTAAACTTCATTATGAAAAACAAACAAACAACACAGAAGCCAAGTTCCTGTCCTCATATACAGGTAAGAACCCAGCTAAACACCAAGACATTCTGAAGACTTTCGCCATCACGAGATTTGGGATCATACAGGAATATTACATACCTGTTGCTTTTAAGTTTTCAAGATGGTACAATTATTTTTGTCTTATTCCTATCCTACTTGTCTTCTTCATGCACACGGTTTATTATATTCTTGATAATAGCAGGAATTATGGCAAGATTACTCCTCAAGTAACATCTTGGATTATTTCCTCTTTGCAAGTAAAGGTTTTACATAAATGAATGCTTATCTGCATTCCACTTTCACTATCTAAGAAAATCTACTCAAGAGTCAAGTAAAATGTAATGTCTTCTTTTTATGCTTAGAAAACAAAACCCGCCAGCTCCAAACTAATTTCCATTTTGACTAAAAATTTACAGAAAATGTTGAGGAATTTAATAGATTTTACTACGGGAAGGAAATATCTGAAGTTGTAATTAAAAAAAAAAGGGGGGGAAATAAATGCAAAATCTCTCTATTAACAATAAACATCTTTATTAACCAGCTTACCATTCAGCACTTATTTAATTCAATCTTCTAAATTGCAGTCATTTTAACATTTAAATAAAAGAAAAAGCAAGTGATATACCTGGATGGTATAGAAATAAAGTCTTGTTTAAAAAAAAAAAAAAAAAAAAGCTGTAGACAAACATTCATTATCTGTGAATTTGAAAATTAAGCTCCATATATTTCAGAGTTAAACTTAATACACCTCCTCCATATAACGCTATGCTTCTAAAAATGCCTATAAAGGTCTATCTGTTCAGAAGGCAGTGGTCGTATTTTCTATTTCACCATACAACAAACAACATCACTTCACAAAAGCTATTAGGCAGTAAAGTATTTCAGATAAATTTCACATATTAGAAATCAAAGCAACAACAACAAAAAAAAAACAACACCTGTAAAACCTTCTTTGGGGAAAGACCAGATTCACATAGAGAGCATTTATATATAATCCAAATAAAGGCAGTAATTTCTGTTTGAAATGTTGGATAGCACACTTGCTGCACCCCAAAAGGGCACAGTACAGTGTATGAATAATTTCAGTAAGACGAGAGTTCAGGCACAGCAACACATCTTCGTAGTACAAACTAAAATTTAGCTATGCATAATTTGTTACAGTATTTAATTCAACACTCAAGCAACTTCAAATCACATGCACAGAGGAAATCAGTAAACGTATCTGACTATTCCCACTTTTTTTCCCTCCTTCCTGTTTTGTGCGTATATCTTATTATACATGTTAGAAAGCGTATGCTAGTTCTCAGTGTTTAACAACTCTTCAAAATTTATTAGCAAACTTTCTGAGAAACAATACATATCCTTTTACAAAGAAGACTGAAAAGAATATTTTCCTCTCTTACTCTGACCTTAGTATTAGGCTTCTACTCAAGCCAATAGGAATAATACTAATTAGAGCTGTTTTGCTGAAGAACATCAATTTCTTATGCCAACACAAACATTTAGGCAAAACAATTTAAGTTATCAAGTTAGCACTTGAGTCTTCTGAAAATCCTATACTTTATACAAACTAAGTTTTTCAACAGTATCCAAAAAGAAATAAAATTGTACTTCATCACAGAAAAGAGTATGAAAAGTTACAGAATGTCCTTCATTACATATATAAAGTGACAGTTCCTGGAAAGGCAAAGATCATGGTGCTTTTTTTTCCTACCTTGGAATTTCCACCTTCCTGCAGGAGAAAGTTACTCTAATGAGGAAAAAAAAAAAATCACACAAAATACTGCTGTTTCTTCATGTAAATCAGCAGAAAACATAAAACATGAAAGTTGAGAAAGGTAATTCAGTTAGTAGCAAATATTCATCGTTCCCATAAACATTTTTCTTCCTCTAAGAAAGGAAACTCACCATGTGAAACAATCCTTTAAAAAAGGCTATTAAACAAAACAAAAATAATAAATAGAAAAGAAAAGCCTAAGTAGCAAGAAAATAACGACCTATAGTGGAAGCGCTAAGTCACAGCTTGAAGCAGTGATAGAGCACCTGGTGGGAAGACAGAGCCAGCCCAGAGGAGCTCAGGTGCATACAACGTACCTGAGTGACCTGAAGAGTTGGAGCCAGGATCCACCCCTTCCCAGACCTCATTTAAAGGTTGGCAGTAGAGGTAAGGGTATTTTGCTAGAGATCATTTCCTTCATGAGGCCTTCAAAAGGTAAGCAGCTGCTTTTTTTTTTTTTTTTTTTCTCTTTTGTCCACAGCTGCTGCTGTATTTAGGCTTGTTCTTATATGCTACAGCCAAAGGCTTTGTCACTCTGCTACTGTTGCTGTGCTTTCCCCACCACGTTATAGTATTACAACATGCTACTGAGGCAATGAATTAAATTGTTAAAGACACAAGAAGTCAGACTTCTGCATAACCTCCACATGTTGGAGATCTTAGTCTGCTTGGATTATAAGGTTCTCAAAGCAGAAATAGGGATTAAAAAATTTTTTTTTATTCCCCTTCTTTGCCTGTGTTTTCAAAGCCATCAAGGACATTCAGGATGCACAAAACATTTAGTAATGCTGGTACAACTAAACTGTTCACCAAAACAATTGAGTTCATTCTGTGAATTAAGTGAATTAACTTAGGCTAAAAAAAGGAAGAGCTGACTTCAGAAAGACAACATTCAGTTAAATAAACTTTTATCTGGGAATTAAGCTCTGCATTTATTTCATGTAACACAACTAGATCTTCTAGCTACGCTTTTCCTCCACTAACCCAAACCTAGTGGGGAAAAAACCTCAATCTACATCCAAGTTACTGAAGTCTGACTTTAGAAAAAAATTAATTTTGAAACACTTGCATATAAATGAGGGCAGATTTCAACCTACAATGAGTTATTTACTGTGGTGGTTTTTTGTTGTTGTTGAATATCCTATGTTCTTGACAGATCTTACAAATCCTTTTTAAGATGCAAATGTTTCTGTTAATCAGAACTCGGATAAGTAAAAATACCATTCTTTATACCCTATTAACAAATTGAGGAGTGAGTCACATATATAATCAATATAAATACAATCATAATTGCAATATTCCTTCACTGAAGTGCTTTAATAGATTTTGATAACTAATGACTAGTATAATAAATCTCTAAACCTTCTCAAGGCATCAGATCATATAATTCATGACTATGCTAACAGTTAAAGAAAATTAATTATGACATTGACCAAAAAGGTAGATGATAACATTAAGTTTTTTCAAGACTTCATATTAGTATAAATGATACCTTAAAGCAAAAGCAAGTAATGCTTTTCATGCTCAAAAGCTCATGCAGTTTTAAGTCTCTGCAAGTGCTATCTTTTTTAGGGACTAAATTAACGATAGTAGCAAGGTTAGGAGAAACAGAAGCTCACCTTCAATCTAATTCACAACTCTACTATGTACTTTTCATAACACTATGCCTTAGAAGTGTGTAGGTTTTGGTGGTTTTTTTTTTTTTTNGGGGGGGAAAGAGATGGAAACGAGGAGCGACGCAGGCGCACCGCCCTCACAGAGAAGGCGCCCCGCCGCCCTTTTCTGCCTCGCTCACTCCGGCGGTGGGATCACTCCGCTCCTTACAAGCTGCGCCAAGGTCTTCTCAAATAGTCCCGTTCCGCCGCGCCTCCTCTCCCACTCTTCTCTCCCTCGCCTCCCACCTGCCTCTCAACCCGCCACCGCCTTTCCATCCACTGTGGCTCCCGCTGAGCAGCGGGGAAATAGCTGCGAGGACAGGGAGCTCCTCCATTCCGGACTGTCAAAGTGCGATATTCCTCCGCAGCACCCCGTGACCCAGCCCCCTCCTCGGCTCCATACAGCGGAAACGCGTAGGGGTCTGTCCCGTTGACTCATCACGCCGCCGGTGGCACGGATGCTCCCCTTCGCGGCAGGGGCTGATAATGATGTTGCTCTGCCCTCAGCGCTATCCGCCGCAGCTGACGAGAAGGGCGAGGGGCTGCCAGGAGCTGAAGGGCGGTTATCGGGTGTGCTGTGGAACCCCCGCCGCTGAGCTTTGAAGTAGAAACACAGATCTTTCCACGAGATGACATCGTGAATTGGAAAGTTGTTGAGTAACTGAAGAGTAAGGGGTCCGAAGCAAGCCATAAATCAGAGCTTTCTGATATTTAAAACCTTGATTCCCCATCGGCAACCCACCCAATGGGGGGACACCCCACGCAGCCTAACGGGGAACCTGGAGGGCTGCAGGCGCTGGGGAAGCCCTGAGCAGAAGGCACAGGGACAGAGGTGCCGCTGAAGGAAGAATTAGGAAATACTTCTTCTCAGAAGGAGTGGTAACGTGTTGGAACAGGCTGCCCAGGGAAGCGTTAGAGTCACCATCCCGAGGGGGTGTTCAAGAAACATGGAGACGTAGCACTGAGGGACGTAGTTCAGTGTGCATGGTTTGACGGTTGGACTTGATGACCTTAGAGATCTTTTCCAACCTTAATTCTGTGGTTCTGTACAGCCACATCCCTCAGGAAGTCCATGGTCTATATCCCTTGCTGCACTCCTCTGTGGTGCAGTTAGTGGCACAGGAACTTTCAGGGCAGATTGCAGAAGTTTGAATCGGGAATTGTCTCAAAGTTTCCATCAAATTCTCACCTTTTAAGAGTTCTTATCTTTCCACAAGAGTCAAAATACAACAAGTTCTTGGACACTCAGTCCAGGTCATCCTGCCTGCATGCATTATTCCAGGAGGCAAAATAGAGAGTGATGCCGTACCTCCCTCACAAAGCTCTCTTCATAGACAGGTGAATACAAATCAGGTTTAACCTTTCTTACACAACTGTTTTGTAACCTTAGTATCTGTACATCACTTGCTGAGTTTCTTGGCTGCCTTTCTGCTTAGACATCACTAGAAGAGGAGAGGAACATCCTGTCATCATCATCCAAGAGGATCGGTGGGCAAAAACACAAACAGATTGGCCAATCCAAACAGACAATGGTGAAAACAGGGTAGTAAAGACTGTCTTCATGTGTGTTAGTATGCAGTAAATTTGTACTGACATTACCAGGGAGTCTGCTGGAAGCCAAAAGCAGACTGCATTACCATCCTCCTATGTTACCTCACACAAGGTAATTCCTGAAGGCAAACGCACTCAATCATACTACCCATCAATCCCTGTATAGCAGATAAATATTTCATAGATGCAAACAAATACTGATGTTACACATGTATTCTAAGAGAAATCTAAGGCTCAAATCCCAGGGTAAGCAAGTCAGATTTTAGTGCTCACATTATTTGAACTCAATGCAGTAGTAGCTATGAAGGCTGTGAGACACACTGAAGCCAAGCAAAGGTTTTTTCTAAGCAATAGAAAATCTAGCAGCTTTTAAGAGTACTGATATGCAGGCAGAACTCATCATTGGCAAATGACTGTTAATCATTAAAAGAATGAATAGATTTATGATTAATACAGAGGAAAATGAAAGATCATCTAGAATTAAGATGCCAAGGAGGACAGCTGTTTTCCCCAAAATATACACAAATAGAATTGGAAAGCCATTTTCTATAAAGTTCTGTCTTGCTAACAACAAAGTCACAATCCATCTGGAATTTTAATAGCTGAGACAGGGCTCCAAAGTCACTGTGTTTAGAAAACCTTGCCTGGCATCCAGAGATCTTCCTAATTTGGCAGTCCACTTATCCCGAGGGCACCTCTGTTTTCTTTCAAGAGCCTTACCAACCCTTTAGTTCAGGACCCTGGTGCAGTTGTTCTTACTTTCCCATTTCAGGGATATGTTTATTTGAAAGCAAACAAACCATCCGACCACCTAACAAAAGAAAATGCAAACTGTAGGACTCCCCGCTTAAAAAGAACAAAAAAACAACAACAAAAAAAACACCCCACAACCAAATAAAACAAATACACTCTTCAGAAGTAGGGGAAAGAGAAAAAACATCAGACAGATGCACAGGCCCTTCTCTTTCCACCTGTACATACTTGCATGAGCACCTTTTTAAGAAAAAGTTGAAATGCTGGACCAGCTAGAAACAAATTAATGTGAAGTACCATCTTCTAAGTCTCAGAAACTGACCCTCTATGCAAGCAATAAAAGATAATATCATCCTTGGCAAAGATTCAGCATTCACTTCCCTACTCCATTCTCTACCATTCTTTGCTGTACTCCTGACTTTTCTGAGTTTTCTGTATGCAACTAAAAAGGTGCTTAAAAGGAAGAGCTCTTAGTTGCTATTTGCTGGAGAAACTGCAGAGGCAGCAGAACAGTTCTCTGAATTTTAAGAGCCTGTCAGCCTATCCAGCATAAAGATTCCCTTTTCAGAGATTCTGCAGTAGCACTTCTGAATCTCTGCGTCAAGTTTCAGACAAAATTAAACTTCATTATGAAAAACAAACAAACAACACAGAAGCCAAGTTCCTGTCCTCATATACAGGTAAGAACCCAGCTAAACACCAAGACATTCTGAAGACTTTCGCCATCACGAGATTTGGGATCATACAGGAATATTACATACCTGTTGCTTTTAAGTTTTCAAGATGGTACAATTATTTTTGTCTTATTCCTATCCTACTTGTCTTCTTCATGCACACGGTTTATTATATTCTTGATAATAGCAGGAATTATGGCAAGATTACTCCTCAAGTAACATCTTGGATTATTTCCTCTTTGCAAGTAAAGGTTTTACATAAATGAATGCTTATCTGCATTCCACTTTCACTATCTAAGAAAATCTACTCAAGAGTCAAGTAAAATGTAATGTCTTCTTTTTATGCTTAGAAAACAAAACCCGCCAGCTCCAAACTAATTTCCATTTTGACTAAAAATTTACAGAAAATGTTGAGGAATTTAATAGATTTTACTACGGGAAGGAAATATCTGAAGTTGTAATTAAAAAAAAAAGGGGGGGAAATAAATGCAAAATCTCTCTATTAACAATAAACATCTTTATTAACCAGCTTACCATTCAGCACTTATTTAATTCAATCTTCTAAATTGCAGTCATTTTAACATTTAAATAAAAGAAAAAGCAAGTGATATACCTGGATGGTATAGAAATAAAGTCTTGTTTAAAAAAAAAAAAAAAAAGCTGTAGACAAACATTCATTATCTGTGAATTTGAAAATTAAGCTCCATATATTTCAGAGTTAAACTTAATACACCTCCTCCATATAACGCTATGCTTCTAAAAATGCCTATAAAGGTCTATCTGTTCAGAAGGCAGTGGTCGTATTTTCTATTTCACCATACAACAAACAACATCACTTCACAAAAGCTATTAGGCAGTAAAGTATTTCAGATAAATTTCACATATTAGAAATCAAAGCAACAACAACAAAAAAAAAAACAACACCTGTAAAACCTTCTTTGGGGAAAGACCAGATTCACATAGAGAGCATTTATATATAATCCAAATAAAGGCAGTAATTTCTGTTTGAAATGTTGGATAGCACACTTGCTGCACCCCAAAAGGGCACAGTACAGTGTATGAATAATTTCAGTAAGACGAGAGTTCAGGCACAGCAACACATCTTCGTAGTACAAACTAAAATTTAGCTATGCATAATTTGTTACAGTATTTAATTCAACACTCAAGCAACTTCAAATCACATGCACAGAGGAAATCAGTAAACGTATCTGACTATTCCCACTTTTTTTCCCTCCTTCCTGTTTTGTGCGTATATCTTATTATACATGTTAGAAAGCGTATGCTAGTTCTCAGTGTTTAACAACTCTTCAAAATTTATTAGCAAACTTTCTGAGAAACAATACATATCCTTTTACAAAGAAGACTGAAAAGAATATTTTCCTCTCTTACTCTGACCTTAGTATTAGGCTTCTACTCAAGCCAATAGGAATAATACTAATTAGAGCTGTTTTGCTGAAGAACATCAATTTCTTATGCCAACACAAACATTTAGGCAAAACAATTTAAGTTATCAAGTTAGCACTTGAGTCTTCTGAAAATCCTATACTTTATACAAACTAAGTTTTTCAACAGTATCCAAAAAGAAATAAAATTGTACTTCATCACAGAAAAGAGTATGAAAAGTTACAGAATGTCCTTCATTACATATATAAAGTGACAGTTCCTGGAAAGGCAAAGATCATGGTGCTTTTTTTTCCTACCTTGGAATTTCCACCTTCCTGCAGGAGAAAGTTACTCTAATGAGGAAAAAAAAAAAAATCACACAAAATACTGCTGTTTCTTCATGTAAATCAGCAGAAAACATAAAACATGAAAGTTGAGAAAGGTAATTCAGTTAGTAGCAAATATTCATCGTTCCCATAAACATTTTTCTTCCTCTAAGAAAGGAAACTCACCATGTGAAACAATCCTTTAAAAAAGGCTATTAAACAAAACAAAAATAATAAATAGAAAAGAAAAGCCTAAGTAGCAAGAAAATAACGACCTATAGTGGAAGCGCTAAGTCACAGCTTGAAGCAGTGATAGAGCACCTGGTGGGAAGACAGAGCCAGCCCAGAGGAGCTCAGGTGCATACAACGTACCTGAGTGACCTGAAGAGTTGGAGCCAGGATCCACCCCTTCCCAGACCTCATTTAAAGGTTGGCAGTAGAGGTAAGGGTATTTTGCTAGAGATCATTTCCTTCATGAGGCCTTCAAAAGGTAAGCAGCTGCTTTTTTTTTTTTTTTTTTTTTTTTTTGTCCACAGCTGCTGCTGTATTTAGGCTTGTTCTTATATGCTACAGCCAAAGGCTTTGTCACTCTGCTACTGTTGCTGTGCTTTCCCCACCACGTTATAGTATTACAACATGCTACTGAGGCAATGAATTAAATTGTTAAAGACACAAGAAGTCAGACTTCTGCATAACCTCCACATGTTGGAGATCTTAGTCTGCTTGGATTATAAGGTTCTCAAAGCAGAAATAGGGATTAAAAAATTTTTTTTTATTCCCCTTCTTTGCCTGTGTTTTCAAAGCCATCAAGGACATTCAGGATGCACAAAACATTTAGTAATGCTGGTACAACTAAACTGTTCACCAAAACAATTGAGTTCATTCTGTGAATTAAGTGAATTAACTTAGGCTAAAAAAAGGAAGAGCTGACTTCAGAAAGACAACATTCAGTTAAATAAACTTTTATCTGGGAATTAAGCTCTGCATTTATTTCATGTAACACAACTAGATCTTCTAGCTACGCTTTTCCTCCACTAACCCAAACCTAGTGGGGAAAAAACCTCAATCTACATCCAAGTTACTGAAGTCTGACTTTAGAAAAAAATTAATTTTGAAACACTTGCATATAAATGAGGGCAGATTTCAACCTACAATGAGTTATTTACTGTGGTGGTTTTTTGTTGTTGTTGAATATCCTATGTTCTTGACAGATCTTACAAATCCTTTTTAAGATGCAAATGTTTCTGTTAATCAGTACTCGGATAAGTAAAAATACCATTCTTTATACCCTATTAACAAATTGAGGAGTGAGTCACATATATAATCAATATAAATACAATCATAATTGCAATATTCCTTCACTGAAGTGCTTTAATAGATTTTGATAACTAATGACTAGTATAATAAATCTCTAAACCTTCTCAAGGCATCAGATCATATAATTCATGACTATGCTAACAGTTAAAGAAAATTAATTATGACATTGACCAAAAAGGTAGATGATAACATTAAGTTTTTTCAAGACTTCATATTAGTATAAATGATACCTTAAAGCAAAAGCAAGTAATGCTTTTCATGCTCAAAAGCTCATGCAGTTTTAAGTCTCTGCAAGTGCTATCTTTTTTAGGGACTAAATTAACGATAGTAGCAAGGTTAGGAGAAACAGAAGCTCACCTTCAATCTAATTCACAACTCTACTATGTACTTTTCATAACACTATGCCTTAGAAGTGTGTAGGTTTTGGTGGTTTTTTTTTTTTTTGATTCATTTGTCTTTACAGTTGAATTCCCCAGAGCCATAGTAAGGCAAGAAACGCTCAAGTTTTCTTAGGTCTCCTTAGCTTATTGGGTGAACTTTATAGCAAGTCAATGTAACAAATTCCCTTAAAGAAAAAAATTACATAAAAAGGAGAGAACATGAATGTGATACTCATGAAAGATACAAGCTTGGTAGTCCTAAACACCTTAGTTATCTTAACTTGAAAGAGAATGTTGCACCAGCACAAAGTGACTCACTTCTTGGCCTTTCACTGTCAGTTTTGACAGCGAGTATTGCAATACCAACATAGGTTCTCTCCAAACTGAAATTACTTGTTTTCAAGAGAGACATCTAGTTCTCACTGTCATGTCTCCAGGTTGGAGCAGAACTGTAATTACTCTACAGTTATATTTACAAACGAATAAAACGAAATGGAAGACCCAACTTGTATCTGGAAGATCAAGACTTTCTGAACTTTTCTTCATCTATGGGAACTTTTTGTACCTGCTAAAGCCAATGCAAGAGTATGTGCATCATAGTTGAGCTTCTTAAAAACAGTCAGGGTGCGTTCAAGGAGAACACAGCATCTGCTCACTTCCTAATCACCTCTATCTGAAAAAAATATTAAATTAAGGAATGACTTCCTATCATCCGTTTGCACAGTATCAGACCAACTCTCCATTTCTAAAAAGGAAACTAACCACCTACATAACTAAGTTGAGAAAGCGCAGAAAAATGAGAGCAGATGGTGACAATTTCTACACAAGAATCTTAGGAAGTACATATGTGTAAATTGTGACTTTGTTACCAAAGTTTTTGGGTACTTGCCAGCCAACATTTCTTGCAAACCATAACATACGCTTACTGATCTTTACTGAAAATAGCATAAAGCTGATAGCATCCAGTGATCCAATCATAAATACCACTGCTCATCGCAAAAAGTCATCTTAGGAACAGGAACAAGCACGGGATTTTATCATTCTTGCATTATGCTCTTGACAGTTAACCTTTTATACCTTCCATAGAACAGTTAGCTCCTTAAGCCCCAAGAATGCCAGAAGGCAGTCACTTCAGAATTATTTGTACAGCTGGAAATTGGCATTTTTTTCAGCATATAAAATAGCTGTAGGTAAACAGAATCTGCAATGCTTGATCTGAACAAAGGAATACATTCTGTTCTCCCTGCCCCTCCTGGAACTAAAAAGGCAAAACGTAGTTAATTTTCTCATTATGGCTTTCAGGCCAGGGATACTGAAGCTTTGAAGACTCTGGACTCCTCCATGCACACAATGCACAGTAATAAAAAAAAATTAACAGAGCGCTGAGAGATTTTACTTGAAATGCACTTTTCCCATGTACATCAGAAAGAAACTTAAGGTATTATGCTACACTTTTAATGGCAACAAAATCAGTAGCCTAACAGAAAAAAAAAAATCATCCAAGGTTGTTTTTTTGTTTTTGTTTTAAGAGATCTGTTGAGAAAAGACAACTGAGAAGAACTAATGCTGGACAAAAATTTGTTAGATCTTTAAAGTTGTCGGATTTTTTTATCAGTGCTTTTAATACCGACGTCCAGAATCTCTACTTTTTTGGTCAGCCGATCCAGCATATCATCTTGCTCCTCTATTTCTGTCTGCAGACCAAGAGCTAGGTTTTTCAGACGACTCAACCCAGAAGACATCTCATCTGTCAAAGGAGAAATTGACCATAAGGATTCAAAGCAGTAAAAATATATTGTTCTAAATGGATACTACCAGGATTTCCTCTCCTCCAAAAGCTTGAGTTAGAAAATATTAGTCACAACTGCTCAAGTCCAAGTATTCTGTAATAATGCAAGAAGCAAAATTTAAACACTGCTACTGCATTACAATCAGAAAGTAATCATGTCTTTATTTCCGTTACAAGTTAAATGCTTAAAACCAAATTCAACCTATATGATGAGGCACCCTCTAATGTAGTTTTCACTTTTTAAAAGATCTTGTTGAAAACTGGACTGTATCTTTCCTCAGCTCAGTATTAACAATAAGCTATTTTACCAGCTGATCTGCATGCAAAGATGTTCTAAATACAGTGAAGATTTAAGTAGTTAATTATTTAAAATAGATGAGAAAATTAAATTTCCAGAATCTGACTATGAGAAAACTATACTATTGTGTGACCAATTGGTACAGATGCTTCTGAAGCTAGTAAGTTTGGCGTGATTTGGGAGTAGAACAAATGTGCTTCCACTAACTCTTATGCTTGATTATTTCTCTTTGATCTCTTCCTTTCTGATTTCCTCTTTCTAGGTCAACTAAATAGTGACGCATGTAAGCAAAGAGGCACTTTGTATATACACTACAGTTAAAAAGAAGAGAAAGTCAGCTGAATATTTTTGGAAGCAACAAAAGAAATACAGCAAATTCAGAAATTAATTATTTAGTACCTTTCAATTGTTCTATTTTCTGCAAAACATGTTTATTTCAAAAGTTGCACACAGTTTTAAGTTCTCTTGGTCCAAATCAATGTACAATTTAACACATGCATGATACAGCTGTCAGTCTGATAAGTTCAATATATCTTTCAAGATAACTGGTAAACTTTACATAATGAGGTAATAAATACCATACTGCTCTAATCCAGATGTCAAGTTGAGTCATTACTGTTTTTAATACTTACAGTATCTTAATAAGGTTGTTATTGGGTTTTTTTTTCCTCCAAAATGGAAGGATTAGCCTGCTTGTCCTAAGCATATTCACATTCAGTAAGACTGCTTTTCTTACAGTCAATATATGATCTAAGAGGACTCATGCTTTTGGTGTAGATGGTTTGGAAAGACAATCTACAAGCGTTTTTTTTTTTTATATCAAAGCTCATATGAACTGTACAAAAAAAGTAAAACATTTTCTCTGGCTTGAGAACAAAAAATTGAAAACTGTGCAATGTCAAACAGCTTCAATTTTCTCACTTACCTAAGTTGTTATCAATTTTTTTGTGGTAAGCTTGCAGACATTGATTCTTTGGATAGGCATCCCGTTGCACTGAAGAAATTGAATCTATGTTGCTGAAATCACTATCTGCTAAGAGTACAAGATAAAGTATATAATAAAGAAGAAACAAGTTTTGGAAAGCTATCAAAACTTAATTTGACTATGGTTGTCATGTAATTATTTAACCGGTTAGCAAGAGCATCGAAAGCAGTCCAACATCACTGCCTACTGGACACACTCAAAATGAACAATTATAAAGCTATAGTAACTCTTGATGTCTTTTGTAACTCTACTGTGTAGCTCAAAAAAAAAAAAAAAAAGACACCAACCAAAAAGGACTAATAAATCCCACAACCAACAGAACAAGCTTACTACCTTCTATCAGCATTTAGCATTCCCTCAGGTAAAGCCGCTAGAGAGTCACTTCTGCCCTCTGTTGGACAGACTCTTGAAACGTAATGGAGAATGATGTTACCAGAAAGCATTTCTTAGAGAATTACAAATCAGGAATGCTAGGATACCAGTCTCCAGAAGTTAGGTAGCAACATAAGTCAGCAGTTGGTCCTACCTTCACCACTGAGCAAGTTCCCTCCACTTTGACGACAGGCATTCAGTATAAAATAAACAAACCTGAATTATCTAGGTGCCTTAAATTCGGATGACTTTCCTGATATTTCGAGTCTTGATCTTTGCTAGACATCATTGCTTCTTTTAATCTGGTAACAGAAAGAATAAAATTAAAATATTCTTATGGATCAAAGGCTTCATTCTGAATCAGTTAAAGAATGGGCATTAAAATTATCCAAGAAAAGAGAACTTACTAGACCTGATCCAACGTATCCCTTTACAACTAATTATTATCACATCTTCAGTGAAAGCAGAATCGGTTGCTCTAGTGCTGAAAATAGCGTAAGCTTTGATATCAAGAACAAAACCACATCTGCAGTCTTGGAGGCAACCTATTCCTTTCCTCTCATTGAAAATGAAAAAGGGAAGCAAAAATCAATCCATGCAGCACTACCATGCTTTACATAAATTTCTCAGCTGAAGACAGACAAGTACTGTAAGACACAGTAATTCATTTCGGTTTCTAACTTTTAATAAAAAAAAAGTTGAGAAAGAAGCACAATATTTAAGTAGAAGCACACCAATGCTGCAAAATCATGATTTCCTAATACAACTGAATTAAGCATGATGATTCAGGGGACTCTGAAAAATAACTTGAGAATAAATTCCTAAAAATCTGAAGTTATTCTTACCATTACAAATATAAGGAAAAGAATATTTCTGTCATAGTTAGAGCAAAAAGGGAACCAGACACCATCTCAGGAATTTACAGAATCAATACATTATTTTTAAATTCTGATTTTTCTGGTGACTTTTCAGAGATGCTGTGGGGGGAAAAAAAAAGTAAATTCACTAATTGAGGAGTTTAGAAGAAAGACATATGAATGAAAATAGTGACATTGTGAGGAAACAGAGGAAACCCTCTTTCTTATAGTCAGATAACTGGAGAAGGATCAAAAAGAGCACAGAGTAGGCAGCCAAGACCCTGGTAACAGAATGAGAAATATATGATAGCACTACGTCCCACTTTAGAAGAACTGCTCTAGATCCAGATTCTCTTATAAGATTTCTAATGACAAGCAATTCCCCTGGCTTGAACCCAATAAAATTTTCATTTTACTTACCTACTGTTGCCATAATATTCAGGCATTCCATTCTGTTCTGGTTTGCTCTCAGGTGGTTTGGCTTTGAAGTAGTTAACCAGGCCTCCAAAAACACTCTTAATGCTATTTATGTGCCTTTGACTAGTCTTCAGGTCCTGGTCCATTTTATCGACTATTTGTTCTGTACGCTTCAGTGCCTCTCCTTGACGAATGAGCTCCTAATGGATATTGACAGATGAAATGAAGCTAATAAAGCCAAGGTAAACTGAAACATCAAGCATTTTTAATAAATGTGCTTAAAAAAAGTAACTCTTTCAAATGTGCAGGCTACTCCTAAAGGCATGCAGCCTTTTCACTCACTCCTGTTGTTCTGGGGGCATTTCAGAGAAGAGCTGGCAGTCAGGTATGGCGTTGGCCAGCTACAAAAACTTCATTTGTGCACAACCAGCTTCCTGGTATGTACTACAAAAGGGATTCAGGCACTTTCCATGCTGGCCTTCTGTCAGGTTATATTGCCTCTTGATGGAACAAGTATTGCACCTAATGGGCAATGTAGTGAAAATGCAAAGGTTTACAACAGGGAAATGAAAACTATGTCTAGTTCTGAAACGGGAAATTAACAAGGGATGCTATTTTCACATTGCTGGGTTGTTCTGGATGATTTATAAACAGACTAGTTAAAGAAAGTAAATACAGCTAGAATTTTTTTCTTACTACAGGATTAGTTTAAGGTAATACTAACAGTGCAGCAGTTATAAATCCTGATGTGCACGGCTGTGTTATTTTGTATTTCGGTTCGCTTTTGCCAAAGCAATCTAAAGATTCATTCTGACAGAAGACCTGCCCTCGGCTAATGCTGGGGCAAAACCGAGGACTCTGTTAATCTACAGAACTCCAGTATTACCATTAACCTTATGCTAAGACTCAATTCTCGGTCCTTCACTTCAGCCATTCGTAACACCAGAGACCACAAGGCAGAGCTCGCTAAGCTGCTACCAGCACTGCTCCTGACTTTGGCGGTCACGTTGCTGCACTCAGGCAAACTCCCAATTACCGGATGACATCACAGCAAGGCCCTCGTTAGTGATGTCTGAATATAAACTCCACTCCAAAACAAGCACGTGAGAATGAAGGAAATGATTAATAGAGGTGGAACCAAGAGCATTATTGACAACTAAGTGCGTAGACTTCTCATTTCATTAGAGAGCTGAAAACTAAGTATATGTAATGTTAATAAAACCCAGTAAGAAACTGACACAGCTGAGCTCTGCTCTCAGTGTAAGGAGAATCCAAGTGGGATTTCATGCTTCAAAAACCAGCCCTCTCCAGCAGCAAACCGTGATACAGAGGGGCGTGCTGTCTCTGAGACGCTGATCGATTCCGAGAAGCAATGACAGCGCCCAGAGGACGGAAAAACATCAGAATCAAAACCCACACCGGAGCGGGGCAGAGGCATGTCCGGGCCAGGCACAGCCCAGGCTAAGGACAGGGGCAGCCCCGCCGCCGGGTCGCTACCGCAGGGGCCCAGACCCACCTCGGAGGCGGCTACGCCAATGCGCTCGGACTCGTAGAGCAGCGAGAGGGAGCGCGCGGTGCTGTCGGCGGTGGCGGCAGAGCGGCGCAGCACCTCCTGCTGCAGGTAGCGCTGCCGCTCCGCACCGCACACCTCTTCGCCGCCCCGCGACTCCTCTTCGTCCTCGTCGAAGGGGTTGTAGCTCCTCGAGACAGCCGACATAGCGAATCTCCCCCGTTCACGGAGCCTAAGGTGACGCTGCTCACTGACCCTCCGCTCTTCCGCCTACAGGCACCGGACGGAACTGCCGCTTCCCCGGGGCGGGCCAAGTGTTCCGCTGAGAGAGGGCGGTTCGCCGGTGGATGGGCGGGGCGGGGAGCTCCGAGCGGTGAATCCAAGCACGGCGCCGCCATCTTCTCGGCGCGATTGGTGAGCCACAATGTCGCGAGGCGGATGCTCTCGCGAGAGAGGCCCGGCTGCTCGCTGACTTCTCTCGCGCAATGGCGGCCGCGGCGGTTGCGGCGGCGGCAGCGGCGGCAGCTACGGCAGCGGCGGCAGCCGCTGCGACCACCGCCGCCGCGCCTACTGCTGTCCCTACTGCTGCTGCCGCAGTTCCTTCGGCGGGTATGGGCCGAGGGAGCGGCGCGGGCACCGCGCGGGGTTTCTACTTCAACACGGTGCTGTCGCTGGCGCGGTCGCTGGCGGTACAGAGCCCGGCGCCGCTGGAGAAGGTGGGGGCGCGGTGTGGGGGTGTGACTCGGGGAGGGCTGTCATGCGGGTGGGAGCTGTGTGCGAGGTGTGTCACGTGAATGAGAACCGTGGGTGCTGCGAGGGAAAGTCTCAGGCTCTGCCTGAGAGGAAGCTGTGTGGAGTCTTGTCGCAGTATGTGTGTCTGAGGACTGAGCGGTACTCCGAGGTGGGCGGGCGTGCTCACGCGTGAGAGGGCGCTCTCGTGGGCCTGCGGCGAAACCGCTGTACTCGAAGAAGCCCGGGCTGGGGCTCGTGGTCCTGGCCTTGTTGGAGCTGGTCGAGATTGCGCTATTTGGTGAAGTCAGAGTGATGTTATCTGCTCAGGGTGGGGAAAAAAATAGCTAAGATAAACATCTGCCGAATGTAGAACTCAATAGGAGAGTCTCAGCCTTGCTGTGATCTCTGTTCTGCTTGGAGCTGCGGCTGTGAGGAGACAGCATCGCAGCTTGGTGCCTGTGCGCAGGGTGGCACAGCTCTGTGCTAAGAAGAACTGCAGTATGTGGCTGTTCTCACCCAGATGCTACAGTGCCTTTATTTAGTTCTTCTGAAGTCCTGTTGGTTGTACACCTAGTTGCAAATCATAAAATCATAGAATCATTACAGTTGGAAAAGACCTTTAAAACAATCTAGTCCAACTGCCAACTGTGCCCACTGAGCCGTGCCCCTCAGTGCCACATCTCCATGTTTCTTGAATATCTCCAGGGATGGTGGCTCCACCACTTCCCTGGACACTGTTTCTTAATGTCTTGCTGTTGGCTCCCTGTTGCCCATTGTTTATTTTTTTTTCCTCAGTGTGAGAAACTACAGTAGGAGTTAAATGATACCAGTAGATGAGCCGTGTAATTGTGATGCTTTGTTAAGTTTCAGGAATTCTTTTGAAATACAAAAAGAAGCTTGTTCAAGCATTGCTTTTTCTTGGCCCTTAGATGTTTTCATTCATACATTGATGCTTAAAGGAGGGCAGTGTGGCCAGCTGGATGTCCTCCAGGAACTGGAAAGAGTACTGTCCCCTTCAATTACAGGAGCTCTGGATGAGTCCTGAAATCCACAGCCCCCGAGATTGATTCTCTGCTGTGAAAATACTTGTGTGTGTATTGGTGCAGCCCTGACCTGCTGCTGGGGGTGCTGTGGGACATGGATGTGATGAGTAGAGCTGGTCCTTAAAAAAAGACAGCTGGGATTTTCCCAAGGTCTACTGAGTTGTTTTTTTGTTTTTGTTTTTCTGTTATTATGTTTTGTTGTTGTTGTTTTTGAAAGACAGTTCTAACACTCATTTGTTTGGTTTTTTTTGCATTGCTCTGACCTTTTTTTTGGCCTTGTTCCACCCATTCTTTCACTTCACTGTTCTGTAGGTACAGAAACTGCTCTGTATGTGTCCAGTCGATTTCCATGGAATTTTTCAGCTCGATGAACGTCGCAGAGATGCTGTGATTGCTCTGGGAATCTTTCTAATTGAATCTGATCTTCAGGTATTTTCCCTGTTAGGTTTCCTCTACTGAACTTGAAAGATACTGGATTAATTCAAATGCAGTAGTTCAATTAATGAAAATTTGTTATTCATTCTAAAAAGTTGGCATGATAAAAGATCAGAGATAACAGATGGAGCAGTCAGGAGAGACAAGGAAACAAGAACAGTACTGACGCATGTGACAGCAGTGGTGGCACTGCCACAGCCAAACTGCTGTTATATTTTTTGGTCGTTGCAGATTAAGGAGAGACAGGAAAGATTAAGTCACTTTACACAGGCTTGCAGGTGGTGGTAGAAAAGACAGAGGCACTTGTTTACAAATTTTAAAGGGTAGGTGATGAATCAACCACATAGCATTGAATTTGAGGTAGTAAAGGAGGGAACTGGCTTCTGAGGGGGAGCGTGAGTTGTACTGTCAGGTTTGTAACAGCCTTATTATGCCTCAGCATTAGCTAGGATAAAAGGACACCCAGTTTATATAGTTGGCTTTGTGTGCAGGCATCCCTGTTGTATCTAATTATGACAAGCTGTTTCTTTTCTCCTCCAACGCTGCATGCAGTATTGTTTCTTGAAAGAGAAAGGAAGCATATACTGACTCCAGAGTCCAAAGACATTAGACTTCTTTAAGCTTTTCAGTTTTGCTAGGGTTTGAATTGGGCCTATGTTTCCACCTGTTTACTGTGATTCAGCTTGTATACATAGTAGACTTTTTTTGTATTGTGAAACTTAAGGCAATTGTATTCATTCCTCTTAGCATTTTTGTGATGTTTTCAAAGCCAGCAGTTTTAATTAATCCAGCTCTGTGAGGAAGGAAAATGTTATCCTTTGATTTGTAGATTTAACTGAGTTGTTAAATGAATGTGCTAAGTGATTTGCATAAGGCCATGGGGTGGGTCTCATGGTATATAGAGGTTGGCACTTCTAACCATCTAACTGCTTTAAAACTATTTTGTGACTTTGTTGTAAATCAGTGTATGAATTGGAGAAAGAAGATCCAGAGGCTTAATTAACCCCAACTTTTATTGTGAATAAACTTGTTAACTAGAATAAAATGCTTGAGTTTATAGCACTGAGTTTGTTTACTTTCCTTTGCCTATGTTGAAATCTGTTTTGCAATATTCAAGAAGTGTGTGGAGTAATCATTAGAAGGAGTTCTTTGTGTGGTCAGTGTAATGTTTTCATTCCTTTAAAGTACCTTGGGATGATATTCTTCAGCATTTTGTCTCCATTTTAAACATAATATTTTGCTTTTTAGCACAAAGATAATGTGGTTCCTTACCTCCTTCGGCTTTTAAAGGGACTTCCCAAAGTCCAATGGATAGAAGAAAGCAGTGCACGGAAAGGCAGAGGTGATGTTTGTTGTTGTATTGTGTTATTATTATTATTTTTAATTATCATTCTCAATAAATAACAGCCAAGAAATAGAAATAAGTCTCTTCAGGGTAAGGTATAAAGGGAGGCGAGAGTTGTGATGAGGTTCTCATCTGACAGCCTTTAATGTTGTTCTTTAGAAATGGAGAGGAAGCTGAACTCCTCCCAGCTTTCCTGCTTGACTGCTAAGTGATAAATTAAGTGATAAATTGCATTTTCCAAACAATTCAATATATCTTAGTACTAGACTGGGGAAGATTACGTAGTAATTAGAGCAGGAGGGTGGAACCTGAGATTTTTATACTTTGCTTTTGTTAGATACTGATACTTAATTTCTTGATCCTTTAATATCTCTTAGAATTAATGTAAGAATAATTTTGTTTCACAGGAGATATTAAATTTGATTTTTTATATGTATTTGAAAACCTGGAGAAGTTTTTATGAATTAAAAATCTTATTTTAATACTTCGTGCTGAAATTATGCTGGCTAGAATATACTTTTAAATTTTGTTTGTACTATATCTGAAATCTGTCTCAGAACTATATGACATGAGTCACTCGTGTCATCTTTATTATGTTTGCTCTTACTGTGCTCTCTCTAACAGTACTCAAGTGTTTGATATATTACTTTGTAGGCTTGCTTCCAGTTGCAGAAAACTTCAGCTTCTGCTTGGTAACGTTGTTATCAGATGTTGCTTACAGGGATGCCTCCCTCAGAGAGCAGGTAGAATTTAAGTTTGTGTTGACATTTATCCTGTTGCTTTACATTGCTTAAGTTAGTTAACCCTCAGATACGCAGTAGATATTCTTAAGTCTGTTTTTACTTCTGGTTTACAAAGAATGACAGTCACTTGAGTGCAGAGTTTTAGCATTCAAGTTTTGGTACTGAGACCAGGACTGCTGCAATTTTAGTTTTTTGTTTGTACCAGTTAGCTGAAGGCTTTACAGAGGAAGATCTGTAAACTGAGTGAGAGCAGTATACTTCCGGTCATGCAATGTTACAAAATCTTGCTTACAGAGATACTTCCATTTCTAAGTTCGTAAGCAAGTTTTACATGTGGTGCAGTAATACCAGATAAGATGATAATATATTTTTTACCAAAATGTGTTTTTATATGTCTGTCTTGATTGGTTTAGATTTTGGATGCAGTTCTACAAGTAATGCAGTTTCTGCTGGGAATGTGTCAGACTCCACAAATGCATGATAAAGGTACTGTTAAAATATCTGTTAATATCATTTTTGTATCTGAACTCCTGTACTCTGAAGTTCTCTTGCATTTTCTAATTATGAAGATTGCTCCTGAGATGTGAGCAATTCTCTCTGAATTCTCTTAGCACACACTAACTCTGTTGCTGTCTGTTAGATATGGCAGCTAGATAAATTAATTTATCTTCCATGATTTTTCCTCCACTTCCACAAATAAATCTTTGTAAAGCACATTGAGCTGAAACAATTTAATGAACTGATAGCAAAACTTTGGAGATGTAGCTTAGTTACTCTTAATACTCTCTTTTCTCTCTTTTTTTTTTTTTTTTCTACAGAATATTTATGCAAGTATGCAGTGCCCTGCCTGATAGGAATTTCTCGAGCCTTTGGTCGCTACAGCAATTCAGAGGAGGCTCTCCTTTCAAAGCTTTTTCCAAAAATTCCCCCACATTCCCTGAGAGTTCCAGAAGAGCTTGAAGGAATTCGCCGACGATCCTTTAATGATTTCAGATCCATTCTTCCCAGTTCTCTACTCATGGTTTGCCAAGAAGGATCATTGAAGAGAAAGGCTAGCAGTGTGTCTAGCATCTCACAGGTTTGTATAACTTGCTCTGTTTTGGAGCTGATTCTATGAAGATGTCCATGATCTTGGTGGAATTACGATAGCTTTAGGCCTGGATACATAGAATTTTCTCTTAACGCAGTGTTTTACCGCATTCAGTGATCTTTATTTTGGTTCCATTACTAAGCTTCAAGATACTAGTGTCAATTAAACTAACAACTGTACTAATTTTCATATGGAACAGTTGGCAAATTCTGTTCCTCTCATGTTATTCTCATGAGGAAAAAAAGTGTTACACTTGTTGGAGAATTTGGGGAAACTGGCACTACGTATCTAGAGTTATCTGGTGTGCTGAGCCTACATGAGCTCTCACCGGTTTTACCAGCAGCTGAGGGTGTTCGTTGCTAGGGGGAAACTTATTGTGAGAACTTACTGTCTGGAAGACTTCTCAGTAATTTTTAAAGTATGGCTTTTGTGTGGCATTTCAGGTTAGTCCTGAACGTGGAATTCCCCCACCTAGCTCTCCTGGAGGATCTACAATTCATTACTTTGAAGGTAGATTATTTTGCAAATCAAGAGTGTGTGATTTTTATTATTTTTCTTTCTTTACAGAAAATTGAGAACCAAAATCTTTTTTATTTTATTCTCTGCCTTCTAGGATTCTTTAATAAATTCCCAGGAACATGTCTGTTGGGGTTCAGAAAAACTGTGGAGTAAGAAACCAGTCATTCTACGGATTTCCAGGCTTAGTTGTTTCTGGCAGACTTTTGAGGGGCATGATTTCCTGATGCTAGGCAGTGCCTAGCACTGCAAAGCTTGATTCAACTATGCAAAAAATATTTCTGGAGATTATACGGAGTAAATTTCAGAAACAAATGTTAATACTCCACTAACCAAGTAAATTGTGGACTAGTCTGGAATTTTGAGACCTCTATGTCATACTATCTAAGTCTAAAACAACTCCGCTTGAAGTTAACCGGATAGAGGTCACTGTTTAAGACCTAGCAATTTGCTGAAGTTAAAAACGATGATAATGAAGGAAACACTGAAGTTGATTCTTAACCACTGGGTTATGATATAGTTATAGATTTGAGGTTTTCATGTTGTGACATGCAGGGCTCGTCTGGGGCTTTAGTAGGACTCTAGTAAACCAAGACTTGGACAAGTCCAGTGTCAAACTAGTTCTGTATCTGAGTGTTTTGGTGTCTCTTGATTTTTGTCTGGCTCTTTGAGGTTTTTAAGTTTGTGCATTCTATGTTTCTAGGTCATTTTCCACTCTGGAACTGTGGCTTAAATTGATTTCTTCCATGTTAAATTTCCCCTTTCTTCATATTACTATTTGTAGTGGCATCTGTCTTCCTTCATTAAATCACTGGGGTGCAAGGTAGTTCAAATAGAATTCCTAAGTGGCCAAGTAAGAAAAAAACCTGTTTATGCTCTATCTATCCTGTTGAACCAAGCTATTAGGTTTACTATTGGGCTCTAGGTTCTCTGTGCTTTGAATGTGGCTTTTTTTTGTGTGATTTTTTTGTTGTGTGGGTTTTTTTTTTTTAAGGAAAAAATACAGTAAGTTAGAGTGAGACTGCACACAAAACATCTTAAAACATGAAAAACATGAAGGCAAGTCTTTTTTCCAGTAATATGGTGTGTGATAGTCTTATTTTTCTGAAGATGGTGATTAATGGCCTTTGTTGGTTTTTTGTGTGTGTTTTTTTGCCCCCTCTAGTCAAGACTGAGGCTTTAGGAGTAAAAAAAAAAAAAAAAAAAAAAAAAGGACTGAAAACATTTTTTTAAATTATTGTTAATAGCCAGTGCTGCTTGAAAGCCTATTACTCACAGGACAAAGATGTAATTTCAAAAGTGCAAACAGTGCCAAGGGCACTATAACTTGCAATCTATTTGCTTAACAGAATACTTGAATCTGTCAATTGCAGTAATGAATTGGCTTCTTTTCTAAGATGAAAAGCTTTTCCACATGTTTATTTGGACTAATATAGGGAAAAACTTTGCAAGATAGTTTTGGCTCGGCCTGTTCTTCTTACCACTATGTTCATTACTAACATGGCATTTACCAAAAAAATTTCAGGTAAATGGACATCAGTAGTATGGTAAGACTTCTTGTGAGCCGTGTCTGTGACATGAACATAAGAAACTGAAATCAATTCTGTCTGCATGATTGTTGCTTTCTAATGGATGTTGTAGTTTTGAGCCTTGATTTACCAACAGAATAGCTGAATTGAGCCTCCAAGTAGTTTGTGAGTTAGTGACTGTACCTGTGTTGCAAAATAACTCTTTTGGAGCTGAATCAAATGGTGATTCAACATTGCCATTAAATAAAACTTGTATTTCCTTCCTCTCCCTAAACTTTTTTTATTTTCTGATCAGGTTCTTATCTTCCCGATGGTAGTGCACTGGATCCTGATTATTACTTCACTACCATCAGCTCCAGTTTTTCAGTTTCTCCTCTCTTTAATGGCATTAACAATAAAGAATTTAACATCCCATTGGAAATGCTCCGTCAGCTCTTGAATATGGTATGTGATGAAACAATATACAGGCTGCAGTGATTCTAGATATCCTTACTAGAGAAATGTGCAGTTTAAGTTTTAGAATTGCAAATAAAAAGACTATGCTTATCTTCCAAGCTTTATGTAATGTTATTTTTATGGCATTTAACATCATAATATTCCTAAAAATAATAATATCCCTATATAAGTAATGTTCTTAAAAAGTGCAAGGGCTACTGGCTCCAGCTGCTTCACACATCAGCTGTTTTGCAGTAGTGCCAAAATATGTTAAATCTTGTTGCAACTGAGAATTCTTGAATTTCATCTGATGCTTTGCAGTTGTGATGGGTGTTTCTTTGCATGTGCAAAATTGTATCATCTTATATGTAGGAAGCTTTTTTTTTTCCTACTCTGCAGGTAAAACAGATCGTTGAGGATTCTCTGCTGAAGACCTTAGATGCAGTTGTAGCTGAAGTTGCAGAGGTATGTTTTTAAAATCCCCTTCTACTGATCAGTACAATTCATCTTTGTCCTAATAGTTAATACTTGGAAATTGTTTTAAAAATGTAAGATATACCTTGCCTTTGCAAAAGGATTCTAGTTTCCTGGTTCATTTATTCTTTCAGTTTTTTTACATCTACCTTTGGATTGTGTAAAACTGGGGAAAAATATTTTTCACGAACATAAGAGGAAGTAGTTGCTCTCTTACAAATGAAGTACTGAGCTACTTGAGCTCTTTTATCTTTCTAAATTACATCAGTTTCCCAGACTGGTTTCCTAGATTGTCTTTTCTCATGGTGATAGAATGTGGATTTTTGCTGATAGCTTTTTGTTTCTCCCTCCCCTTTTTCTGCCTTGGAAGTCATGACTGCTCTCTGTTTCAAGAAGTGTAATAGCGTTACGCTTCTTTGACCTTTACTATTAGAGGTGGCATGTTTGTTTTTGTAGGTCTGTGAGTAATTGTTCCCCCCCTCTTTTCCCCCCTTCTGTTGCCCCCTTCTTTTCTGGGGTTAGCCCTGTTTCACTGGAGGTGTAAAGGTGAATTGGAAGGAGTGTGTGTTCAGTTTTGTGAGAATGTGTTTGCTGTTCTCTACAGCCTTCCCTTGAGTGCTGCTGTATGTAGATTTAGGCCAAAGTGGAGACAGCTTCTGTTTCTCCTTTCTCACTATGTATGGGAATTGTTGAATCATGGCCTGAACCTCTGATTGACCACCTGAGTCAGCCATGGGAGCACAGGTGAAAGCAATTCACCTGTGTGCCTGGAAGGGGTGGAGCCAGGCTCCACCTCTCCTAGACTCTATTTAAGGGCTGACTTCCAAGAAGGAAGGATCTCTTCCTGGAGATCGCTCCTCGTGGAGTTTCTTGCGAGCCTACAACACCGGTGAGCACCTTTCCTCTCTGTTTGACTATTCTTACTAGCCTGACTTCTCTATATACTGGTTAACTTTACAACCTGTTAACCTTATGACCTGTTAACCTTACACAATAAAATGATAGATTTGATTTTTATTATTTATTATTATTAAAAGAAAACAATGCATGTTGTCTTCAAGTCAAAAGGCTGGCTGAATCTTATTTAGTACACTGAGTTCATTTAATGCACTTAGTTGTACTTATTTTTCTATTAAATACAGAAAGGACAACAAGCTGTGAGGTTACTTTTGATACGTTTTAAATGTTTATGTTGCAGAGGAAGACAGTTGTGATTTGAATGTGAAGATTTATTTATCCATCTTATGTAAAATACTTCATTTTTATTTTCTGAAAGCATGCTTCTCTTTTGCAGATGGGCGCTAATACAGATCTCTATTATAAAACATTCAGTGATCCTCTTTATCTCGCTCAGTTCAAAATGCTGAGAGACACCTTATATTACATGAAAGGTATAGTATATGTGTATTTTGTGTAATTTAGGATGTGTTTTGAAATGTTTCTATTTCCTAGCACCATCCTAGGTACTAGGGAAGTAAAGGAAAAAAACTTTGTGTATGACTGAAATGATTAACAGATGGCATTTCAATTGTCTGATTACTAGTATACTTTGCTATGAAGTTTATCCTTTATGTAGAGCATAAACTTCATGAAATAATTTCAATCGTAACATGGCAATGAATTTTATTTGTGCTGTCTTTCTGATATAGTGGATCCCTTTCTTCTATGCTAATGCTATCTCCTTTTATTTCTTCAGACCTTCCCACCTCATTTGTGAAGGAAATCCATGATTTTGTGCTAGAACAATTCAACAGCAGCCAATCAGAACTTCAGAAAATCCTTCATGATGTTGATCGACTGCACAATGAACTGAGTCCCCTAAAACTGCGCTGTCAGGCTAATGCTGCCTGTGTGGATCTCATGGTGTGGGCTGTGAAAGATGAGCAAGGTGAAAAATGCTCTCCTGTCTCTGAAATATCTGTCGTCTTTATTTTATTTTTAACTTGTAGAAATATTTATAAACTCTCTGACATCAGAGAAATATGAAATAAATTTGAGCGGAATACTGTTTGTTATTAGAATTCAAGAGTCAGACTTCCATCAATAAATCATTTAATTAGATGACCCGGTATTTAGACATCTCTGTACATAAATAAAATCAGAAGCTTCAGATTAGCTCATTTAGAAGGGACACTATAGTTGTTGCTGTTTATTTCTAGTTTGTTTTCAATTACTGCTTTTATTGTCTTAAAAGTTTCTCAGTCCGATGACTGAAAATGTTTTTTCTGCATTGCTGTGGGTATTGGGAAGCTCCTTCTAAATTTTTCTAGTTTTCTTTCTTGTTACATAGTTCTTATGCATTCTCTGAATGCATGTAATTTTTTTTCTTTTAATCCTTGTAATGCATACTTTGTCAAATATGAAGTATGCTCAAAATCAACTTTAAGTACTGTCATTCTTTCAGCTGTAGCATTTGGAGGGGCTAAATAATGCAGATACTAAGATTCCTAAACTTTTTATTTACAGAAAAAAAAGTGCTAAATATCTTTGAGGAATTGTAGTATGAAGAGAGTGAAGCTGATAAATTCTCTATGTGTTTTAGACATTCCAATAAGCATTGGGTTATGTGTGGCCTGGTAACAAGACTAACAAACTTAGTGATTTCTGTTGGATTTTTGGTATTAAGGTGCAGAAAATCTGTGCATCAAGTTATCAGAGAAGCTGCAGTCGAAAACTTCCAGCAAAGTCATCATTGCTCATTTACCACTGCTAATTTGCTGTTTGCAGGTCTGTCCTTGCTGTATTTTACTCTACTGTATGAGTGAGTGAGAGTTGGGGGGGGATTACAAGTTGCTAGAAAGCGTTTTACGTCTGCTGTTTTGCATTACTTTTCATTATGTCTTTTATTTAGACTTCAGAGGTCTGGTATAGAAACTAGATCTGCAGCAGAGAAGTGCATTCAGAATGTTCTTAGCTGTACTTGGTCTTGAAGAATAATATCGAGTGTTTTTAACTGGTATTTTGTTTCTGAAATATTTAGTATTATAGTCTGTTACATAAACTGGGATGGGTGAATTACTGACATTCAAGATTTGGTTATTCTAATTTTCATGTCATCTTGTTGAACACATTCTTACAAACGTGTTATTTTCCGGAATTAAGGTAGGAAATTATCAGGATTGTTTACACGTTGGAACTTGTCCAGTAACTTTATTTTTAGAGTATGCAACTCATTTCATATGCCTCCTGTGAACTTAACTATGAAGAAGGCAGCAAGAGTTGACTGGCATAACACACTCTAAAATAATTTAAAAGAATTAGGGGCTTGAGGTCTAGTATTAGATTCGGAGGTTGGTGGCCCTGCATGCAGCAGGAGAGTTGGAGCTTGATGATCCTTGAGGTCCCTCCCAACCCTCGCCATTCTATGAAACATCAAGGTCTTCCTCTAAAAATTGAGTACTTCGGAACTATCTTTTCCTGTGTTGTGGTGATGTTGCAAGCTTACAGTTGAAATAAAAACCCATGTTGCTATATACATATAATTTCATTTTTTTCCTTTTTTGTTTTTAGGGTCTAGGTCGTTTATGTGAGAGGTTCCCTGTTGTGGTTCATTCTGTCAACCCATCTTTGAGAGACTTCCTTGTGATACCTTCCCCAGTGCTTGTGAAACTTTATAAATATCATAGCCAGTATCACGCAGGTAATTGGGGTGGGGAGGTGAAAGGCTGTGTTAGAAAAGATATACTAGTTATTATATTGCAACTTTATGGCTTATTGAGGCTTTTAGATGTTCTGCGGTGATGCATCTATAGGGGGAAAATGGAGATGAATTACTGATTTATTGGAGATAGGAGGAATGCAGATTAAGGATAGAAGTGTATCAGTTGAGATAACAGTATCTGTACAACTAATTTTTATCTTTTGAGCAGCATCACTGTGCCTGCTTTGTTAAAACAGGGCAAAAGTTCTTGAGATGAGACTGGGCGAGATCACCACCCATTGTAGCGTGAATCTGCCTTTTTTAGCCCTGTATTATGTGTGTCTTATGACAAACTTATTGGTGATGTCAGTTTATTTTATATGCAGCTTAAAGTATAACTAAAGAATTGTGTTCCCGATCAGGAAAAACAAGTGTGTTGAAATACTGTGCTATTGTGTAGGCTGTGAAGCATGTGCTGATAAGCAGAGAATAGTTACTTTCAGTTTGCAGGTTGAGTGTATTAGGATTTGTAGCAGGATGCGTATTAGGATGTGTAGCAGAAGTACTAAGTCACAGCCTGAAGCAGTGATGGAGCACCTGGTGTAAATGCAGGGCCAACCCAGAGGAGCTCAAGTGCATGCAGTGCACCTGAGTGACTGGAATGGGTGGAGCCAGGATCCACACCTTCCCAGACCTCATTTAAGGGTTGGCAGCGGAGGTGAGGGTATCTTTCTGGAGATCCCTGCCTACCTGAGGCCTTCCAAAGGTAAGCAGCTTTTTTTCTTTGTTTGTGTCTACAGCTGCTGGACTTGGGCTTATCCTCACTTGCTGCAGCCTAGGACTTTGCAACCCTGCTATTATTGCTGTACTTCCCATTGCACTTTAACGTTACAGCATGTAACCAAGATAAGGTGGATGAAAAAATGTGAACTTCATAAGGCAAATCATAACTGAGTGTGCAAACATGTTGGCTGTACTTTGATACTATATGGGAACTATTGAATCACAGCCTGAACCTCTGATTGACCACTTGAGGCAAGCACTGAGTCAGCTGCAGGAGCACAGGTGAAGGTAATTCACCTGTGTGACCGGAAGGGGTGGAGCCAGGCTCCACCTCTCCTAGACCCCATTTAAGGGCTGACTGCCACAGAGGAAGGATCTCTCTCTGCGGAACTCCTTGTGGAGTTTCCTGCAAGCCCACAACACTGGTGAGCACCTTCATTAGTTTCTGATAGTCTTTTCCAACGTGGTAGTCTTACTAAGCCTAACTTCTCTGTATACTTACTGATCATCTAGTACTTTACAACATCTGTATACTTATTAACCTTACAGCTACTTTTTGGTCACACAGTGAATCAGCATCTGTATGCAGTAGGATGTGCTTACTTGACACACGAGTGAGCAAGTGTTGTGAATTGAATGCTCAATCCATAAAAATGCTAGTCTCTTCAGGTTTGTTTTCAGTGTTAGTCTTGGAAAAAGTGGCTAGCAGTATAGTGTTCCATTTTTGTTCTGTGATTTCAGATTGCCATGGAAAATGTTGTTTTCCTGGTTTGACAGCCATGTGGAATCTTCCTACTCTAGACTTGAAAGACATGAAAGTGGCATTAAAATTGTCGAGAAAACTTTTGCTTAATGATCAACATGGAGCAGGTTTTTCTGTGCAGTGTTGGTGAAAGACAGTAGGTAGATAGGATTTGTGGATCCAACATTTTAGGAGGATATTTGATGGCATGTTTATTGTTGTTTTTCAATTGTAATATCAAGTTAGGATTTCCCAAAATAAACTGTACAGTATAAATTACTCGCTAATGCGTAGGTACTATTGTAATGCAAAGACAGAACAGATAAAATGAGAACTGAAGGTGATTAAATTTAGGAATAATTAAATACAGTTGATAGTTTGCCAAGGTAGTGAACGCAGTTTCAAATTTCTTCAGCTGAGCTCTGACCTGTCAAGTAGTCTATTTTACACCTGCCAGATGTAGCTCTGCCTGTGTGCTCATGTCTCAGGAGATGGCGGAAGGATGTTTTGGATGGTGCTGATTTCTGTACTGTCTCTGTAGTAGGTGCTAATGACATCAAGATTAGTGTAACCAATGAGCATTCGGAGTCCACTCTAAATGTAATGCCTGGCAAGAAAAGTCAGCCATCCATGTATGAACAACTTCGTGACATTGCCATAGATAATATCTGCAGGTAAGAAGTGTGTGATAAGAGGAGACGTACGCCATTTGGAACATATTTTCTCTTTCCCTAGTAGGAAAGGCACTGGGACCATTTAGAAGGCACTGCACAGTGCTATATCTTGTTTTCCTTTAGACAGTCCCTAGTTCTGTATGTGTCCTAAATTCAAAATGGTCACTTAGTTTCATTGTTTTGTTTCCCGCATAGGTAACTCATGCTATTCACATTTTGATGCTCAGCCAGGTTTTTGTTTCCTCTAATGATTGTTATTCTCTCCTAGACAGCTTTGCAGACCTGTAGGGAAGACAAAGTTGGTGATCGGAGACAAGGAGTTAAAGGTGCTAAGCAAATCTAAGCGATTCTAAATTTATCTTTTACGTGTTCCCATCTTTGTTGCTGGATAAAGCAGTAGTAGAAGTTCCACCCATTTTTTTTTAATATATCTGTAGTATTTCTAAACAGTTTGTTCTTAGACTTCAGTACAGACTCTTCTTCCTTATTCCTGGTGCGCATGTACAGTTGTATAAACTGAAGTATTTGTGGTTTTTCATTGTTCTTCCTCTACCTGTTGTAGCATGTTCTCTATTCATTTTTATTCCAGGTGCTTGAAAGCTGGCTTGACTATAGATTCCGTGATTGTTGAAGCCTTTCTTGCCAGTTTGTCTAACCGTCTGTACATCTCACAAGAGAGTGATAAGTAAGCTGTTAGTTATAAAACCAGTTTTTCCTTCACTTAACCAGCCTGAAACTTACTCTAAGACATAAGTACTGGCAGCGTTATTTTAGAATTAAATGTCTGAGATGAGTGAGGGTAAGTCCTATAGTAGCTGGTCAAACCATCTTAATGCTTTGCACGTCACATTTACCTCCTTTCTCTACTGTTTCTAGAGCAGTTTACAAACAGATTCTTGTGTAGTGCATTTGTAAGTTCTGGCTTCTGGTGTTGGTTTTTTTTTAAACCTGTGCATATATGTCCCTAATGCTAGATGCTGAGGGTAGGTGGGTGTGTAGAGGGCAACAGTAAAGTTCAGTGATGCTTAAATTTAGTATACCAATTGGTTCTTACATGGAATGTACCCTTCTTTGAGGGCTTATTGACTGCTGGACAACTACATGTGTGACTGAGTGGGTTTTTTTGTTTGTCTTATAACAGGGAAGCTCATTTGATTCCTGACCACACAATTCGTGCTCTCGGGCACATTGCAGTGGCGCTGAGGGACACACCGAAAATGATGGAACCCATCCTACAGATCTTACAGCAGAAGTTCTGCCAGCCACCTTCTAATCTTGATGTACTCATCATTGACCAGCTGGGCTGCTTGGTCATCACTGGAAATGTAAGGAGAGAACTGGTCAAAAGAGTTCCGGTTTATAATCTTTTTCCTTTAGTTTCCTTTAGAAATTGCATCTGCAAGAATTGTTTTGAAAGGTTTTCTTAACTTATGCATGCTTGTGCATGTCTCAGAAAACAAAAGCTAAATAATAATGTGTAAAACTGCTGTGCATGTAAACAAGATTAGTCCCTACAGAAGATTATGAAAGTTTAGAAAATGAATTCCATGGTTTTAGAAGTTAAGTAGTTGCTAAACTTGATCTGCATCCCCAACAGGTGCACGTTGTTATTCTTCATATCAGTGATTAGCTTTTGAAGTCTTGTAAGTCCATAGCTTAAAGCAATTCAGTGAACATCCAAGCAGTGAAAAACATTAATGAAAACACTTCAACTGTGTGCTCTTTAGAAGCTGAAGCTATTGTTCAGGTTACAAGTAGGTGCTTGAAGAACTGTTGTAATGCTTAAAAGGTACTTTACAGGGTCATTCATCATAAGGAGGGGTAGTATCCAATAAGCTCTAATTAGTATTTTTGTTTGTTTGTTTTATAGCAATATATATATCAGGAGGTGTGGAATCTGTTTCAGCAAATCAGTGTTAAAGCAAGTTCAGTTGTTTACTCTGCCACAAAGGATTATAAGGATCATGGATACAGGTAAGACTTAGTTGTGTCCCTTAAATGCATGCTGATACTATGCGGAATATTGTTTTCCCTTTCCAGAAACACAACTCTCTGCTGTTTTTCATATGTAGTTATATCAGCTGCAAGAAAGTAATTTCTTCTTGGCAGTGACAAAATCATAAACACCACCACATCATTCACAGACAAAGCTGACAAATAATTTTTCATTTAAGTGGTGACTATAGTAGTTTTATTAAAAGAATTACTGGTCAGCCTTACTAAGAAAGGACTGAAATTAGAGAAGTCTGTATTGAGGGGTTGCTTGTTCGTAACTTCTATTTTCTTTTTTTCTCAGACACTGTTCCTTAGCAGTCATTAATGCCCTAGCTAACATTGCTGCTAACATTCAAGGAGAGCACCTTGTGGATGAACTGCTGATGAACTTGCTGGAACTGTTTGTTCAGCTTGGGCTAGAAGGAAAGAGGGCTAGTGAGAGAGCAAGTGAAAAAGGACCAGCACTGAAAGTAAGATAATTGTGTGTGGTTTTTGTTTCAGTTGCACGCAGTAAAACCGCCTTTTTACATGCGCATTTCATAAAATTGCATATCCTTAAACCTAAGAATGTATTTTTGTCCTGGAATTAGGCTTCAGATCTGGTATGTCTTCCAAATGCCTGGCTAACCTGAATATTGTATCTGAGATAAAGCAGTGGTAATTCCTATTGTACAGCTGCTCCTGAGTTTGTGTGAGGCTTGGTATGACTGTCTGAAGTGTTCAGTTGTCAGAGGCGGAACTCCAAAGAGAAACTGGGAACACTGATCTCTGAATACCTCTTACTTACTCTGTCTCAAAATGTAGCACAACTCTGCTCCTAATTTTAGCAGTGCCATAAGATCATAGAGAATCTCAGGTTGGAAGGGACCTCAGGAAATCACCTAGTCCAGCCTTTTGCTCAAAGTAGTCATCTGTGTCATTCTGGTTAATCCTTTATTACTGTTATGACTGGATGCATCTTAAACCTTCAAAGATCCACGCCAATGCAAGCCTCTCAGTCTAAGCTTATCATGGTAACGGAGTGAGCCCTCTCTAGAAGGAAACTGGAGATATGGTCGCAAGGGATATGGAGAAAGGCCTTTCAAGGCCTTTGACGTGATCCCCCACTACATCCTTATCTCCAAATTGGAAAGATGTGGATTTGATGGGTGGACAAGGAATTGGTTGAAGGGCTGCAGACAAAGGGTGGTGATTAATGGTTCTGCGTCCAGGTGAAGGCTGATAATGAGCGGTGTCCCCCAGGGCTCTGTCTTGGGACCGGTGCTCTTTAACACCTTTATTAGTGACATCAGTGATGGAATTGAGTGTACCCTCAGCATGTTTGCTGATGACACCGAGCTGAGTGGTGCGATTGACACAGTGGAAGGAAGGGATGCCATTCAGAGGTACCTCAACAGACTTGAAAGGTGGGCCCAGATAAATCTAATGAGGTTCAACACAGCAAAATGCAAGGTTTTACACTTGGGCTGGAGGAATCCCGGGCGTATATAGAGACTGGAAGGAGCAATCTTTGGGAATAGCCCTGCAGAGGGACCTGGGGGTCCTGGTGGATGAAAAACTTAACATGACCCAGCAGTGTACTTTTGCAGCTCGGAAAGCAAATGGTATCCTGGGCTCCATCAGAAGAGGGGTGGCCAGCAGGGGCAGGGAGGTGATTGTCCCTCTCTACTCTGCCCTTATGAGGCCCCATCTGGAGTACTGTGTCCAGGTCTGGGGCCCTCAGTACAAGAAAGACAGGGAGCTGTTGGACAGGGTCCAGAGGAGGGCCACAAAGAAGATCAGAGGGCTGGAGCACCTCCCATACAAAGACAGGCTGAGGGAGCTGGGCTTGTTCAGCCTGGAGAAGAGAAGGCTGCAGGGTGACCTCATTACAGCCTTCCAATACCTAAAGGGAGCCTACAAACAGGAGGGAGTCAACTCTTTACAAGGGTAGATAATGGCAGGACAAGGGGAATGGCTTGAAGTTGAAGGAAAGAAGATTTAGGTTGGATATCAGGGGGAAGTTCTTTACTATAAGAGCGGTGAGGTGCTGGAAGAGGCTGCCCAGAGACGCTGTGGATGCCCTGTCCCTAGAGGTGTTCAAGGCCAGGTTAGATGGGGCCCTGGGCAGCCTGGTGTAGTATTAAATGTGGAGGTTGGTGGCCCTGCCTGTGGCGGAGGGGGGCGGTTGGATCTTGCTGATCCTTGATGTCCCTTCCAACCCAAACCATTCTATGATTCTATGAAAGTTGAGATGCTCAATTACATCTTCACCTCATTCTTTACTGACAGAGGCTCTAGCTGTACCACCCAAGCTGCAAAAGCAAAGGTAAGAGCTGGGAGAAGGAAGTTCTGCCTGCTGTAAGTGAAGATCAGGTTTGAGACCATCTAAAGAACCTGAAGGTGCACAAGTCCATGGGACTCAATTAGATCCATACACGGGTTCTGCGGGAAGTGGTGGATGAAGTTGCTGAGCCCCTCTCCATCATATTGGAAAGGTCATGGCAGTATGAAGTTCCCACTGATTGGAAAAGGGGAAACATAACCCCCCATTTACAAGAAGGGGAAAAAAGGAAGATCTAGGGAGCTAGAGGCCAGTCAATCTCACCTCTGTGCCTGGCAAGATCATGGAGTGGATCCTCCAGAAGGCCCTACTAAGGCATACGGAAAATAAAAATGAGGTGATTGGTGGTTAACCAATATGGCTTCACCAAGGGCAACTCATGCCTAACAAACTTGGTGGCCTTTTATGATTGAGTTACAGTGTCAGCGGATAAAGGAAGGGCAGCTGACATTGTCTACCTGGTCTTGTGCAAAGCATTTGACACTGTCCCATGTGATGTCCTGGTTGCCAAATTGGAGAAAAATGGATTTGATGGATGGACCACTCACTGAATAAGGAATTGGCTTCATGGTCATACTCAAATTGTTGTGATCAACAGCCCATTGTCGAGGTGCAGACCAGTATAGATTGGTATTTCTCAGGAATTGATGCTGGGACCAGTGCATCTTTCTGGATGACATGTACAGTGGGATCGTGTGCATCCTCAAGAAATTTGTACATGACACCAAGCGAGTGGTGCAGTCTACTTGCTAGAGGGAAGGAATGCCATCCAGAGGGACCTGGACAGGCTTCAGAGGTGGGCCTGTGCCAGCCTCATGAAGTTTGACAAGGCCAAGTGCAAGGTCCTGCATCTGGGTTGGGGCAATCCTAGGCAGATACAGGTTGGGCGGAGAATGGCTTGAGAGCAGCCCTGAGGAGGTAGATTTGGGGATGTTAGTTATGAAAGACTCAACATGCACTGGAAATGTGTGCTTGCAGCCCAGAAGGCCAAGTGTATTCTGGGTTGCATTAAGAGATGTCTGGCCAGCACGTCAAGGGAGGTGATTCTGCCCCTCGTCTCTGCTCTTGTGAGACCCCACCCCTCCAGTTCTGGAGCCCCCAGCACAAGAAGGACATTGAGCTCTTGTGACTGTCCTCTGGACCTGCTCCAAAGATGATCAGAGGACTGAAACGCCTCACCTATGAGGATGTGCTGAGAGAGCTGGGGCTCTTCAGCCTGGAGAAGAAAAGGCTCTGAGGAGACCTTACAGTGGCCTTCCAGTTCCTGAAGGGGCCCTGCAGGAAAGCTGGGGAGGGACTTCTTATAAGGGCCTGTAGCAACAAGATGAGGGGAAATGGCTTTAAGCTGGAATAGGGGAGACTGAGGCTAGATATTAGGATGAAATTCTTTACTGTGAGGGTGGTGAGACACTGGAACAAGTTGCCTGGAGAGGCTGAGGATGCCTCCGCACTGGAGGTGTTCAAGATCAGGCTGGATGGGGCATTGAGCAGCCCCCATATATTAGGGAGTTGGAACTAGATGATCTTAAAGGTCCCTTCAAACCCAAACCATTCTATGATTCGTTCTGTGATTTAACATAGGTGTTTTTCTTGTGGTTGTTGGATATCAGAAAAGAAGTGATATCAATGAATATTTTCCACCTTAGCTCAAGGCATAGTATCTAATTTTCAAGTTTAGAAGACTGTTCTGGAAGGGGAAACGTTTCCTTGAGGAGGCTGCCTGAAGAATCTTGTTGAAAAGGCTTCTGGTTCTCTGCCCAGCATTGTGGATTTCAAAGATGTTCTCTTGGCCACTGTACATACATCCAGCCGAAAGGTTCAGGGTTGTAATTGGCAGTGTATGTTTTCATTTGCATAAGCAGTAGGAATGCTTGATGCTTGAAATGTCATCTAGCAAGTTTTAGAAATATTTTTGCAGATGTTTTTGATGATAACTTCCTTCTTCTTTCCCAGGCTTCCAGTAGCGCAGGGAATCTTGGTGTGCTTATTCCTGTTATTGCTGTGGTAAGTACCCAGTTGGGTAGTTGAATAATTTTTCTTGCATATATCAAGTATCCGTACTATTGCCAAGTCAAATGGTTTGATTAACAGCTAGTGAACTAGCGTACAAGCATCCAGTATGCAGTAGTATAGTTAATAATTTAACTGTGAATCACATAATACTGCTAAACATGAATTTAGAGAGATTTGTGGACTAGATAATACCATGTTATACTCTGTATAACATTTGGCGTGCAGTATAATAAATACTACTTACCTAAAGAAAAAGTGCCTAGAGAAAAAGCGAAGACCAAAAGTTAAAAATAAATCTTAGCTTGGCAGTGCAGCAAATTCTGCTTCCAAAAAAAAGAAAAAAAAAAAAAGATGTTGGGGAGGAAGTGTTACCAATTATCCTGTGTATCCTGAAACTAGAATTGGCTATCATGCTAATAGCATTTTAGGATTCTGGTGGCCATTCCAGGCTCACATCTTCTGTTTATCTGCTTTTTGTAGTATCTAAACATTTTTTTTTAATGAGGTGTAACTTCTAATCCATCCAAAAATTGGTGTGTGACCTTAATAGATTCCCAACAAAAAGCTTATTATGTCCAAGCTGGGTTCCCAGGTCAGGAGGACTAGTCAACTAACTGTAGTTTCTACAGAACTTCTAGATGTAAAAGATCCAGACAAGCTTACTGGAAGACAGAACGCATCAGGTCACTTCCCCCTTATGAAGCTGAGTTTTTCTGTGGCATTTTTTTTGCACAACTAGTGGGATAAAAAAGGAAAACGTATTACATACTTGCAGTAAGCATGCCTGTTTGTAATTTGCTGATATTGTACATCTGATAAGGAGAAGTAAAAGATCCATGCTTTTCATATTCTGTACTCACGCTCTTTACCGAAATTTTTCCAGCAGGAGAGCCCTAAATTAGCACTGATTACATAGAACCTTCCTCCATCTATTCCATCAGTTTCCAACCTAACCAAATCCTAGATTTGCAGAAATGTATTTATAAATGGCTTGGATTACTATTCAAAAGATGCTTAGCTCTTGAATGAAGTAGCAGATCTTGTGTTGAGATGCATAATCTAGAGGGTGGTATTATTGATTTATCAGTTAAGCAAATGGTTGTGTCATCACTGAGTAGAGTGCAAGATCGTTCCTTACATAACGGAGACAAAAAAAAAAAAAAAAGATTAGTGTTTAGAGTTAAGTTAGAGACTTGATGTAAAAGTTATGTAAATAGTTTTGTTTCAGATTTTTATTGATGATGTATTTTTTTCTGAATAGCCAGTGAAAACTGCATTTTTCTTAACTAATGTGACCTTTAAATAGAGTCAGTGCCAGAATCTGTAGCAAGAGTTAATGGTTACATTATGGTTGTTGAAGCAAATATTTGACTTTCTTGCACAATGTATGAAGATCGTGAGTTTTGAGCAGTAGCTGATTTGCTTTTATGCTTGACCTCTTTCCCTTGAATAATTCTGGTTACTTATGTTGCAAAGACAAAAGGAAAAAAATCAGATCCTCCAGCTCGTTTACTGATTATATTTGGGATGTGAATATTTAATCTTTTGAATATAGATAAAAAGATGAAATGTTTACATGGATTATAATGATTTGTGTAGGGAAACTTCAGTACTAAAAACTACGTTCCTAGTGTTGACTTTTGAGTAAGCACGGTGTAAGCTAGAAATAGAAACATCTGGGTTTTTTGTTTGATGTTAATTTCTTTGGCTATTCTGTTAAAAATGACTATATATAGGGCAAATAATTGTAGCAGATGAAAAGTTACAAATGTCAGCAATGTGCAATCAGTAAGTTAATACTGAAAAACACCTTCTAAAGAGCAGCCTTACTCCTTAAACAGTTTGAAGTGTTGGTGTATGGCTTTTTTTGTAGCTTTTTGTATTTTTGTTAATATGAGGGAAATTTATAATAAAAATATACTTAGATTTATACAATATTTGATATGGGATATAACAAAAAATCACTGGTTTGAGAGAGACGTGTTTTAGAAGTTAAGAGGCAAAGGAAGGTTGAATGACATGGCATGTTCAGGGGCTTTAGTAACTTGTATGTAAGGTGTAACTGTTCCTGATACCAGGTTGGTAGCAATATTCTACAGAGTGCAGGCAAATCTCCACTTTTTCAGATGTGAAGCAAGCTTGTTTATAGTCTTAGTGCATGACTTGAAAGGTTTTGTCTGTTGAATTAAGCATGGAGAGTGCATTTGAATTCTTAACAAATGTTGTGATTGCTATAAATCATTTTTCTAGAGAGAATTAGGTGATATTGAGCTGATCAAAAGCATTTTGCTAGCCGCTCACAGTACATGAGGTATTCTAAAGAATTACCTGCTTGGCCTAATTCTGAAATTGCTTCTGTGGGTGGAGATCAGAGAACTGTGTTGAAACCAACGAAGTCAGACTGGGGAAAGGTAGTGGATCCATTAGTTTTTCATTCCACCAGGACATTCTCCTCTTTGTTCTGCTGATCCGTTAAGTTCATGGTCGGTAGCATGGTCTGCTGAATGTTAAATGGTGCGAGCAAAAGCAAGAGTGCTGGCACCTACCATTATTAGAGTACATAAAAGTATCCAGGAGAGACGGATTTCTAATGCCAGTCAGATCTTAGGATTTTCCTATTCCTATTTATCATGAATAGGTACTCCAGCAAAAAAAACTTAAATCTGAACTTCAAGAATCCAGATAGTCTTCATACTTTATTGATTACATTTTATAGAGTGAAGTAAGTAAAACACAGAGTAAGTTACTTTGAGATATTTCTTAATATAATTGTATTGATACATCGCACCAACCACTGCAGTCAAATCATCTACTATTGAGTCAATTCACGTAGAACTATTTATAGATACTACATATTTTTTTTATACCAGTGGCTTTTGTATTAACTAGTATGACAAGAAAATTGCCTTTTGTAATACTTCTGTGATATACTAATGTGTAATTATACAGCCTGTGTATCAAAGCATGTTGGTGGTGGTCTCTGCTTTAAGACTTGGCAGGGTTGACAACTCTACCCATGAATAGAAGGCAACTGGTACGATGTTCATAGATCAGAAACAAAAAGGGGCGGTCGACAATAAAGCGAATCTGAGTAGAAAGAGGCATGAATCCAACGTTGGTTATTGCTCCAGCTTCCGTGCCTTCCTCATTCACAGTTATTGTGCCTTGATGATTGAACTGTGAAAAATAAAATAAAGGAGGATCTCAGTATACACAAATGATGTGCTCAAAGCCTTCTCCCTCCTAGCAAAGCTGTGTCCTGCATGTGGCAGCCTTGTGATACTCCTGCTGGTAGCTCCTGTGGGGCAGCAATCATTTGGGCTTGGCTTCTGAGTAGCCCTGTTGCTGACTGACTGATCAACCGCAACACTTTTAGAAAGTTTGACAACTAATTAAACATATTTCTCTTTAAAAAAAAAAAAAAAAAAAAAAAAAAGACAGAGAGAAACCCACGACCCCCCCATGCCTTCCAAGAGAGACTATATAAAATAATATTTTAGGTTATTAAACTGTGAATTATTACTATGGGGCTTTGTTTTCAGATGATATCACTTAATCAGAAAGGAGATGAAGACAAGGAGAGGTATAAATACTCTGTCAATGGAGACTTTCTCTTCTGATACACCACAGTAGTTGCCTTTTTCACTGAACAGTTCTTCTATTCCCATGGATCTCAGAAAACCAATCAAGTTGTAGTTTTTCTCCAGTTTAAATTTAGGCAGAACTACTTCTCTGGTTCTAATAAAAATAAAAACGAAAAATGAAAAAAAAATTGTTGAGAAAATGCATAATTTCTTTGCTATGTATTTGTTTTAAAAAGTAGGGTACAAATAATACATGTACCATGCTTGTACTTCTACAAATTAGGCATTATTAATTTTTAAGCTGTTCTTTAAAATTAATTAACATACTGTTAGTTTGTCGACTTTGCTTTGGTTGTGCACATAGTATATAGGGTCTGGGCATTTTGATGTGTGATTGAGTATGCTTATAACAAACTGTGAAATTTTCTGGGGTTCTAAGCTGGTGATTTGTCACTTCTGTATAAGTTGTATTAAGCTGAGTGCTTTAATCAAAATGTTATCTTCTGTGCTGCCTACTTTCCCTTGCCAATATGACCGGGAAAGTATATTAAGACTTTAACAAAACGTATTTTTCAGCAGATACCTGTTCGTCATGCTCTTCTGCCATTTTTCCACCACCTGAGGGGTTATTTGCTTTTCTAGGGCTTTCATGCCAGAGAGCTTGTGTGGAAGTACAATCAGCATACTGATGTTCCCCACAAATGGGAGCTGGATCACGCCGCAGTCCAGCTCAGGGTCTGCAGCAGCTAGGAAATTCCCTTTAGTCTGCATCATAGGAACCTTTATTGTTTGCTTTTCATTTAGTCGAAAACTTCTCTTGGTTGTCATTTCCACTGGAAACTTATTCTCCCACGTTCCTGGTGATGCAGAAGACAGATAAATAATAAAAAAAAGCAAATATCCTTATTTAGAAAAATATTCCCAGAGTAACAGTATACGTTATACTTTCATTCATATGAATTTGAATTTGCTATAGGTGAATGTTAATTTTAATTAAGCCAGAATGAGAACACAAGTTTTAAAGCAACTTCAAAATTTGTCTTTATTTCCAGCTTAATATTCATCTGATCTTAATGTTCTGAATTACAGAGTTAAAACACAAACTGGGTATGTGAGAGGGCTTTGTGTGCCCTTTTCTTCTATAAGGAATCTAGAAATTAAAAAATATAAACAGATGCAAACCACTTGACAGAGCTCTCACCTAACAGTATGGCTGTATTTTTTTGAGATCTGATACTTGAATCCAGTACTGAAGTAGACTGCGTCAAGCATGTTACTGACACATCAAGCTATGTAATAGCTGTTTTCATTTTGCATAATATTTCAAAGATATTATGCTGAAGGCATTATCTTGACTTAATCAGTCCAAGCCAGTGAATGTACCATGGTAAGACATTCTGAACAGTTTGGATGTTTACTAGTTAATTGTATGATCCAGTTTGATTCCATTTCAACATGTTTGTTGGTAATGTAATTTATTCCCAAGGAATGCAATTCAACACATTTTGTAGCTGAGAAAACATGATTCAAACCCTGATGGTGAAGCTGTGTGAAGATTTTTTTTGGTATCCCAAATATTTATCGTGTTTTTTAAAAAAAACATAAAAAAAGAAAACCAAAACCAACCAGACACACAAAATAAAAAAAGCCAGAGCTTTTTTAAGTGGTGCTATGTAGCTCTGTGAAAAACATTCTTAATAGACAGACAAAGCTAGAATTTTGTAGTGGAGATAGGGCTAATGGTACTTCCTATTGAAGTTTTGGATTTTAGGTTGCCATTGGCAAGCAAATATATGGGGAGTATGACTGCAACTGTGTGGATAGACTACAAACTTAACTTTAATCTAACCTTTCGAAGTAGAGGTAAATGATTGAGCCCATTAATTTGACTTTTAAATTGACTGTGTGGTAACAAAAAGCCTTGAGTCAGACTTCCATTCTGATGTTTTCCTGATGTGTTAGGAGCAGTCAAAGTGAGCATCAGACTGTAGTTATTCTGAAGAGAAGGGAATATAAAACGGATTATGCTATTCCCAAACAAATTGCCTCAGTTGTCAGGAGAAAGCACCATCTGGATTTCTTTAGGGAGCAGAGTTCACAGGCATGAGACTCAAGTTAGGTAATGATTCTAAGCTGTCATGGGCTGCGGGAGCTTTGGCAGCTCTGTTGTCCCCTAAGGGATGGGAGCGGTCTATCAGCTCTTCCTAGTAACAGAGGGGAGCTGAAAACTTCCTCTTGGATTCACCTTGGCAAGTGTATTTGTCTTGGTATAAAGTACTGTTTCTCCAACAGGAAGCATGTGGTCTGGGTTTAGCAGAAACCAGTTGGCACAGTGCTGACTTTCTTGACTGTTTAAAATCCTCCCAGGATGGTGTTTTGGATTCCATCTGGGTGATAGAACCAATCAGTTGTCTTCACTGATAGGCTTTTTATCTTGTATTCATGACTAGAATATCAGAGAAGCAATTTTGAACCTGTTAAAATTTTTCAGTCATCAAAAGCTGCTGTGGTCTACTATGGCTAAAATAACTGGCTTCTACTTGACTGGAGGAATAGAGAAAAGGTCTCAGATGAATGCTGGATAGCTACCCAAGATGAAACTTTTTTCTTACCAAGACTTAATAGCTTCCAATTAATTCCTGATGGATTTTGCGTAGGAGAAACTTAACATTTCTTGGTATCTGGAGCTATACCATTGCTCAATGACTCTAGTGCTGAGCCTCTCCGTATACATGAGAATACTCAGAGGTTTCCTGGCTTTGAGGGCTAAACACAGCTTGTCTGCAGTGACACAAAGAGTGTGAATGTTGTAATTTGAAAGATGTGGAAAAACATAGTATTTCTCAAAGGACTAGTAAACACACTGGGCACACACAAGGAGCAGAACCTGCTTTTGAAAAGTTATTTCACTTGAAATGGAATTACCAGGAGACTGTTATTGTAAGATAAAGGAATGACACATCTCAATATGGAATTGATCGTTTTTGGTTTTATGAGTTAGAAATTACAATCTTCAGCAGCAGATACAGTGGTAATTCATACTAACAAGACTCCCTAGAGGAAAGAAAAAAACAGAAGTCTTTTTGATATCGATGACTCGAGTTCCAGTGTTAAAGCTATTTAATTTTTGTTTTTGTTTTTTGAGATAGTTCAAGCACTTAATCATTTCAGAGTACGTATTTTAAAACAGATGACATTTTAAATATGACCACATCATGAAAAACAATGCATCTGTTTCACGATGTGTAATGCTTTTTTTTTCTGGGTATCATCAGATATGTATTTAAGGATGCAAATATTTTGATTTTGGATGGTGCTTTGAAATAGGGGATTATTTGGATCTTATGCTCATTGAGAACTCCAGATCTTTTAAAGAGAAAAGCAACATTATTTGAGGAAATAATGCCTTGCAAGCAAGTGAAAAAGGTACATTGTGTAAAGCTGGAGGAACACTGTTGGAAAATCAAATACTGGGAATACAGACTGAAGAGAGACCTTGAGTATGTGCTTTCAGGAAGTAGGGACATAATGAGAAAAAGGAAACTCCTTTATGGAAAGCAGTATGTTGTACTTGAGAACTTTGCAATCCATTTGTGGTAATCTCTCTTTTCCTCCTGATGCACTGCTTTACTTTTATCTGATTTCATCTTACGCTGTCAGTAACAGGTTTTGACTTTTTCCTCAGTTCCTCTTTTGCTTGCACCTCCTGTCTTTTTTTGCTCATTTAATAGTGTTAATTAATTAAAAAAAAAAAAAGAAGTAAAAATAGTGAACTTTCAACCTGAGNAAATAGTTTTGTTTCAGATTTTTATTGATGATGTATTTTTTTCTGAATAGCCAGTGAAAACTGCATTTTTCTTAACTAATGTGACCTTTAAATAGAGTCAGTGCCAGAATCTGTAGCAAGAGTTAATGGTTACATTATGGTTGTTGAAGCAAATATTTGACTTTCTTGCACAATGTATGAAGATCGTGAGTTTTGAGCAGTAGCTGATTTGCTTTTATGCTTGACCTCTTTCCCTTGAATAATTCTGGTTACTTATGTTGCAAAGACAAAAGGAAAAAAATCAGATCCTCCAGCTCGTTTACTGATTATATTTGGGATGTGAATATTTAATCTTTTGAATATAGATAAAAAGATGAAATGTTTACATGGATTATAATGATTTGTGTAGGGAAACTTCAGTACTAAAAACTACGTTCCTAGTGTTGACTTTTGAGTAAGCACGGTGTAAGCTAGAAATAGAAACATCTGGGTTTTTTGTTTGATGTTAATTTCTTTGGCTATTCTGTTAAAAATGACTATATATAGGGCAAATAATTGTAGCAGATGAAAAGTTACAAATGTCAGCAATGTGCAATCAGTAAGTTAATACTGAAAAACACCTTCTAAAGAGCAGCCTTACTCCTTAAACAGTTTGAAGTGTTGGTGTATGGCTTTTTTTGTAGCTTTTTGTATTTTTGTTAATATGAGGGAAATTTATAATAAAAATATACTTAGATTTATACAATATTTGATATGGGATATAACAAAAAATCACTGGTTTGAGAGAGACGTGTTTTAGAAGTTAAGAGGCAAAGGAAGGTTGAATGACATGGCATGTTCAGGGGCTTTAGTAACTTGTATGTAAGGTGTAACTGTTCCTGATACCAGGTTGGTAGCAATATTCTACAGAGTGCAGGCAAATCTCCACTTTTTCAGATGTGAAGCAAGCTTGTTTATAGTCTTAGTGCATGACTTGAAAGGTTTTGTCTGTTGAATTAAGCATGGAGAGTGCATTTGAATTCTTAACAAATGTTGTGATTGCTATAAATCATTTTTCTAGAGAGAATTAGGTGATATTGAGCTGATCAAAAGCATTTTGCTAGCCGCTCACAGTACATGAGGTATTCTAAAGAATTACCTGCTTGGCCTAATTCTGAAATTGCTTCTGTGGGTGGAGATCAGAGAACTGTGTTGAAACCAACGAAGTCAGACTGGGGAAAGGTAGTGGATCCATTAGTTTTTCATTCCACCAGGACATTCTCCTCTTTGTTCTGCTGATCCGTTAAGTTCATGGTCGGTAGCATGGTCTGCTGAATGTTAAATGGTGCGAGCAAAAGCAAGAGTGCTGGCACCTACCATTATTAGAGTACATAAAAGTATCCAGGAGAGACGGATTTCTAATGCCAGTCAGATCTTAGGATTTTCCTATTCCTATTTATCATGAATAGGTACTCCAGCAAAAAAAACTTAAATCTGAACTTCAAGAATCCAGATAGTCTTCATACTTTATTGATTACATTTTATAGAGTGAAGTAAGTAAAACACAGAGTAAGTTACTTTGAGATATTTCTTAATATAATTGTATTGATACATCGCACCAACCACTGCAGTCAAATCATCTACTATTGAGTCAATTCACGTAGAACTATTTATAGATACTACATATTTTTTTTATACCAGTGGCTTTTGTATTAACTAGTATGACAAGAAAATTGCCTTTTGTAATACTTCTGTGATATACTAATGTGTAATTATACAGCCTGTGTATCAAAGCATGTTGGTGGTGGTCTCTGCTTTAAGACTTGGCAGGGTTGACAACTCTACCCATGAATAGAAGGCAACTGGTACGATGTTCATAGATCAGAAACAAAAAGGGGCGGTCGACAATAAAGCGAATCTGAGTAGAAAGAGGCATGAATCCAACGTTGGTTATTGCTCCAGCTTCCGTGCCTTCCTCATTCACAGTTATTGTGCCTTGATGATTGAACTGTGAAAAATAAAATAAAGGAGGATCTCAGTATACACAAATGATGTGCTCAAAGCCTTCTCCCTCCTAGCAAAGCTGTGTCCTGCATGTGGCAGCCTTGTGATACTCCTGCTGGTAGCTCCTGTGGGGCAGCAATCATTTGGGCTTGGCTTCTGAGTAGCCCTGTTGCTGACTGACTGATCAACCGCAACACTTTTAGAAAGTTTGACAACTAATTAAACATATTTCTCTTTAAAAAAAAAAAAAAAAAAAAAAAAAAGACAGAGAGAAACCCACGACCCCCCCATGCCTTCCAAGAGAGACTATATAAAATAATATTTTAGGTTATTAAACTGTGAATTATTACTATGGGGCTTTGTTTTCAGATGATATCACTTAATCAGAAAGGAGATGAAGACAAGGAGAGGTATAAATACTCTGTCAATGGAGACTTTCTCTTCTGATACACCACAGTAGTTGCCTTTTTCACTGAACAGTTCTTCTATTCCCATGGATCTCAGAAAACCAATCAAGTTGTAGTTTTTCTCCAGTTTAAATTTAGGCAGAACTACTTCTCTGGTTCTAATAAAAATAAAAACGAAAAATGAAAAAAAAATTGTTGAGAAAATGCATAATTTCTTTGCTATGTATTTGTTTTAAAAAGTAGGGTACAAATAATACATGTACCATGCTTGTACTTCTACAAATTAGGCATTATTAATTTTTAAGCTGTTCTTTAAAATTAATTAACATACTGTTAGTTTGTCGACTTTGCTTTGGTTGTGCACATAGTATATAGGGTCTGGGCATTTTGATGTGTGATTGAGTATGCTTATAACAAACTGTGAAATTTTCTGGGGTTCTAAGCTGGTGATTTGTCACTTCTGTATAAGTTGTATTAAGCTGAGTGCTTTAATCAAAATGTTATCTTCTGTGCTGCCTACTTTCCCTTGCCAATATGACCGGGAAAGTATATTAAGACTTTAACAAAACGTATTTTTCAGCAGATACCTGTTCGTCATGCTCTTCTGCCATTTTTCCACCACCTGAGGGGTTATTTGCTTTTCTAGGGCTTTCATGCCAGAGAGCTTGTGTGGAAGTACAATCAGCATACTGATGTTCCCCACAAATGGGAGCTGGATCACGCCGCAGTCCAGCTCAGGGTCTGCAGCAGCTAGGAAATTCCCTTTAGTCTGCATCATAGGAACCTTTATTGTTTGCTTTTCATTTAGTCGAAAACTTCTCTTGGTTGTCATTTCCACTGGAAACTTATTCTCCCACGTTCCTGGTGATGCAGAAGACAGATAAATAATTAAAAAAAGCAAATATCCTTATTTAGAAAAATATTCCCAGAGTAACAGTATACGTTATACTTTCATTCATATGAATTTGAATTTGCTATAGGTGAATGTTAATTTTAATTAAGCCAGAATGAGAACACAAGTTTTAAAGCAACTTCAAAATTTGTCTTTATTTCCAGCTTAATATTCATCTGATCTTAATGTTCTGAATTACAGAGTTAAAACACAAACTGGGTATGTGAGAGGGCTTTGTGTGCCCTTTTCTTCTATAAGGAATCTAGAAATTAAAAAATATAAACAGATGCAAACCACTTGACAGAGCTCTCACCTAACAGTATGGCTGTATTTTTTTGAGATCTGATACTTGAATCCAGTACTGAAGTAGACTGCGTCAAGCATGTTACTGACACATCAAGCTATGTAATAGCTGTTTTCATTTTGCATAATATTTCAAAGATATTATGCTGAAGGCATTATCTTGACTTAATCAGTCCAAGCCAGTGAATGTACCATGGTAAGACATTCTGAACAGTTTGGATGTTTACTAGTTAATTGTATGATCCAGTTTGATTCCATTTCAACATGTTTGTTGGTCATGTAATTTATTCCCAAGGAATGCAATTCAACACATTTTGTAGCTGAGAAAACATGATTCAAACCCTGATGGTGAAGCTGTGTGAAGATTTTTTTTGGTATCCCAAATATTTATCGTGTTTTTTAAAAAAAACATAAAAAAAGAAAACCAAAACCAACCAGACACACAAAATAAAAAAAGCCAGCGCTTTTTTAAGTGGTGCTATGTAGCTCTGTGAAAAACATTCTTAATAGACAGACAAAGCTAGAATTTTGTAGTGGAGATAGGGCTACTGGTACTTCCTATTGAAGTTTTGGATTTTAGGTTGCCATTGGCAAGCAAATATATGGGGAGTATGACTGCAACTGTGTGGATAGACTACAAACTTAACTTTAATCTAACCTTTCGAAGTAGAGGTAAATGATTGAGCCCATTAATTTGACTTTTAAATTGACTGTGTGGTAACAAAAAGCCTTGAGTCAGACTTCCATTCTGATGTTTTCCTGATGTGTTAGGAGCAGTCAAAGTGAGCATCAGACTGTAGTTATTCTGAAGAGAAGGGAATATAAAACGGATTATGCTATTCCCAAACAAATTGCCTCAGTTGTCAGGAGAAAGCACCATCTGGATTTCTTTAGGGAGCAGAGTTCACAGGCATGAGACTCAAGTTAGGTAATGATTCTAAGCTGTCATGGGCTGCGGGAGCTTTGGCAGCTCTGTTGTCCCCTAAGGGATGGGAGCGGTCTATCAGCTCTTCCTAGTAACAGAGGGGAGCTGAAAACTTCCTCTTGGATTCACCTTGGCAAGTGTATTTGTCTTGGTATAAAGTACTGTTTCTCCAACAGGAAGCATGTGGTCTGGGTTTAGCAGAAACCAGTTGGCACAGTGCTGACTTTCTTGACTGTTTAAAATCCTCCCAGGATGGTGTTTTGGATTCCATCTGGGTGATAGAACCAATCAGTTGTCTTCACTGATAGGCTTTTTATCTTGTATTCATGACTAGAATATCAGAGAAGCAATTTTGAACCTGTTAAAATTTTTCAGTCATCAAAAGCTGCTGTGGTCTACTATGGCTAAAATAACTGGCTTCTACTTGACTGGAGGAATAGAGAAGAGGTCTCAGATGCATGCTGGATAGCTACCCAAGATGAAACTTTTTTCTTACCAAGACTTAATAGCTTCCAATTAATTCCTGATGGATTTTGCGTAGGAGAAACTTAACATTTCTTGGTATCTGGAGCTATACCATTGCTCAATGACTCTAGTGCTGAGCCTCTCCGTATACATGAGAATACTCAGAGGTTTCCTGGCTTTGAGGGCTAAACACAGCTTGTCTGCAGTGACACAAAGAGTGTGAATGTTGTAATTTGAAAGATGTGGAAAAACATAGTATTTCTCAAAGGACTAGTAAACACACTGGGCACACACAAGGAGCAGAACCTGCTTTTGAAAAGTTATTTCACTTGAAATGGAATTACCAGGAGACTGTTATTGTAAGATAAAGGAATGACACATCTCAATATGGAATTGATCGTTTTTGGTTTTATGAGTTAGAAATTACAATCTTCAGCAGCAGATACAGTGGTAATTCATACTAACAAGACTCCCTAGAGGAAAGAAAAAAACAGAAGTCTTTTTGATATCGATGACTCGAGTTCCAGTGTTAAAGCTATTTAATTTTTGTTTTTGTTTTTTGAGATAGTTCAAGCACTTAATCATTTCAGAGTACGTATTTTAAAACAGATGACATTTTAAATATGACCACATCATGAAAAACAATGCATCTGTTTCACGCTGTGTAATGCTTTTTTTTTCTGGGTATCATCAGATATGTATTTAAGGATGCAAATATTTTGATTTTGGATGGTGCTTTGAAATAGGGGATTATTTGGATCTTATGCTCATTGAGAACTCCAGATCTTTTAAAGAGAAAAGCAACATTATTTGAGGAAATAATGCCTTGCAAGCAAGTGAAAAAGGTACATTGTGTAAAGCTGGAGGAACACTGTTGGAAAATCAAATACTGGGAATACAGACTGAAGAGAGACCTTGAGTATGTGCTTTCAGGAAGTAGGGACATAATGAGAAAAAGGAAACTCCTTTATGGAAAGCAGTATGTTGTACTTGAGAACTTTGCAATCCATTTGTGGTAATCTCTCTTTTCCTCCTGATGCACTGCTTTACTTTTATCTGATTTCATCTTACGCTGTCAGTAACAGGTTTTGACTTTTTCCTCAGTTCCTCTTTTGCTTGCACCTCCTGTCTTTTTTTGCTCATTTAATAGTGTTAATTAATTAAAAAAAAAAAAAAGAAGTAAAAATAGTGAACTTTCAACCTGAGGCAAATAGCCAAAATTGAAAATCTCACTAGGACTCTAAACTGAAGTGTAAAGAAATTGAAAATAAGAATTAAGAGAATATTGCGTATATATATTTATTTCTAATTGTTCAGTCTATAGTGAAGCATATAGGAGCTCATAGCAGCAGACAGGGCATGCTAAATTTCTGAAACACTCCAAGTAGTGAATGTGTTCTCTTTTAATTTTAGAAGAATGTTTTGGTTATTGTCTTCAGCCCTCTGGATAGACTCATTGACAGGGATCGCAGTTTGATTACATAAAAATATGTACATTAAGCTAGAAGGTCTTTATAGTCATTCCCTTGAGTCCTTAATACTTCAGGAATGTTAATCGTTTTAACTGAAATCAACCTCTGCAAATTTCAGTGAAACCAATAACCTGAAGTAGGACTGAATCTGACTGGTAACTTGCACGTAAAGTACTTCCTCACCACCCAAGACTCCTACAGAGTCCACGCTTTCTGAGGCTACTCTGCATTCATATGTTGTTTTTTAGTCTCACTTTTAGACTATAAGCATTTGTCTATAACAAGTTCTTGCTGTCCTACAGTATGCACTAATTTCAGGGCATAACTGGAACATCGATGTGCTACAGAGACATGCAAACTAAGGGGTTAATAATAGAGACTGTTCTTGATGAGAGAATCAGTTGTCTATTTTGAGCTATAGAATCTATTTAAGTTTAATCTGGGATTACTTACCTTTGAAGTAAAGACAGTTAAGAATCATCATAAGCGTTGTGGGGTTTACATTCACAAGAGCTTCCTTTATTAATCCTTTGGTCAGCTTCAAGATGCGTTCATTGGTTTTGGTTATGAAGTTAGGATCTGAAAAATCAGCTGGTTGGGCATCAGCATAGTAGTATGTTTTCATATTGTTTCTGAAATCATTCAGAATAGAAAAGTCCTTACGAATATAAAGATCATTGACGGACCTCAGAGTATAACCAAAATTGCGCCTGAAGAGCCGATGAGTGAGTTTCCGAAAGAGGTTATGGACAGTCATGAGCTCATATTTGGTGCTGGCATTAACGAAGTCTTCAAAGCCAAGAACAGATAATACTTCCTGCTGAGTTTGACCCTTCAGACCCAGGGAAATCATAGCCATTGCAGTGGAAATACCAACAGGAGCCATGAGAATATTGTCTGAGGAGTTGGTTTTGTCCGCTACACTCCGATAAAGGTTGAAGCCGAAGTTTGCATTGAGGATATTAAGACGCTGGATTCTGGTTTTGCCTTGGAAAAGTTCCAGAATATTTCCATGCTGAATTTCGGAAACTATGTGTGGAGCAGCATCGATAATGTCACTGTAGTCGTCTTCATCCAATATCTTGTCAAGATCTAGATAGTCCTCTTCCTCCTCCTCTTCAGGAATCAAGTCATTGGTGATGGTGTTTTCTCTGTGGAACTCCAGCGGTAGGTCTGGCATATCATAGGTTCCATTTTCGTGTGTATGTGCATCTTTGAGGTTTTCAAAATGGTCACTGAAGTCCTTGATTCCACAAAATGTGGAGGTTATGATGACAGCCAAGGCAAGCAAACGAAATAGGAACTTCATTCTGAAAACCTGAAAAGTTGAAAGAAAGAGAGTAATTGAATTTTAATTGTCTGTTCCATAATTTTAGTTCTTCAGTGGATTCTGTCAGACCACAAAGTCTGTAGTTACTTTATTCAACAGAATTTATCCATCTTAGGTAGGTAGATAAATCTGTTTTACTGGTAACCATTTTTGCCTACATAATGTCTCCATCCTGCTAGATAATTGGTTGAACTCCTCCTGCTTAAGTAGTGGTTGTTGACATGTTTCAGTGATAATAAATTGTTACCTGAAATACACCGATCTATTTATGTGTAAAATACAATTACTTAAACTGTTTACTAACTGTGTTACTAAAAATACGAGTTGAAGTGAAGTTGAAAGATCTGAGCTTGGTAGGAGGAGGGACTGGGGATCCACTGAAGGAGCTCACCGGAAGGCTGAGATGCACTGAAGAATTTGAAGAACAGACATTAGGAAGCTACAGCAAAAAAAAAAAAAAAAAAATTGGGAGAGTTTTTGGAACAGTTAAGCTGAAATTTGATGGAATAAAGGAAGTTTGGGCTATAGTAGCAAACTTAGACATTTATCTGCACTGTATGCTGTTAGTGGGGCTGTAGTGTGTAAAGTGTTTAAATGTTCATGCTGGCCTGCTTGTTGTCTTGTGTGTTACTCCTTGGGTGTGCTCACTTTTTACAACTATGGTACACCTATCTGCCTCTTCTGTTTGGATTCCTGAATCTGCTTCTTATTTAGCTGTATTTATTTTCAATTTACTTTTATGCAGCACTGCACACTATGTAGTGTTGTCTGTTTTCTTCATGATGTGAAGTCCTGTAAGTTCCTGTTTGTAACTGTTCCTCCGGTCTTAGTGTTATCCTGATGATAGATTTCTAACTTCACTTACTGTATCTGTGAATATATTTAAGCAGAACCGGCTTTTTTTTCCCCAAAAGGAGCTTGGTCTCTTCTTTGTCTCTTGAGCAGTGCACTGCTGCTTTTTTTTTTTTGTCATGACTTCAAAAAAAAGAACTAATATTAGATACGTAATTTGAAGTTAATCTATCAGCCTTACTCATCTGACAAGAAGTAGGTCTGAGAGATTTTTCACCATAGTTCTGACTTGCAGTAATTACAGTGACCTTGAAAAGGTATGAAAAAGTTTAATTTTTTCCTGCAGTAGTCAAAGACCAATACACGAGCAT
>JACDJE010000080.1:120412-135987 GCA_016647715.1 Pavo muticus
TTTTTTTTTTTTTTTTGAATGATAAATGTGATATATAATTTCCAGTGTATATGTGTTTATATCTTTTGTATTTAGTACCTATTATTCATCTGTAATATTTCAATTATTACCTACTGGTTTTTTTAAAGATGGAAATACTTTACTAAGTTTTATTTTCATGCTAAATATTGAGAAGACTTTTGGAATTCTGGAATTACTTGTACGGAAAACCTTATTGGAATAAAAAATGTCTCTTAGAGCTGTTCAGATTTACTTTGGGAGCAGTTATTTAGGAAGAGTGATGTCTGTAATATTCAAGTTAAGTCATGATGTATTTTATTTTGAGAACTGATTATTGTTTCTGATTAGGATATTCACAAGGACCAACCATACTATGACATTCCTGATGCTCCATATAGAATAACTGTCCCTGACACACATGAAGCCAGAGAGGTAGGTAGTCCTTGATTAATCAAACAACCAAATAATGCTTGTTGTTGTCTCAGATGTGAGCTACTCTAAAAGGACAATACTTCCGTGGGTAAAGTTCTCTATTACTATCTGACACATCTTAGTACCCATGTTACTTACTACACCATTAAAACCAGTGCTTTTTGTTCAATATCCTGTAATTCATTGGTTTTTGTTGTTGCTTTGTTATTCTAGAGTATAGTCAAAGACTTTGCTGCACGCTGTGGGATGATTCTGCAGGAGGCAATGAAGTGGGCTCCTTCTGTTACAAAATCTCATCTACAGGTAATGAGCCTGTTTCTGTGAAAGAATTTGATCATTGTAGATCTTCAAAATTAGAATTAAGTTGTGTTGTTTTTTACTTCCTCAGACTGTTCAAACTTCATTTTAAATTTTGTCTCACTAAAATTTCCCTTATTTTATTGCCAGAGAATAACTAGAATTGTTGCTTTGATCTAAACTTGAATATCTTTAACATGACAGGTTTGAAAACATCCCAGATCATCCCAGACTTAATTCAGAAATAAAAATTTGTTATAATCCTCTGCCTACCAAAGTTTAATTAAAGATAGCTTAAAATACCAGCTGAACTGAAATGAGTAGTTAGGTTGCAAGTCTTATTTCTAGGGAGCATGTCTTTTTCCATTCTTGCTGTTTATTTTTCAATTAAAGAATAAAAACATTACATATGAATCTATGGTAAACTGTAGATGTTAATTTCGGCATGGATGCAGTAGATGCTCACATATGGCAGAGTTCAGTAGAAAGTGGTAAAAACAAACAAAAAAAACACCAATAACTTAGCAAAAATTTTTTATGATGTATTAATAAATAAAACACTTTGTGTAAACAAGAAGTCTTACTAGAGTATAATGGAGTTCTCTTTTTGTTAACCCATTGCTAAGTAGCGGAAGAAGACATGTAGTCCAGATTAGACTAATGTTCTGTCTACCTAGAGGTGAAAACAGAATTTCTGGGAAGGCTCAAGACTGATCCAAAACACTTCGTTTTGTAAGGCTTTTTGTGAAAAGTGATTCTATTTAAAAAGAATCTCAAATTTGAAGTATTACCTTGTTTCATTTTGTAAAATAATTACGTGAACAGGTCTTTCCCTTTGCAAATTTAGGATGAGGCTTTGAGGTTTTTTTGCTGGGGAGCAGTACCTACAAGAGGTAGACAGTCTACTTGTCCTCACATACATCTGTAATTAAGTTTTCTGCAGTTATACAATGTTTGCCTGTGAGCTGCCTTGTTTTGAAAAGCAAGTAGTTTTCCAACAGATGTTTTTTGGTGCATCAGGAGTACCTAAACAAACATCAGAACTGGGTATCAGGTTTGTCCCAGCACACAGGACTGGCTATGGCTACAGAAAGTGTTCTTCACTTTGCTGGCTACAACAGACAGAACACCACATTGGGCGTGAGTATTTGCTTGTTTGCGTAGCTGTCATGTTAATTTTATAACACAAAGTTTAGCCAGATAATACAGAGCCTCTAGATCGTATTTGTCGTAACATAAGAAAATTACTCAGATGTCTTATTTCTTTCCATCTCAAGTCAGAGTATCTTCCAGTCACACTATTGCTATGTAAGTTATTGAGAAGTAGGCTGCTAACAAGCAAGAAAGTAAAGCTGTATTTCCTCTTAAGAAAAGTTTAGGGATGGTTTTTGTTAATTTGAAAGTAGTATCTTTGTGTAAGGCTGAAATGAACTGCTTTTTAGAATAGTGTGCTCACTTGCTCTAATTCTATGCAGGTTCACTCAAATTATGCTTTCAAATTGCGTATTTCATTCCATTCGGTTTTATGCAGTTTGTTTACATTTTCTTTTTCTTAAATATGTTTGATTCCTGAAGAGATCTCTAGAATCTATTTTGTCATCAGCCAGCTTGTTTTCTAGCAGCAGCTTTGAAACTGCCCTCACTCCAAGCTTTAGCAGGATTTTCTTTTGCATTCCCTCTTACTGTCATCCTTCTAGCCAATACTAGTCACTACATGTAAATAGGATAAAGAATCCCCCCAGGATGTAGGAATGCTGTGACATAGTTCCCTAAAGAGGGAAAGTTTAAAANAGTTTTTGGAACAGTTAAGCTGAAATTTGATGGAATAAAGGAAGTTTGGGCTATAGTAGCAAACTTAGACATTTATCTGCACTGTATGCTGTTAGTGGGGCTGTAGTGTGTAAAGTGTTTAAATGTTCATGCTGGCCTGCTTGTTGTCTTGTGTGTTACTCCTTGGGTGTGCTCACTTTTTACAACTATGGTACACCTATCTGCCTCTTCTGTTTGGATTCCTGAATCTGCTTCTTATTTAGCTGTATTTATTTTCAATTTACTTTTATGCAGCACTGCACACTATGTAGTGTTGTCTGTTTTCTTCATGATGTGAAGTCCTGTAAGTTCCTGTTTGTAACTGTTCCTCCGGTCTTAGTGTTATCCTGATGATAGATTTCTAACTTCACTTACTGTATCTGTGAATATATTTAAGCAGAACCGGCTTTTTTTTCCCCAAAAGGAGCTTGGTCTCTTCTTTGTCTCTTGAGCAGTGCACTGCTGCTTTTTTTTTTTTTGTCATGACTTCAAAAAAAAGAACTAATATTAGATACGTAATTTGAAGTTAATCTATCAGCCTTACTCATCTGACAAGAAGTAGGTCTGAGAGATTTTTCACCATAGTTCTGACTTGCAGTAATTACAGTGACCTTGAAAAGGTATGAAAAAGTTTAATTTTTTCCTGCAGTAGTCAAAGACCAATACACGAGCATACAATAACTGTGTCAAGTGACACTGTAAAATGGGTGTCTGAATGCCAGGGTCTTGATTTTTTCGACAGTGCTTCTTTAGAAAGTTATTTGACTTTATAAAATCAATTTCAATCTATAGCACTTGCTTTGAGTAAAGGAAAAAAACCACAAAGATTTATAATGTAGGAAAAAAAAGCTGAAGATGATGAAAGTAAAATTTTACTAAGAGGTTGATTAAAATGTTTTGCAAATTAGCAAATAGACCAAGGAGCTGCAGAAGTAAAATACATAGATGCACAAACTTGTGAACCATTGCTTGCAGCACTTTTCAAGCTCGTAACAGGACTGAAGTAACTAAGCTAACGCTTAATTTTCTGAACTCTCCCCTCAAAGTAGTTAGCTTGAAATCTTACAGCAGGGTGATTATCCCATACAAAAGATGAATTGTTTTTACCATGATGAAGGATCACTAGAAGGTGCATTTTGAAAGATTTACGTTGTGATTAAAGGACTTGAGTCAGGAGTACTCATTTCTTCATAAATTCATCTTTCTTTCTTTTTTTTATTTCCCCCACCCCAAGAAGAGGAAAAAGATGATTTTTTTCTCTCTCAGCTGACATTCTCAGTCCAGTAGCCACAGAAAAATGTTTTCAGCTTTTGCCGTATAAGAATTTGCTGTCAGTAGTTCCCAACTTTACATTCTCATCTTTGCTAAAGTTTAACCAATGCTCGTTTCTACCTACACAAACAAAGCATTCCTCTACTCTGCAATATACGTGCATTTGTGTCAGATCTACCTAAAATAATAGAAGATGTGAATGAGGCTTACCTTTTTAAGTCACAGTATGGAAAAGATGTGTTGAATAGCTCAAGTGAGGGGAATGGCAAGTTTTAAGTCTGAACTTTGATGCTAGTTTTTTGTATATCTCCCAAAGTAAACATTCTCTAAACCAAACACTGCTAAACTTACTTCGTCAGCCAAAATCCCTCCCTTGCCTAGTGATCTCTGCTGGATTGCTTGGTTTGTTGTTTATTGAACTACTTTTATGGCTTTGCAGGTACTTGCTCATGTTTGAGGAAAATCTTTGAGCAAAAATTGGTGTGCGTGTAAAGTTTCACAGTCAAGCACACACATAAACTTGGCTGTTTAAGGCTAGTAGAAACCATGTCACCGCTGTTTTGTGCTGAGATGAGGTTATGTTATTTGTATGTCACCTCAAAAGTGGTTGAGGCTACTGGGTCTGTGAGGTTACTTCTGTCACTGTGCCACTGGTGCAGACATTTGCTATCAACTCAGCAGTGCTGTTCACCAGCTAGGACTCAGGTTAATTTTACTGCGGTATAGGAATTTTAATGGCAGACTGCCTTACGATCTGTATGTCCCAAGGTAGCTTTATGTAAGGTTTTACTGAAGTACTGTGTGTTTTCATACCACGACGGAATTATTTTACAATTAGAAAGAAATCTCTTCAGGATAGATTAGATAGACTTCTTAAAATGAAGTCTACAGTAATAATATCTGGTCATATTAGATAAAGCTCACAGTTCAGTGAAGCTTTCCTTTATTTTTTTTTTAAATGTTGTCTGTGCTGCTAACAATTTTAGGGTAAAAGACTGTCAGGTTTTCTACGTAAATTTGTAAGAATTCCACATCATCTTGTTGTTTGAGAGTATAAACTGCTCCAGTGTCTGTGAAAAGGCTATCAGACAACTTGAATAGATGTGTTGAAAATGATGTTCTTTTACTTGCTTGTTTAGATAGTAAATTCTCCAGGACTGATGTCATTATGTGCGTGGGTGAAAACAATAAAAGATCCCCAACTGGAGCCTCAGTGTATTTCCACAAATCCAATAAACAATAGCAACCAGAAGTATGTTTGACTAATATTTTGATTTTGAGTTCCTCTGTGCTAAAACAAAGCTTCATGACTCTGTCTTTAGCTCACGGTTTAAAGGACCATGTGGTCTCTTCCTCTCTACAGTTGATGTATTCTAGTGTAAGGTATTCTCCTTGGATTACTGTATCAGTATGGTGGTATTCCTGTGTGAAACCACAGAAATTTAGTTTCGGCATCTTGAATTTATGCTGTTATAAAAAAAAAAGTATAGTTTTCTTCAGTATAGCATTAGTAATATTGTATTAGTTCCTTCAGATGACAAAAAAATATTACCTTTGTAAATTGTAGGAGATGGAAGTACAGAAGTTGATTCCTTCATGTGGAATTACGTTATTGTAATTGCCACCGTTTTCTGATTTTATTTTATTTTTCTCTGTTAGCTCACTAGACGCTTGCCACCCATCAAGGAAGCCAAGCCCAGATTGCAAAAGCTGTTCCGTGACTTCTGGTTGTATTCAGTGCTCATGGGATTTGCTGTGGAAGGATCAGGTAGTATAAATTTGAAGGGAAAAACATTGCTGCACATACTTAAACTTCTGATAAGCAGATGGAAACTGTTCTGTTTTGCTGTAAGATTCAGTACAGTACAATTTATCCTTGAACCTGATTTTTTTCAAAGCTAATACAGCAGTTATCTGTAACTTAAGTATTAATTTTGATCGCCAAGTTCCTGAAATGGAAAATCAAACACATGGGGTACAAAGGGAAAAAAAAAAAGTAGAATCTTTTTTATTTTATTATTTAGAAGTTACACTTGGAATCACTTAAACGTGTGTTATATTTGAAACATGGACCATTGTGTTTGTGTTGAAGAGCATGAAAAATTCACTCAAGGAAGTAGTGCAGAGGTTGATAATGCTGATTAACCTTGGGAGTCTTAATACTGGTTTTCTCCCTTGCTCCACTTTTCATATTTGTGTTCCAGGTCTCTGGCCAGAGGAATGGTATGAGGGTGTATGTGAAATTGCCACCAAGTCTCCATTACTCACATTTCCCAGCAAAGAACCACTCAGATCTGTTCTTCAGTACAATTCTGCCATGAAGAATGATACTGTGACTTCCGTAAGAATTGGTTTCTTCTATTGCCTCCTTTCTTAATGTCTCTGAAGTGTTAAGTGATTTAGTAACCAAGAATTACGATGTATTTCAAAGGCAGAGTATGCATTTAACCTGCCTCCGCTTAGCAAAAATACCTTTTTTTTACACAGCTCTTTTGACAGCAGTATATAGAAATGTTTTAGATTGTTTTACTGTGTGTTAATATAGATTTTTAGGCTGGCAGCTATACTATTTTGATTAACTGTAGAAACCAAGTATTCATGGAAATGGAAGCCTTTTAATAGTTAGTTTCATCCATTCTATATCGGACAGAGGCAAAACTTGAACTGTAGGGAGAAAAAAGAAACAGTTTTGTAAGAAAACAACACATTCATTCTTTCTCCTTGTTCAAAGAAATGCATTTTAGTTGAACTTTATCTTTTATTCTCCTGTGTGGTACTAGTATACTCTCTCTAGTGTTTGCAGGATAGGTGTTTACATGAAGGCTATTTATGGTAGCAATGTATGGTGAACTGAATTGCTGCAGCATATAAGATGTCTCTGGCTCCCAAGTAATACAGAAGTCTGCATGTGCCTAGATACTTAATTCTGTGACATCAAAGCAATGGTTCCATGAAGTTTCAGAAGCTGAACAGTATCGGTATTGATCAAAATTACATTACGTTAATTAGAAGAATTGTATTTCTTCATGGTATAATTGCATGAAAACTAGTAGTTATTTTAGCAAGGAGCTTGACTCCAGTGTTCTATTTAATTCTGTATACTAAGAATCTGACTTGCTGTGTTAGAGCATGTTGGCCCTAGTCTGCGTACAGAGGCATCCTGGCATATTATTTGTGAACATTAAAAAGTAAAAAGACTAATAGCTAAAACTTAATATTTTCAGAACACAAACTAATATAGTCCTCCCACTTCACGTAACTGCATGTATTCATCTCTAGGCTGAATTAAATGAACTGCGGAGTACCATAATAAATCTCTTGGATCCTCCTCCAGAAGTGTCAGCATTGATCAATAAGTTGGACTTTGCCATGTCTACTTATCTGCTTTCTGTTTACCGTCTGGAGTACATGAGGTATGTATATATGTACCTTTCTTCTGATGACTTTTTTAATTTTTTATGTTCAAGTCAGATTTGCCAGACTATGGCAAATGAGCATCAGTATTTTGAGTCAAAGTAGCTCCACTGAAAATTTTGAGACTAAGAGTTCATCTGTACAGAAATCATGCTAGGTAAAAAAAAATGTGATAATATAGCAGAGCCACAAAAATGAGAGCTCCTCTGTATAGGAATTAACAGAATATGGACAAAAGGGTTCTTCAAAGGAGCATCTTACAAGTATAACGTATCTCCTGCACAGAGTTAAAGTCCCATCGTTGCATCGCAGAAGGATTAAAATATCTGAAAAATAATCTGTTCTGTGAGATTAATGTAATGTAGATACTGTGAAAGTGTTTTGTTTTTTTTTTGTAGTGAGTGTTTTTTTGGCCTCGGCAGAGTGTCCTAGGTTGTACTAATGTGATTTACTGAATTCACATGTTTATTCAGAAGTCTATTCATTGCTGCTATGCAAAACGTTGTGTAGCTGAAAGCTGAGGTGAAAGTCTAGTAGTAAGGAAAGTAGGTGAAAACTTCCCCATCCGATTTTTACTTTGACAATAGCTGACAACACACACACAGTTTTTATCAAAAACATATTGGCTGTATTTTTAGAAATGTTTTTTTTGCTAAGTGGTATTTCCATTGTACAAATTCAATACAGACAATACCTATAGAAATGTCAAAGATTGTATATTTTTTTTTTATTTGTTTGTTTATGATGATTTTATAAGTGCATTATCATCAGGTTTCCTATTAAGGTGTGAAAGTTATTCTCTTGATGACAGACTTTTTTTCTCCCCTACCATGTGGGTCCACTTAGTTGAATGTAGAAACAAATGGCATTATCACACTTATTAGAAACTTAAAGTTACCATGAAATGAATCATTACTGTGTTTATGTGGTGTGCAACATGTTGTTAGAGTATGTAGATTTGCGTTGAAGCTATTTAAATAAAAGAGGAAAAAAAGCATGCAAAACTCTTACTCTCCTAGGGTACTGCGTTCAACTGATCAAGATCGCTTCCAAGTCATGTTTTGCTATTTTGAAGATAAAGCAATTCAAAAAGACAAATCTGGTAAGTTTACTAAGTTGAGATGCATGGAAGTTATCTACAGACATGCAAAATTAAACCAAATCCAGCAATTAAAAAAAAAACTAATCTCATTCACTAGATTGCTTGTTGTTTTATTCTTGCCAAATATTCTGTCTTAGTTTTGAAACAGCTTGGTTCAGTGCTGGCTTGGTAAACATGAATGCTTTTTTAACTGTTAAGCATAAAGAAAACTCAGGTCTCATCAAACCTGTAACTTCTCTCAATTCTTCAGGAATGATGCAGTGTGTGATAGCTGTTGCTGATAAGGTGTTTGAAGCTTTCCTGACAATGATGGCTGATAAAGTAAGTAACATGACAGCTAAACTTTAAAATTAATGTAGAAGTTCTTATTCATTTTAAGAGAATGTGCTTGACTTTATACTTCTTTGGCATGTGTTTTAGCCTAAAACCAAGGAGAATGAAGAAGAGCTGGAGCGACATGCTCAGTTCTTACTGGTGAATTTTAACCACATTCACAAGAGGATCAGGAGAGTTGCAGACAAGTACTTATCTGGTCTGGTAGACAAGTGAGTATAGATTTTACTCCGCTGTTCTTTTCACATGGACCGCTTTGTGAATATTCACGCAATTAAGGAAAACAGTCGAGGATTTGGTGGCTGATACTTCTGCTGAAACATCACCTTGTAAAATAACAGGCAACAGCATTTTTAATCCAGTCTCTGAAATCCATGCTTAAATTGTCTGTCTGCTTAGCATTCCCATGAATGGAGCAAAGCAAAGTGCCCATGAAATAACTGCAACATCCTCTTTGATGGAATAGCTTTACTTAGCTTGCTTTTCAGAGAGCTTTCAAGCATGTATTGAGCCTGCCTGTTGTGAGCCAAAGCAAACTTTGTGATTTCTGTAGACTGAGTTTACCTAGCGCTCTTTGAGGAGCTCCATTTCTTGATAAAATAATTTCCTTCTAATCCTGCCTTGCTCTAGATTTCCCCACTTGCTGTGGAGCGGAACTGTGCTGAAGACTATGCTTGACATTCTGCAGACACTGTCACTGTCTCTTAGTGCAGTAAGTTTCTTTTATAATGGTGTTATTAGGAATACAAGATGCATGTTTCTTTTTTCTTTTTTTTTAACTTTCATAGAACTGAACATTTTGCTTTGTTTTGCAGTTACATGGCATTTCATAGTCTTTGAAAATTGTCAGATACTCAGAAAATCAAATTTAGTAGTAAAGAAAACAGTGTTAACCGTTTTGGATAGTTTAACTATCATCTCATTTTGCATAAAAATTTGTTGATGGCTTGTTTTGTTTTTTTTTTTTTTTTGAATGATAAATGTGATATATAATTTCCAGTGTATATGTGTTTATATCTTTTGTATTTAGTACCTATTATTCATCTGTAATATTTCAATTATTACCTACTGGTTTTTTTAAAGATGGAAATACTTTACTAAGTTTTATTTTCATGCTAAATATTGAGAAGACTTTTGGAATTCTGGAATTACTTGTACGGAAAACCTTATTGGAATAAAAAATGTCTCTTAGAGCTGTTCAGATTTACTTTGGGAGCAGTTATTTAGGAAGAGTGATGTCTGTAATATTCAAGTTAAGTCATGATGTATTTTATTTTGAGAACTGATTATTGTTTCTGATTAGGATATTCACAAGGACCAACCATACTATGACATTCCTGATGCTCCATATAGAATAACTGTCCCTGACACACATGAAGCCAGAGAGGTAGGTAGTCCTTGATTAATCAAACAACCAAATAATGCTTGTTGTTGTCTCAGATGTGAGCTACTCTAAAAGGACAATACTTCCGTGGGTAAAGTTCTCTATTACTATCTGACACATCTTAGTACCCATGTTACTTACTACACCATTAAAACCAGTGCTTTTTGTTCAATATCCTGTAATTCATTGGTTTTTGTTGTTGCTTTGTTATTCTAGAGTATAGTCAAAGACTTTGCTGCACGCTGTGGGATGATTCTGCAGGAGGCAATGAAGTGGGCTCCTTCTGTTACAAAATCTCATCTACAGGTAATGAGCCTGTTTCTGTGAAAGAATTTGATCATTGTAGATCTTCAAAATTAGAATTAAGTTGTGTTGTTTTTTACTTCCTCAGACTGTTCAAACTTCATTTTAAATTTTGTCTCACTAAAATTTCCCTTATTTTATTGCCAGAGAATAACTAGAATTGTTGCTTTGATCTAAACTTGAATATCTTTAACATGACAGGTTTGAAAACATCCCAGATCATCCCAGACTTAATTCAGAAATAAAAATTTGTTATAATCCTCTGCCTACCAAAGTTTAATTAAAGATAGCTTAAAATACCAGCTGAACTGAAATGAGTAGTTAGGTTGCAAGTCTTATTTCTCGGGAGCATGTCTTTTTCCATTCTTGCTGTTTATTTTTCAATTAAAGAATAAAAACATTACATATGAATCTATGGTAAACTGTAGATGTTAATTTCGGCATGGATGCAGTAGATGCTCACATATGGCAGAGTTCAGTAGAAAGTGGTAAAAACAAACAAAAAAAACACCAATAACTTAGCAAAAATTTTTTATGATGTATTAATAAATAAAACACTTTGTGTAAACAAGAAGTCTTACTAGAGTATAATGGAGTTCTCTTTTTGTTAACCCATTGCTAAGTAGCGGAAGAAGACATGTAGTCCAGATTAGACTAATGTTCTGTCTACCTAGAGGTGAAAACAGAATTTCTGGGAAGGCTCAAGACTGATCCAAAACACTTCGTTTTGTAAGGCTTTTTGTGAAAAGTGATTCTATTTAAAAAGAATCTCAAATTTGAAGTATTACCTTGTTTCATTTTGTAAAATAATTACGTGAACAGGTCTTTCCCTTTGCAAATTTAGGATGAGGCTTTGAGGTTTTTTTGCTGGGGAGCAGTACCTACAAGAGGTAGACAGTCTACTTGTCCTCACATACATCTGTAATTAAGTTTTCTGCAGTTATACAATGTTTGCCTGTGAGCTGCCTTGTTTTGAAAAGCAAGTAGTTTTCCAACAGATGTTTTTTGGTGCATCAGGAGTACCTAAACAAACATCAGAACTGGGTATCAGGTTTGTCCCAGCACACAGGACTGGCTATGGCTACAGAAAGTGTTCTTCACTTTGCTGGCTACAACAGACAGAACACCACATTGGGCGTGAGTATTTGCTTGTTTGCGTAGCTGTCATGTTAATTTTATAACACGAAGTTTAGCCAGATAATACAGAGCCTCTAGATCGTATTTGTCGTAACATATGAAAATTACTCAGATGTCTTATTTCTTTCCATCTCAAGTCAGAGTATCTTCCAGTCACACTATTGCTATGTAAGTTATTGAGAAGTAGGCTGCTAACAAGCAAGAAAGTAAAGCTGTATTTCCTCTTAAGAAATGTTTAGGGATGGTTTTTGTTAATTTGAAAGTAGTATCTTTGTGTAAGGCTGAAATGAACTGCTTTTTAGAATAGTGTGCTCACTTGCTCTAATTCTATGCAGGTTCACTCAAATTATGCTTTCAAATTGCGTATTTCATTCCATTCGGTTTTATGCAGTTTGTTTACATTTTCTTTTTCTTAAATATGTTTGATTCCTGAAGAGATCTCTAGAATCTATTTTGTCATCAGCCAGCTTGTTTTCTAGCAGCAGCTTTGAAACTGCCCTCACTCCAAGCTTTAGCAGGATTTTCTTTTGCATTCCCTCTTACTGTCATCCTTCTAGCCAATACTAGTCACTACATGTAAATAGGATAAAGAATCCCCCCAGGATGTAGGAATGCTGTGACATAGTTCCCTAAAGAGGGAAAGTTTAAAAAAAAAAAAAAAAAAAAAAAAAAAAAAAAAAANTTCACACTACTTGTTTTGATTAGGGCCTGTCTACGTGTCAGGAACTGTATGGGAAAAAAAATATAAGGATCGAGTGACAGAAAACTGTCAGATTATAGAATTTCATTACCTTTTTCGTGCTTTTTTTATCTTTCAAAAGGTGCACGTGTGTAAATTTTGAAAAATTTCAAACTGTATACATGTAACTAATGCACATGTTGCTTGTTTCATATTTATCAGTTCTGGTACTTTTGTACCTCATAGTCCTGATACTATTCTGATTATAAGCACAAAGGAAACTAAGCTTAAAACGTAGGCAAAGGTGTAAAAGGAAAAAAGATAAGTGATTAGATGTGAACAATATAAACAGCTGTATATGATTTGGTCATAGGCAACTCAGCTAACTGAAAGACCTACTTGCGTGAAGAAGGACTATTCCAACTTCATGGCTTCTCTTAATTTGCGCAACCGCTATGCAGGGGAGGTAAGCACACACTTCTACACAGTGTGTGGAGTGTTCACCAGGTCTGGCGTCGGGACATTGTCACTTCCAATCTAAATTATTCTGTGATTTTATGTTCTTTTAAGCGTGGACTCTAAAGTTAAATTCCTTCAAGACAGAAGAGTATAATTTTCCTAGCTTATTAAGCAGCTCTTTTGCTGTTGATCTTGTATGAAGTTCTTAAATTACAGGCAAAGCTAAGGTGCATTAGCAAAATACAAATAAAAGAGATCTGTGTGTACTGAGTTTTCTTACTTAGCACATGACCAGTACCAAACTAGACTCCTAGAAATATTGTTCTTTGTTTAAAACCTCATTATATTTTTCAGGTTTCTGGAATGATTCAGTTCTCAAATGCTACAGGACGAACATCTGACCTGAATAAACTGATGGTCAAAGAGCTGAACAATGCTCTTGAATCAGGCCAGACTGAATTCTACACGCAGGCCATGTTTAAATTGACTGCACTATTAATAAGCAGCAAAGGTAATGAAAACCAAGTGGAGTTCTGCGTTCTGGATGTGAATGCCATGTGTAGTAAACACAGAAGCTATCTGCATACTAACTCTGTATGCATCAACTTGAAGCAAAACTGTGTTTGCAGTTATTTCAGTTTTGCTTGTATTGGGGAAAATGCTCTTAAACTAGAACCTATTTATTATCTGTTTTTATGCTGATTATGCTTTTATTTATTCTACTGTAGAAATCTGTTTGAATGTTTGCTTTCAGATTGTGATCCCCAGCTCCTTCATCATCTGTGCTGGGGACCTTTGCAAATGTTCAATGAACATGGTATGGAAACAGCAATTGCTTGCTGGGAGTGGCTGCTTGCTGCCAAGAATGGAATAGAAGTGCCGGTAGGAAGCTATTTAAGTACTCTTTCTCTGTCCCTGCAAGAAGGAAGGGAAAGAAGAATATATGGAGAGATTCACAGCTGTTGTGAATCCATGTAAAATAAGAATAGTAAATGCATTGTTAATCACTTTAACGTGCCAGGAAGTTTCCCTTTATGTATTGTTGGAAATATGAACACCCTCACTATGTGGACTGTGGGAAATAGATCCTTCTTAGCAGCAGGGATGATAAAGCAAAGGAAGGCTGTTAGGATCTCAGCTGTACAACTTACTTTGCTGCTTGAGGTACCTACGCTTCTCCTGAATTAGATCCTGAACTACTGCAATTTATAGAATGATATTTTAAAACAGTCATTAATATCTCTCCTCATCATTTAGTGCCTCTGGTATTTGGCGTTATTCCCTTGCATAAAAAATAGGCTTGTAAAAGTTATAATCTTGTAGCAGGGTGTAGTAGCTTTTAGCAGAGAAAGGACAGCACCACATGATACTGAGAGATCAGCATCCTCAACAAAATACAGCACTTGTCTGCTGTTGCCCTTGGTATTTCTGTTATTAAAAGAATTTCTGAAGGAATCTTTTTTTTTTCATTGTGTACCTTGTGGAGAAATATTGTGCTTTCCATACAAAAAGATGCTCTTGAAACGGGAAATCCTATTGTTTTTGTAGTTCATGCGGGAAATGGCAGGAGCCTGGCAAATGACAGTGGAGCAGAAAGTTGGCCTGTTTTCTGCTGAGCAGAAAGAAGCAGATCCATTAGCAGCCTCAGAGGAAAGCCAGCCAAGGCCTTGTCCACCAGAAGTCACCCCACATTACATCTGGATAGAGGTGTGTATTTCTGGAATGTCTTCCCTATGATGATGGAATGGTGCTGTGATTAAGCCATTCTGTACTGTTTGTTCTCATGATTTGGAAAGACAGTGGAGTCATAATGGTAGTCTCTCTGTCTCAAAGCTCAGAGACATGCTCTTTTTACAGGAGCACGATGATTATGAAAGTGTCTGAAACAGAAGAGACTGGTTTGTTTGATTTTTGAGACTGAAAATAAAATATGCATAGCATGTCTGTTTCTTTCTCAGTTTCTGGTGCAGAGATTTGAAATAGCCAAGTACTGCAGTTCTGACCAAATAGAGATCTTCTCCAGCCTGCTCCAGCGATCTCTTTCCTTGAACATTGGAGGGGCAAAGGGCAGTTTGAATCGGCATGTGGCAGCAATTGGACCCCGTTTCAAGTGAGCAGGGTTTCTTTTCCTTGGTGGCAGTAGCACGGTTATGAGATGTGGGACAAAATAACTAAATGTTAAGTGTTTATTTTGTCCTTGGCTTCAAGTGGTGGAAATTCTTTTAAAAGCCTGGAATTATGCAGAGTTGAAGCTCTGTTTTCAAAGTAGAAGTATCTAACTTTACTTTGAAAGTCAGTTCTGGTTCTTCAGAAGAGTTAATGAGATAATTTTATATAGTGAATCATTCACATCATGAATCAGTTCTGTGTATCAGTTAGCAATAATTCTGCTCTATCAATTAGTTTCTTTTCTGTGACTTGAAGGCTTCAGCTTTCTGTGGTTCAGTCATCACAGCTTTAGGAACAGGATGATGATAAAAGAATGTTCCGAGAGCTCTGAAACAGGCACTTCTCAACAAGTGGAATGGAATTGTAGCTATAGTATTGCTCTAAGTGTGGTTTGTATGGTGTTGCATTAGTCAGTGTTTTGGGAACATCAAGGTTTTCATTCTCTTAAACGTATTAGGTTGCTGACACTGGGGTTGTCTTTGCTGCATGCTGATGTGGTTCCAAATGCAACTATTCGAAATGTTTTGAGAGAGAAGATTTATTCAACTGCCTTTGATTATTTCAGGTACTGTCTCATTTACTGCTACTAATTAAAAGTGCATGTGTAACATTTCCTAAACCTTCCATAGTAGTTCAGAGCACAAGCTGTCTTTCTCTAGTGATTTAACTTACTTTCCTTTTTTTTTGTCCATTCTAACAATTTCTTTTGTTTGTGATTCTTTGTAGATCATAAACTGTCTTGATGACTTTTAGATAGAATTTCGATTTTTTTTTTTTTTTTTTTT
>JACDJE010000080.1:136401-248276 GCA_016647715.1 Pavo muticus
TTGCTTTTGTTTGCTTTTTTATTTTTAATATATTCAACATTATTTGTGTGATTTTCTTGAGTTGGCCATCGAAGTTCCCTACGCAGGGGGAAAAGAGGCTTCGTGAGGATATCAGCATATTGATCAAGTTTTGGACAGCGATGTTCTCAGACAAAAAGTATCTCACAGCAAGCCAACTTGTGCCACCTGGTGAGATACTTCATCTGCAGTTTCAAAAGCCCATTTTTTTTTAATTTGATTACATTCTATATCAGGTCTGTGTTCTGTTGTTAGATAATCAAGACACCAGGAGCAACCTGGATATCAATGTTGGGTCTCGGCAGCAGGCTACGCAAGGATGGATAAATACCTACCCTCTGTCCAGTGGCATGTCAACCATATCTAAAAAATCAGGTATCTTTTTAATTGTAACCAGCTAATTATAGCCAACTTTGCAGTATGTTTTATATGTTGATCTTGCCTACAGTCAAAATTCAACATTAGGCTCATGTTCTCCTCGCAGGGTATTTGATTATCAGTGCCAAATTGTGGAGGGGTAAAAAACAGCAATAACAAACACAAACTGTGCCACTTGTAGCAAGCCTAATGAGTAGCTGCATTGCTGACTTTCTGAGATCATTCAAATGTAAATTTACAATTGTCCTATGGTGATTCAGTTCTTAAATGTAGAAGTTGCCAGGTGTGGACAGTTTAAAAACAGACTTGAACATACCGAATTAAAAACACTGAAAATGTTTTTAACCTTTATTTGAGGAATGTCTAAGAAGACTAACAGAGGTACGCAGCTACACAAGTACTACATGAAGCGAAGGACGTTATTGCTCTCATTGCTGGTGAGTTTGTAGGGAAACAGTATGAGTTTTGAAGACAGTTTTTGCATGATGTATTGACTAAAGTACCACGAGAGAGTGAAGTGGAAGTACTTTTACTTCCAGAGAGTATGTATTTTTTTTCCTTGCTTCCCTCAGGCTACTGAGATTGAACGCTTAATCACATGGTACAATCCACTCTCCTCCCCTGAATTAGAGTTGGATCAAACTGGGGAGAGCAGTGTGGCAAACTGGAGATCGAAGTATATCAGTCTTAGTGAGAAGCAATGGAAGGATAATGTGAATCTAGCTTGGAGCATTTCTCCTCACCTTGCTGTACAGCTGCCTACCAGGTGAGAAATTTCAAAAGAAAAAGCTGATGCAATTCTTGCTGCCTTTCTTAGCAGTTGAGTGAGTACAGGCACAATAAGTATTGATGGTACTTGCTCCTGCTTACAGCCTCCTTGCATACTTTCATAGCTGGTTGAGACCTTTCAAATAAAAAGAAGTGGATTATTTAAAAATATATTAACTTGGCTTAATATCTGGTGGAGTCTGATTTCCATCCCTTTCATTCATTCGATGCTAACATGTAGACAGTGTTTTGTTCAGCAGAAATTATGTTCATTTTTTTAATAGTGTTTAAACCATTAGCAGACATAGCATTTAAAAAGTTCTAAAAGTATCTTTGAATGAAGTGTTCTAGCTATATATAGGCTTGTACTTTAAAAAACATGCTAGGAGAATTAGCATAGCTGGCTTTGAAAGGGAAAGGAAATTCTTTCCTCCTTACAACAGTGATAGTTTTTGTGAAACAGTGGTAGTTTGTGTGAAGGTTTCTGTAGAATCCCAGACATTATATTTCAACCAATAATTCAATAATGGGCTAAAATGCTAGCTGTTAGTACAAAAGCACTGGATGAGGACCAGTTGTTCCTGAACCTGAATCCTCTTTTTGACAGCATATTGTTCCCTCAGCATGCATTGTTTGATGGTTGGACTATTTGTTTATTAAGCGTTTACTTTCCTGCCCTTTGCTGTTTTCATCTTGATTTAAATAGAAGAGGCTTTCAGAGTTTTCTGATATGGTTATTGTATTCCTGGTTATACGTAGATTTAAGAACACTGAAGCTATTGGAACAGAAGTAACTCGTCTGGTTCGGTTGGACCCAGGAGCTGTTAGTGATGTTCCTGAAGCGATAAAGGTACTAGTGAGTATTTATATACACGGCCCCAAAATGGCTATTTAGTTCAGTTATACTGGAAAATACAGCCTTAGCACAGTGTATGTTCTAATGCTAAGCATATTTCTGTAGGAGAGAATGACAAAACAGCTGTGGAAATAAGATGCTGAGGCAAAAATCACAGGAATAAAAGTAGGTGGCAAGTTAGTGCTCACTATATAAGGAATATCTCAGAGCTCATAACTTGCAGTACACTTGCTATTTCTGTTCCTTTTGCATAATGCATAGAAGGACCACAGGACCAGGCCATAGGGAGCACTGCTGCTGAAGTTATTTAAAACTTAACCTGTTCTCTTGAGATGCCAAGCCTCTTAAAACGGAAGAGGCTTGTTATGCTCATCTGCAGTAAAGCATTCTGTACATCACCTCTAAAACAGACAAAAAAACTGCACCTTTTTTTTTCTCATCTGTTCTTATTTTTCCCCATACCTCCTCTACTGTGCTTTTAGTAATTTGACCTCATTAACTTCATGTAGTGATGTAGGAGGTGGAATGATTCCAATAGTTAGATTTTCAAAGAAGATAAAATAGCTATGGTTTTGTAAAATAAAATATAGCATGTTTTTCTTGCTGTGCTTTAATAAGCCAGATTATAGCATTACCATCTGATGTGCATTTCCTAGATATTACTGGGTGCTGTAAGCTTCTAATGTGGTCTGACCTGTTTTTTCAGTACCTGGTTACCTGGCATACAATTGATGCTGATGCACCTGAGCTCAGTCATGTTCTGTGCTGGGCACCAACGGATCCACCTACTGGCCTTTCCTATTTTTCAAGCATGTATCCACCTCATCCTCTAACAGCTCAGTATGGAGTTAAAGTCCTGCGGTCTTTTCCTCCGGTAAGATGAGTTTTGGTACAGTTGCGACCATAGTCATTGTGGCCACAGGCTTCATTTTAGTACTGTGGCAAGACACATATGCAAAATGGGCACACCTTGTTGGAGGATGTGAATAGATTGGGGTGAAAACTTAAAAGTTGACTGTCCAGCAACAATGGCTTGTGTACTTGGCAACTATTTTGTCATAAAAAACACCAACTTGAATTCTTCAGTGTTCCCCTCAAATAGTACCAAATCCTCTTTCCAGCAGAGAACTTTTAATACTAGTTAGACTTGTATGAGGACTATAAAATACATTATTGTTAATATTTTTGAAGTTGGACAGGGCAGCAAAATGCTTGTATTTAAGGAGAGGGCATATATACAGTTTAAAATAAAGAGGGGGTGGTATTTGCAATTTTATTCTATCACGTAACTGAAGGAAACTTTTCACTGTGCGTGTGACCTGTCTTCTCCTCTTGAGTACTAAAACAACAACAATAAAAACTCTGACATCTTTTTCAGGATGCCATTTTATTCTACATTCCACAGATTGTGCAGGCACTGCGGTATGATAAGGTAAGGATATGAAACAGCTGCACATGAACCAAGCAAACTTTGAAAACGGCTTTTAGACTTAAAACTGCCAAATGGACAAAATTTAAGCTTAAAATAGTGCTGCTTATTATTATGGTATGTCTGATACATAAAAGAGAAATGCCTCTAGAGGCTGGCTTGCTTTGGATGCACCTCTTTTATGCTGTCCCTGGGATGAGCAGAATTCATTTGTACACTTCAACTTATTTTCTAAGTTTGTTCTTATTCCCTAGAACGTTTCTGTGGAACTGTACAAGCACTTAGTTCTTTACACCCAAATATGCAGTCTATAAGACAGCATATGCATTTCTGATATTACAGGAGCATTTAGTGATGCCAGGCAATACCAGTGTCTCCACTGCATTTCTTCTGGTTTGTACACATAGTATGAGCTGCCCAGATTTTAAGGAGATTTGAAAACCATGTAGAATATAGAGAAAATGGCACAGATGTGCAAAGTTACTGATAGAATATGTCAGTAATAAAGCTAAAATAGGTTAGGTCGATTCCTTACCTTTTAGAGTACGCTGTCATTCTTCAGAGGCCTTTCAGCAACATGAGGGAGATTGCAGCAGTCTTTTTTCCATCCGTTAAATATTTCTGACTTTTAAGAATCACTGTTAGTAGGAGTAACGTTGAGTCTGCTTGAGTTGTAATGATCTTCTCTTATTGGACTGGCTATGATTGCAGATGGGTTACGTTAGAGAATACATCTTGTGGGCAGCTGCCAAATCCCAGCTCTTGGCTCACCAATTCATCTGGAACATGAAAACTAATATCTACCTGGATGAAGAAGGACACCAAAAAGATCGTGAGTTCTTTGAAATATAATATAGTTTAGCTCCTTTCTTGCCTCAGTTCAGGCTAAATCTCCTTCTTGTTTTCTCCTGGCAGGAGGGAATCCTTTTAGCTGGAAACTTCTTTAGTTTGTAGAGATAGGGCATGTTCTGTTGAAGTACTCTGCCTGACAAAGGAGATGCAGCAATGTTTGCATCGCTACTTTTTTGTGTACCCATCACATGTATCGCTTAGCTTTCTGAAATAAGCTTCTAACACAGATGTTTTCTTATTCATGTGCAGCTGACATTGGGGAACTTCTGGAGCAGCTAGTAGAGGAGATAACTGGCTCATTATCTGGCCCAGCCAAGGAATTCTACCAGCGGGAATTTGATTTCTTTAACAAAATCACTAATGTTTCAGCCATTATCAAGTAAGCGTTACACTACAGAAATTGTGCTTTTTTGGGGGTGCAGTTTTGGGAATTACTAGTGTCATAGTTAACAGGCTAAGTTGCTTTTAGTCGTATTGAAATAGTGTCTTTAGGGAAAAATAATTAATTACTCATATGGTAAGAAATTGATTTTCCCTTTTTTAAGTGTAACTTAACAGTCATAGTAGGATGAAAGGTCTCATTTTACTTTGACTCTTAGAGATAATTTATATCTGGCCTAATCTCTGTGCTTGAAATTAGCAGTTCTGTCTTAGCCAGCTGTTAGTTCTTATTCTGGAAGCAGATGATTGTAAATTTCAGATTTAATTTGATTTTATAAATACATTGTGGTTAGTAATAGTGAAATGATGTTCCATAGAAGAGTGCTCCAATATGTGACTGGAATTGGAAAAACAATCCATGCTCCTATATCGGTTGAAATTCTGTCAGTCTAGTTGTCACTGACATTGTTAATCTGGCTTCTTGGTTAGGCACTTAGCATTCTCCTGAAAAGTCTGGTTCAGGAAAAGCAGTACTCCTGCATTTAGGTGTGGCGGGTTGGCTGTCATTTTTTTTTGCATATTCTAATATGTTATCCACATTTTGTGTGGACTTCTAAATAAATAAAAATGAAACATGAAAAAAACCCAATCAACAAAAACACCTGAAGTACTGGTAAATAACTCACCTTCTGCTAAAACTGCGCGACACTTTTCCTCTCCACAAGGAGATCTCATTATGTGGTGAAATACAAATAATTGTTCTTTTTTCATACATAAGTGTTTTCCCTTTGTACCTAAATTGTGGTTACAGAGAAAGATGCACTGTCAGAGTAAGCAGATTATTGATCTTTAAAAGTGAAAGTCTTGCTTACAGAGATTGTCACTGCTGACTGCAAGATACTCAATTTAACTTTTATAAATCTTGCCAGTGGGTGGCAGCAGCCCAGCACACAAGCTCTAAAATCTGTGTGGTTTTTTTGCATATTTTCAGAACATTCTCAGGTGTGTTAAAATATTTGAAAGTCATATAACATATATTTCTTAGAACATACCTCCTTTAAAATGAAGCTTTGTAAACCAGCAGTGTAAAGGCATCAGGTCAAAGGACACTTGCTTCACAGAAACTTATCAAATACTACATGTCTTCAATGTGCACGTCAAAATGTTTCCACCCAGTAGGATGAGTTAAGAGAGGGCTCTAGGGCATGAATATCTTGATATTTAGGATGAAATCAAAACACTTTTTATTAGCGTGAAATCATAATTAAGCAACTGTTGTTAACTGCATTTGCAAGCATTGCATTTTGCACCTCAGGTACTTGCATAAAACGTGTCTGTTTTTTTTTATTTCCCGTGTAAAGACAACACAGAGGAGATGCTGTTTTGCTTTGTGGATGGCATAAATGAGTAAATGTATAATCCATGATGGTTTCAGTACTTTAAGTGTTATGTTGCTGCTTCAGTAATCTATTGTAGTGTTTAAAATTAGAGCATAAGTAATAACTTTCAGTTACGTGATGCTACACCAAATGTGTGCAATTGCATGACTGATTTCAATAGATGGTTAACACAAGTGCCTATGCAAATTGGTTAATTGCATGTACTAATTGTTAACCATGTTACCAATTATCCAGTTGACACCTGCAGTCATGCTAAGTATGTGAACAAATTAGGCATGTAATTGCATAGGTATTTTGCTGGCTTGTCCTTTTTCAGTTAGCTTATACCACTTCCAAAGCAGTGTTCTTATTCTTGTGTAAGTTCCACAAAGGAGAATTATATTGGCATAACTATAGCACTGTTGACAAAAGCGTACTTTATGTGCAAATTTCTCTGCAAGGAAGTGTCTTCATATTTAATTCACTGCTCTTATGCTGTTTGGTTTTGACAGCTACCTATACATCCAATCAGTGTGATATCTACAAAGCAAGGACTTCAGTAAGACAGTGGTGCAGTAAGACATCTTTGTCATTGTATAAATTTGAAACAAAACACCAGGGTAGTACACACAGTAGCACATAGAATATAGTTATATAAAATATTATTAATCTTTCTAGGCCGTTTCCTAAAGGAGATGAAAGAAAAAAAGCTTGTTTGAGTGCTCTGTCTGAAGTGAAAGTGCAACCTGGTAAGAAGTGACTTCATCATATAATGTAGTGGTCTTTTTGCATTCAGTGTCAATGCAAAATTTTCTGTAAGTAAATGCTAAATGTCTGGCAAGTGGCTGCTCACAGGTCTGGTGCTGGTGATGAGGTGGCTGTTCTTCTTACAGTTGGATTGTTTCTCTTGAAGCGTTTCGAGTATTTTTATCAGCTGTTAATTTCTATATGGTGCACCAAAGCTTTCCCTAAAGTGCTTACAGTCAAATTAGATAACACTGGTAAAAACAGCAAAGTATGCCTGAAAAGGGAAAGTAAACAAACTGTTTTCTTTTGGACCACCTTTTATTGAAAGAGATTAAACATCCTAAAGAATTTATCTCAAGAGTAAAACATGTCCAGTTGCCTTTGTTATCCTTTTTCTTGCTTCAGACATGCCCTTGAAACATGACTGTCTCAAGGTCCTTTTATTTATTTATTTTTTTATATATATACGTATATACACACACATACATAGACATATATTTTAAACATATTTTCCCCATCTGAATCTTCCTTTTAAAATGCACTTTGACCTCTGTCTGATAGTTTTCAGTTCTCCTACCGTTTTTCATTTGCTAAAGGTGCACTGGAATATGCTGCTACACCTTGCTAGAGACTATTCTAAGAGAAGTCCCATCTGTACATTTCTATTGTTAAGATTCTGCAGTATTAGTTCAAAACTGTATTCTATTAATTTCTGGCGATCATTGACCAATGGGAAGGTACTGCATTCTTTGTGACATACAGCCCATATCCTCCAGTTTATCTGTAACATTCATTTAATTCAAAAGAATGTACTGAAGTTGTAGACACTAAGAACAGTTGTTCTCCAAGTATCGTCATCACGCTGGCCAATAAATCTTTTCTTTGTTCTCTGCTCCATTTTGCAGGCTGCTACTTGCCCAGCAATCCTGAAGCTATTGTTCTGGACATTGATTACAAATCAGGAACCCCTATGCAGAGGTAGTGTGCTCTTATATTCTTCCATTAGGTTAATTCATGATATTTAGTTTTTCTATAAATCCTCATTTGGCTAACTTGCACTCATCATCTTTTTATTTATTACAATGTAGTGCAGCAAAAGCACCCTACCTGGCCAAATTTAAAGTGAAACGATGTGGAGTTAGTGAGCTTGAAAAAGAAGGTTAGTAAATGGGTTTTAATCATTGATGCTATTAAGTAAGAGTCAGCACTTCCTTTAAAATTGCCTGCTTTTAGTGACCTGTGCTGCTGCAGTAAAGAAATACTTCCATATTGAACTTAATCTGCAATGGTTCAGCTCAAAAATGAAAATGCATAAAATGGAAAGAGAAGAAAATTTTTGAAAACTTAAGTTCTGCTTTTTTCTGTTTTTCTTCTCTTTTTAAGTCCCTGGAAGCACGCCACAAAAGTATCTCGAAAAAAATGTGAACAGTTACTTTAGACTAACATATAAATTAATTGCCTTTCTGTGGTCTTTTGCAGGATAATCTTAAGTGACTAGCTTAATGTAATTTGGGCATTTATGAAGTAAATCATGAAGGTGATTTTTGATGTATATGTTGCAATTCTAATACAGAAAGAAAACTGCCTTACGGAATTCATCTTGCAAAGTAGAAATTTTTGTAGTGGTCCTTCAGTGTGAAATGTGGTTTTGAGCGTAGGGGGCTTGTCATGGTATGAAAATACTAACTGAAGCGTGCATCTGGTTTTTGCTTCTTACTCTTCGTGCAGGTCTGCGATGTCGTTCTGATTCCATAGATGAAAGTGCAGAAGAAGGAGTGGACAGTAAGAAAATCTGTTGGCAAGCAGCTATCTTTAAAGTGGGCGATGACTGCAGACAGGTACAAAGCTACTACACTTTGCAGTTATATAAAACTAATTTGTAGATGACAGTGTAAAAGAAGGAAATAATTTTAGCTTGGAAATGTTTTTTCTTTGAAATTTTGAGAATCCCTGCTGGGTTTGGACTAGGGGAGAGAGTTGTGTTTACTATTCTGGAAAATTTGACTTGGATACAAATGTCATTCTTACAAGACAGTTCATGTAATGCCATGACGTAAAAATCTTTTTTAGAATTTATTTTTCAATTGAACAATTGGTAATGTCGGAGTAATTTCCAAGGTGATACCTTGTACTACCTTGTACTACCTTGTACGTTGAAGCTTGGTTGTTTTTGATTAAAGGAGAATGCTAGCTATTATCTCTGAAGTTATTAGTATCCCTCTTAATCAAAGAACGATAGAAAGGTTGTCAGCAGTTAAATCTTTGGTTTTGTTTGCTACCCACTTGAGCATCCTTTATCTTTTCCTTTTTTGATTTTCCTCAGAGCCACAGTGTATGCACAACCTTCTGGGGAAACTTACGTTCGCTTCATAGCATTTTTGTCATCTGACTTGTGATCCGTAACCCCTGTAATGCTTGTGCAATTTTTTTCTTACATAACAGGACATGTTAGCTTTACAAATCATTGATCTCTTCAAGAACATATTTCAACTGGTAGGCTTGGATCTTTTTGTATTTCCATATAGAGTGGTGGCCACAGCTCCTGGGGTAAGTGAGCAGTTAACTCTACTGCTATAGAAAGTAGTTCCTAATTAAAAAAAAAAAAAAAATCTTTCTTTTCCTGCACACGTAACTTAACATTTCTGCAAAGAAATACTGTGCACGTCACGCCAAATACTTGGAGTACCATTGACACAGTCTTTCCTCTCCTACTTCCTTCTTTTCTAAAGCTTTTGGCTCTGAAATTTTGCTGCTTGTGGTTATTCGTGTTTGTTGTTTGATTTTTGGGACAACGTTGTGCAGGTCTGTGAAAAGTCACAAATTGATTGTCTTATGTTGCATGGAAATTTTCAAATGTTGGATATAGATTTTTTTTTTTTTAAATGAACATACTAGAGATTCTGTATTTGGTGATGTGCAGGCTTTCCCACATCTCTCGGGAGACGTCTGTGACTGCCAAGAGCCTTGTAGAAAATGTATGTTGGGAGTATGCTGTATAGAATTGTTTCTTTTCTTCCCTTTCAGTGTGGTGTTATTGAATGCATTCCTGACTGTACGTCCCGTGACCAGCTGGGCAGGCAGACAGACTTTGGGATGTACGATTACTTTACAAGGCAATACGGAGATGAGTCTACTCTTGCATTCCAGAAGGTAAAATATCAGTTTGCAGACATAGTACAATTTCAACTGAGTAATGTTCTAGCCATAAGAAATAATGACAAATAATTAGGTAATTACTACTGTAATGCTATACCTGGCTTCTGATGTAGATAATTCATTTTTAACTATGAGTAAGCTAGCTAAAGAAATTACTGCATCTGTAGATATGTGGAGAACATTATTGAACATAGATTCAAACTAATCATGAATGGAGGAAAAAGAATGTTGAACTGTATCTGCTTCTGGGATGAGTGAGTTATTAAATTGTGTGTTCTTATTTGCTTTGACTTCTTGCTTGTACAGGCTCGCTATAATTTCATCCGCAGTATGGCTGCATATAGTCTTCTCCTTTTTCTGCTCCAAATTAAAGACAGGCATAATGGCAACATCATGCTGGACAAAAAGGGACACATCATTCACATTGGTCAGTCTAGTCATCTTTTCCTTCTGTAAAATACTGCTAATAGAATTTCAATTTGCGATTAATCAGACTTCAACTTTTAAATATACATGGGACATTTTTCCTGCCAGTTTAGTATTGTATGTATATTTGTGTTAGCTGCTTCTGCATAATTTCAGTTTTACAAGGTTTTACCAGCTTCAGGAGGGAATATACATGTGTGGATTATGCGTGTGTATTTATACATATGTATGTATTCATACGTATACAAGTGTATAATAGATGTGTATGGATGTATAAATACATATTCGGGTTCCTTTCCTTACTGCATGAGTGTGAACTAAACTTGATGAGTAAATTCATGTAACTGCATAAGGCTGTAACCTCTGCTTTAGCTTTGCTTTTCTAGGACTGTGCAGATGTTTTAGCCTAAGTTTATCTGATGTCATCATCCTTGGGTATTGTTTAATGTTAAACAGTTCTTTTGTTGGTGTTTTTACACTTTATCAAAGCTTTTTTCCATTTGGAATTGAAATGCTAGTAGTAGAAAATAGATATTATGATGTGAAATGCACCTCTCCTTTCTTCTGTCAGCTTTGACAGCACACAACTAACCACCAGAGTGTCTGAAGCAGCTTATCTTTTGTGTGTAGATTTTGGATTCATGTTTGAGAGCTCACCTGGTGGTAATCTGGGCTGGGAGCCCGACATTAAGCTGACTGATGAGATGGTGATGATAATGGGAGGAAAAATGGAAGCAACTCCATTCAAATGGTTTATGGAAATGTGTGTCAGAGGCTATCTGGCAGTCAGGTAAAGCATTATTAACTGCTCAAAAGTGGAAGTGCTTGCACAACAAAAACCAGATGGGATGTTAAATAATAATAAACACTAGTCTGCAGAGGGTCTGTCAAACTGGTACATGAAACAACGTAACACTTAAATTTTGCAGCCTAACTTTGTGTTTTTTTTCTGATCTTATGACATTTGAGAAGATCATATATTATATATATATTATATTCAATTTATAAATGTGATCATCTCCTTTCTTCAATTTAGCATGCTGTTAATTAAAACTTTGCAACAAGAAGCTACAGGAGAATCATAAACTTGCTTTCCCAAACTGGACAATCATATTAATCACCATTTCAGCTAGAATTAATTATGTGGAAGAAGCACTACTATTTCCCTTGTAAAATATCAGAGGTTTTGTAGCTGTGCTTTTCAGCTATGATCGCCAGCCAGTAACATTAGAGATCTGTAACTTTACAATGCTTTACACCAAGCAAACAAGAATCATAGGAGAAGGACAAGGAGGAGGAAGATGACGAGGAGCTGAGGGTCCAACATGAATGCATGTAGGCCACAAGAAGTTCCTGTGGCTGCTCTGGCAAGGGCTCCCACTTGGCATTGCAAGTTTTGCTTTAACATGAAGAATGAGTACTAAGTGGATATGAAGTGGATGTTGCGTGTGGTTAGGAGGACAGTATGACTGAGCCCAGATAAGGGATTGTTCCATCATCACGAGTGTGAAATATTATTGATGTTATCTTAGAGAATTAGTTTCCTCAGCAAGTAGCCCCAGAAGGGGCTGTCTTGGAGTTGAGCACAATTTGCTTCCCTGAAGTGGTGCAATCTAGGCAAAGTTCTGTGTCAAGCCAGAAATGTCACCAAGGTAGCAGAGCACTAATAGATTAGTGGGAGCTCCTCTGAGTTGTGAGAAGAGGAGGAAGAAGGGAAGCTGGGCTGATGTAGCAGAGAATTATGTAGTAGAGTAATTAGGAATTAGAAGATAATCTGTTACTGTAGTACCACTGGTTTCAGCCCTCTGTACTCCATTGATGCACAAAGTAGTATTATCTCCCGAAGTATTGCTTTATATAATCTTCCTTGAGGGCTCCTCATCTTGCAGCATTCTAAATCTCTGATAGTCCAACATAAAGGAAGGAAATTTAATTAAAGTAAGAGATGGCAAGCAATGATGTAGCTCTGCCAACAAATGTTGAGAGGATTACATGTGTTGTTTTAATTACAGAAAAAACTGTAGTCCAGCTTCAGTCTTTTCAACCTTCCTGCTTTACCTACTAAAGCTGTAGAAGTTCATGTGCTGTAACCTTTTTGTCCTCTTTTTTTGTTCTAGGCCTTACATGGATGCTGTAGTCTCACTGGTTACATTAATGCTGGATACAGGGCTGCCATGTTTCCGAGGACAGACAATCAAGCTGTTAAAGTAAGTCAGCATGTATATGAACTGGAAGATGTTCATAATGCTTGCTCTTCCTAGCGAGTATATTGTCACAGTTTTTGCAGTGAGTGTTGTCATGCTACTCAAATATCTTACATTTTTTAGTGTTATAAAAATGTTAAGATTTTTTTAGAGATATCTCAGAAAGCAGGATTTTCAGAGGCCTTTTTGTATGATTAGGTTCGAGCTGTTACGTGACTGTGTGAGTACATGTTTTATCTTAAAGTTCTTAGCGCTGCCAAAGCAAGACCATAAAGGAAAGATCTGCTTTAATGAGAGGTAACGTGTTCTATCTGAAGTGGTGTTGGAATCTGAGGAGCAGCAATTTAAATTTTGTTTGACAGATAATGCAGTACTGAACAGTGTTGTCACGTGAAAAGTTTATGCAAACACATATTATATATTTTAAACAGCCCTTCACGCTACTGCCTCCAGAATAGCTCTGCAGTCAGTATTTCCTGCATATAACTTCCTACATTTTCCTAAAAATAAGCACAAATTCATGATGAAGTATAATGGGCTGGAACTCACAGTCATTGCTAGGTACTAAGGTATTTCAGAAGCAGCGGCTGTCTAGAAAGAGAGATCTGCTGTTACCACTCAGCTGGTCAAAAGTTTGCAGCCTCAGTCTCCACTGTAAGAATAAAGACAAGTGCAGTTAAAATATTACTATTATGTACAAGGTTGTCTTGAAGGAACTACATACTTGCAGCAAGTGAAATCAACAGGGGGCTGAGCTTTTGCAGAAACACGTTTGTGTCACACTCAAAAGAAACCTCACTAATTTGTACTCCTGTTTTTTTTGCTGTTGTTTTTCCTATATAGACACAGATTCAGCCCCAACATGACTGAACGGGAGGCTGCAACTTTCATCATCAAGATCATCCAGAATTGTTTCCTCAGCAACAGGTCTGGCATTTATGTATGTCTTCTCTCTATAGTTAAAGGAAAGGTGAATCCATAAGCTGGCAAAACTGAGTGCACCAAAAACGTAGAGTTTTGGCATTTCACCCATGTTTTCTTTCTGTGGGATCTTGATGGTTGTTTTTGTGACAGTGGTTGCAGTGTTTTGGTTTTTCTTTAACTGTCATTTACCTCTGGCTTTGCTTTTCTTCTCTAGGAGTAGGACCTATGATATGATTCAGTACTACCAGAATGACATCCCATACTGAGTGACTCTAAAGATTCACTGCTGAAGTGACATAAGCAACCCAATGCCCTTGCTCTGGACTTGTAATAAATAAGAGATGTTCAATCACACCTTGCTATCTTCCACCTTTTGTGTATGTGTGTGTGCGTGTGGGTATCTGTACCTGGACACTGCAACAATCAGTCTGATTGATTACTTTCTCTTTACGAGGTTCTATTTATTTTTTTTCCCTGGATTTCTGAGTTGGTCTGCAATCATGATTAAAAAATAAAATAAAATTGTACTCTAATCATGAATGTGTGAAAGAGGTAAAGTTGTAGAGTTCGGTAATTTTTCATGTGATGCAAGGATTTATAAAATACCTTCAAAAAGTAAAAGACTTCCCTGCATGATCCCACAAAATAACACGGAAGTAAAGGGCATGCATTTCTCTTTGGAAGCAGTACTGTTGAATTGCTCAAATTTTACTGCAGAAAAAAAACCTGGTAGTTGTCCACAGTGGTGATATCTTGTGTAGCTGTGTTCATGCTTTGCACTGTACATGGTCCCTGCTATGTGGTATTTCATATGTATATGAAGAATGTATTTTTTCCTTTTGTGTGTTTTAAAAAAGAGACTTCTGAATATATTTAATCTAGAAAATGTAATAAAAGCCCTTATACTTTGTTGCAAGCTTTTTGACATGTACTGAGTTTTATTTCATACGCTCTATCATTCTGCCAATTTGTGTACTGGGCCCTGTTCATTATAATGTGACTTTTTTTTTTTTTTTTTTTTTTTTTACTGGAGAAATACGTTTTTTCTTCAGATTCTCATCTGTCTCCGTGGTCACTTTTTACTCATGAAAGAAATGGTTTGTTCAAGCTTCGTGCAGGGAGGGCTTGAAAGGCATGAGCACATGCTACCCCACTGCTTCCTGCTAAGAAGGCCATAAAACATTCTAGGCACTGCTCACTGTACTTCAGCTCTGTGCGTTCTTTTCTTTGCCGGCTTTGTGGAGTCCTGATGATAGGTACAGTTTTTTATAAGAGAACGGCCCCACCTGGGAAGTGGGGCAACGCTGCACTCTTAAGGCTTCCTTTCTCTCACGGACTGCCGAGAAGGCAGCGGTGTGAGACGTTTGCTCTTCCATTTAAGCTGCTCTCTGGGTTGGCTACGACAGGGACACTTTGCTCTCGAAAATAGCAGAAGCCGAGCTGAAGGGCGGGGCCCGCCTCGCGCCCGGAGCCCGCCTCGCTGCTCGCGGCTGAGGGGAGCCTGAGGGGGCGGGAAGCGGTGAGGCGCGGCTGCGTTGAACCCTGAGGAGGAGCTGCTCTGTGCGTGAGGTAATTAAGATCAGAATTAAGGTTTACACAAAGGTATTTTGAGTGTTTTTGTCCCCGATCGTTATGTTAGAATATGTTCTGGTGCCTCCACAGCCCTGGTAGAAAAGAGGCACCAAAAAGAGGGGTAGGATGCTCTCTTTAAAGTAATAATAGCAATAAGCCTTTATAAAGCCCTTAGGTAAGGAGCAGAATTTATAGCGGCTCATTTCCATCCGATAGACCCACGGTTCAGTGCTGCTGATGCCTCGATCAGCGCTATTTATATGCTAATCTCACGTGCCCTGAGACTGAGGGAGCAGTGCGACCCCTCGTGACACGTGCTGGGGCACGGCACTGCCATGGACGCTGCTGGTAGAGGCAGAGCAGTGCACACTGGGGCAGCCAATGCTGTGAGCAGACACGGAGAGAGGAGCTGATTCCTCTTGGTAGAGTGCATAACACTTTTTTTCTTTTACGCCGTGACTATGCCTCTGGGATCCCCCTGGTTCCAGTCCACTCTGGAGGTGCTGCCTTAGCTTCCAGGCCTGGTGTAATGGAGGCCTGGGGGAAAAATCTGCGTATGTTTAGCAAATCTGGGAGACAGTACGGTTTGCGTGTACTGGTTAGGAGTGAACGTGCAGGGTGTTAACCTTGCTTCTGACATGAGAAGGGATGAGTATACATCTGTGAGAAATTTCATCCTTGTAGCAGTATCAGAGTGATGCTTTAGAGAGAAATATGTCTCCGGATAGCAGAAGAGGAAAAAAAAAAAAAAAGTCCTGTATTGCTATTGTGAAGTTTTCTCACGTGAGACTTGGTGAGACATTTCATTTGCTGCATCTGACCTTTTTAAAATGCTTAGTGTTACCATACAGATGAAAAAAGTATGTGTGCATCTTTGCACATGTGCTGTCTGTTTCCTTACTGAGAACTTTCCTTTATGGTTTAAGACGCAGACCTAGCAGCTTCACAATGCCTGGCATCCTGTGCATATCACAAAGCTGTCTCTTGTACGAGGCCAGACTGCGTGTGTATGGTAGCCAAATCTATGCAAGAGAGCAATCCAATAAAGCCACCTATGGGAATTGAGCTTGGAAGAATTTTGTTAATTTAGGTAATAAAAAATTTGCAGGAATATCTTTTATTCTGAACGCCTTACATTCTGACACAGAGTCAAACTTTAATCCTATTGCTGCGCCTGGCTGCCTGTGCTATCCTGAACTACCATTACACAAGGCAGAAAGAAAAGGAAGGTGAGGACTCTTGGATCTATTAGGGTACTGGACTGACTATAAACAGTTTGGCCACATATTAGAAGTTATAAGTCAGTAGGAACTTAAAATATCTGACCTTATTCCACCTAGACAGAAATTTTATGTGCACTCTTCAGAGGACCCCCACTGCCAAAAGGGTTCCTGGGTCTGGGTCTTGTGCCAGGGCAGGGTGAACATCAGCTTCCCTGTTCTCCTTTGGAGACTGGAGTTACTTCTCCCTTCAGCTCAGCCCAGTGAAGAGTAAAGCTGCCTCCTGTGGCAGCACAGGAGGGACCCCAGCACTAGCTTGAGGAGCAGCTGTCCTTTTCTGACCCAGGTAGGAGTGATAAGAACGGGGCAAAAATTCTGTGAGGTGCAAGTTGTGAGCTGAGGTATGGTTCCCCCAGAAAGTGAACACAGACCTGCAAATCCGTTGTCAGTGCAACCCTGGCAGATGGCAATGCTTTTCAAACTCATTGCAGTTAGAGCTCTGGCCATTGGGACCAGACCCTGAGCTTGGATCTCATGGAGCCTCTGCACTGATGTGAAGCTGCATGATGCTGAGTGTTGCCTGTCCTTTTTGGCATCCTTCTCGTTTTCTTGGCCCCATGAGCCAGAGCCTTGCAACATTGTAGGCTGGCGGCATAGGGCATTGTGAAACAGACAGTGGTGCCTGGGATACACTGACCAAGCAATTGAAGAAACAAATTTTCTGCCTTTCCTTTAAGGTGAGCAAGTGTGGCAGGAAAAATCTTGGCATGACCTTTAGTTGTGACATATCTGTCATGGCAGATACTGAGTGGTAGAGCTAGTGAAGTACTTGCATATCAGATGTGAAATGACTCAAGAGCCTGGCAGTTTGTATTCCGGTGTATTCAGCTGGTGAGGTTTTTGACCTTCCAAGGGACATAAGGGAAATGCTTTTTACTGACTCTGCATTATTGTCTCAGGTGAAGTCTTTAAATATATGAGTCTCCTCCAGTATAGTAAGCGTGCAGAAATCCATAGTGTGTTCACCAGAAAACAGGTTTACCGTGGGCAGTGCAGTAATTCTTGTTATCATTCTGTGTTGGACAAGTAGCAGCTACATTCAGCTCCAGACGTGGCTATGTTTCTGTGGTTTTGTGTATGTACGTTTTAGGAAAGCTGCTTTTTTGAATTTTTGGAGAGGTGCTCAGAATGCAGGCTCAGATGAAAGTTGTCCATTATTTTGGTTAAGATTCATGGGTATGTACTAAAAAAAATACAGTGCTCTCCAGATAACGTTATCTCTTACATTTGGGGGCTTCACCTTCATGGTAGACATAGTGAGTAGATGGGCACTGTGTTTTAGCCTCACAGAGTAAACAGCAGAGACAGTAAGATGGAGGAAGAAATGAGGTCCAAGAGGGGAAAAAAACCACAGAAACAGTTCAGCTATAAAGAACACTATGATTGTGAATAATCCCTGTGGTTGTTTGGAATACAGACAAGTAGCAGTTAATAGTCCTCCTTTTGCTGTTTGTGACAAAGGTGGGATCAGTTGTCTGGAGTCCTCTGCCTCAAAGGTAGTCCTGATCTGTGCTGCTGTCAGGCTTAAAAAACACTTTCTAGGGGTAGATCCCAACAGAAACCTAAGCTCTGAAAAGTGCTTTCTCCCTTTTACCTCGTGTAAACTGAGATTTAAATTTTAATGCTTTCAGTGTCAAGCCTACCCTTTAGGCTGCAGCCCCAGTTGATAAAGAGAGAAGTAAGTCCAGCTCCAGCTGTGGTTGTATCACAGATCAGAGCTCGGGGGGGAGGGGAGCAAATGAGTGTAGAGTGATTTCAGGCTCATTAGCTTGCAGAGAGAATGACTGAAACAGAGGGAGGAATTACATTCTAGGTAAGAAGGCAAAGGTGCCAAGGAAACACCTGCACTAGATCCATGATGAAACTTCGCGAACACCTCAGGAACCTGAAAGCCCAGTTGGTTTTCAGGATGATGCTGAAATTGTATTTTTCCCTGCCTCTCTGCTGACACTGCAGTCTTTCTTCCAGTCCAAATAGATGTCTGAATAGATGTCTTTCCTTTGAGATGTGGCTCATATCTGCTTGTGGGAAAAGTGACTCAGTGCATAAGTACAAGACTGATGGTAACTGCATTCCTACACATTGGCTGAGCTGTGATAACCAGTGGAGGTTGTGTTCCTGCTTTGCCTTGGCTGAAAGGTGAAACTCAGGAACTTAAATCTCACTGAAGGCTCCTTAGAACCAGCACAGTATTTAGGGCAGGAACACCAGTTCCCACAACTTCCCCAAGGAGCAGGAATTCGTGTTGCCCTAACCCCATCACATGGGGCATATGATGAACTAAATTCCTTTAGCAGTGCTTGAAGTGAGGCATAAGGAGCTTGATGTTTTTCACAAAGGTTGTGATTTAAATCTGGGAGTTGCTTTGGTTGCTCAGTACTTAGGAAACCTGAATACAATATGACATAAATCAGGAATCCAAAAATCTGCAGCTACTTCCTGAGAACTAAGGGCATTTGTATGGCTATCTATGGAAGGGAGCTCTCAAAGTACAAAGTGGAATCTGAGTCCTGTTTCCTCTAAAATCAGTTACTGGGACATTTTGGTATTACTGATAGCAATGGAATTAAAAGTGAAATTTCAGCAGCTGCCAGTTTTATGCTAAGAATGGCTTGAGTGTAAAACCGGTTTAATGACAGACTGCTGCTCACTGCTGCCTCTCAAAGTTACTGCGGCCTGCCCTGTTGCAGGAGAATGCTTACCAGTGGAAGTGATAGGAGAAGTAGGGCTTGTTCTTCACTTTATTAGGGACCCTTTGAAAAAATTCTTTTTGGGATGTGAATGGCTTTTGCTGGAACACTGGCTGTTCTGCCTCTCAAATAATTGACGCACTTCGGGAGAAAGATATTCACTGGGCCTGGAATTACACTGCATTTTCGGTGTATGTTCGGGAAGTAGAGGCGTTTGTTCGTACAAGCTGCAACCACTAGATGGTACCATGGCTCTGGCAACAAGGTCCAAAATAACCCTAGAACCGTGGGTATTTTGTCTGCTTGGAAGGTTTTGTTACAAACCCAGAACGTAGTCTGGATTTGCAAACCTTTCAGTGAACTGAGGTCAAATTTCCCCCAAATGTAGGCTGAGGTTGGAGCAGGGATAGGGTCAGTTCCAGTTGACAGGATGGGATTTAGGATTTGAGGTGGAAACCATGTGAATATTTGACTTGCAACCTGGCTGTTCTTTTCTATTGTTCCGCTTGCAGGACCTGTGTGTATCTGAAACAAAATCTCAGACCAAAGTTCAGGGAATATGAGCCTGCCTGTGCCAAACCAAAAGGGGTTTGCACGACCCTGCTGTGAACTGTTTTAAGAAGCTTCATGTGACTTCACTGCTCACCAAGGTGGGCCTAGGCGTGAGCTCAAAAACAGGAACTAAACGTGGTCAGCGGTAGCAGCACTTCCCTTTTAACTTACTGTCACTGTGGGTGGCAGGTGACTGAGCGCGTGACAGGATGTAGAATTTTTTTTGGCAGGGGAAATTCTTAGCTGTTGCCTAGCTTGAAAAAGCTGCTTTGTCCTGTAGTTACTTTTTTCCATCCCTTTCAATGGGACTAAGAGGATGCTCACATGATACATGTTATTAATAAACCAACTTGCATGTCTCTGACTTGCAAAGGGTATTTCTGCTTAGCAGAATATAGCAACTGTCCTGTAATTACATGGCTCCAAGGATTGATTCAGGGAGCTGATTATCTAAGAGATGTTTGTACAGTGCTCTGTCATCTCTTTTGAAATTCATCTTTCCACCTCAGCAACAATCCTCACATGCAAACTGGCTGAATGTCTTTTAGCAAGGAGTCAGTGCAGAGTGAGGCAAGCGTTTGCCTAATGAGCACATTGTGTGCAAGCAGCCGAACGCCTGATGTGCTTGTGTCAGCCACACTTGTCATGACCTAGAGGGATACCAGGGGTTTGAGAGACAGATCTTTCCACCAGCACTAGGGCTCTCGAAAGTGCTTGGAAATTTGGATTTTATTTTGGAAATCTTGTAGTACGTGGGAGTTACCTGAGATATTGACTTCATAGATTGGTATTTTCCTCTGACACTCACTCAGATCACTGGCTAAAACATACTAGCCATATTAATATAGTTCTCCTATACTAATTTGTTTTTCTCTGCATAGAAATCGCTTTCAAAACAACATTCATAAAAGCTTCATCGCTACTGTAATCTTAAGAATCTTAGAAATCCCCACTACAAATATTTTGGTTTGCTGTTTGTTTTTATAGACAAAACAGCACAGTGTTTACCTTGGATCATCCCAAAGTATTGCTCTGGTTGGAACATTTCTATGGAAGTCAGTTTTTAATGTAAAGCCAAAATATATATTTCTATTGCTTCACAATACTACATCTTTTGTTCCCTATATTCACTGATGACTCCAGAGAACTCTAATGGATTAGTAAAATGAGGCTTTTCTTTACAAAGTCTGCTTGTGGCCATCATGGAACAGCCGTCTCGTTATTCCTATTTTTAAGTGAATTTACCAGCATACAGTCTTCGAGACTGTAGCTCTCCAGAAAGCCCTGAGGGCCTTTTAGAAATACAGGTAAAACACTTGTTACCATGCAAGGCTGCAACACAGTAGTTGATTTTTAGAGATTGCCTATTTTCATTCATAGGTTAAGCACTTTGTTCTTATGACCCTTCACATGATTAGACGTTGTTAGATGAGAGGACTCTAGGAACAAGAAACAAGAGGCCAGCTCTTTACTTTCTGCATTGCAGTGGTTAAGCCTGACATACTATACCACAAGTCTTTTGCAGAACTAACACCATGACCATTCAGAAGAGGTAGCAAGTGATAGATGTAAAACAAATGATACTCATGGACTAGAATGCCAAGCACAGTATGGCTGTGTTGTGCTACGTCAGATTGTTCCCATCCAGGCCTGAAACAGCAGGAGTGGTATTCAGGTGTTGGCCAGACTATCAAAAGGGGAAGGAAGTAGGAGCTCAGTCAGTCTCACTCCTGGCAGGGTATCAGGTAACTTCCATCCCTGATAAGCCTTCCAAAATCCATTGCAACTTTCATAGAATCATAAAATGATTTAGGTTGGAAAGGACGTTTAAGATCATCTAATTCCAACCTCGCTGCTATAGGCACAAGGTCAGGTTGCTCAAAGTCTGGTCTTGAATGCCTCCAGTGAAGGGGTACCCACAACCTTCCTGGGCAACCTGTTCCAGTGTCTTACAACTCCCATAGTAAAGGATTTCTTCTTTCTAGTCTAAATCTACCCTCATCCAGTTTAAAGCCATTTCCTCTCTTCCTGTTGCTACATGCCCTTATAAGAAGTCCCTCCCCGCTTTCCTGTAGGACTCCTTCAGGAACTGGAAGGCTGCTGTAAGGTTCCCCTGGAGCCTTTTCTTCTCCAGGCTGAAGAGCCCCAGCTCTCTCAGCCTGTCCTCGTAGGTGAGGTGTTCCAGCCCTCTTATCATCTTTGTGACCCTCCTCTGGACCTGCTCCAATGGCTTAATGTCCTTCTTGTGCTAGGGGCCCCAGAAATGGATGCAGTACTCCAGGTGGGGTCTCACAAGAGCAGAGTAGAGGGGCAAAATCACTGGCTCATGCTGAGTCTTTCATTAACCAACCGACACTCCCAAATCCCTCTTTTTTTCTGTACAGCACTGACTGCTCCAGAATTAATGGGCTGAGTTCTCTGTGAATGTTAAGACTGGTCTGCAGTTGTTCCTTCATACCTTTAACCATTACCCACTGCAGCGTACAGAGCAGGAATAGGGAAAAGAATATGTATTTTTCCACCCCTGTCATCTGCTCTGCCAGCTTTCTTCAGTGGTAGAATATCGACAGTCTCTGGCACAGACATGAGAGTGAGGAAACTCCAAACCTTTCGTGGGAGCACTGTACACCTTGAGCTATGAAAGGTCTTATGCCTTGCAGGAAAGAACTGTGTTACTGAAACATTGTGTGAGAGTGCTTGTAAATGTGGATTTCTTATATATTCAGCGACTGACTTTTACTTAGGGACTGGGACTCTGAAAAGGCTGACTGTCATGTAGAAAGACTGTGTGACTGAACTGAACTGTTTGAAGATGAAATGTCCCTGCAGGAAGGTTCTTTGCTGTGGATACCTGTAATGCTTGTTGCTTTCTGCTTGGCTTGAGGTTGGGAATCTCTTGCCTGAGAACTGACATTCTGCAAGCTGGTGCTTCCTGCCTCTTCGCTTTTTGCATGCTGATGTGGTAGAGAAGCAACCCAGCAAACTGATGTGAAGTTGGAGAGATGTAGTTTGGAGAAGAGGAGAGGTGTTTTTGAGAATCAGTGCGGTCTTCCCTCTGTTCTGCTACCTGTGCCTGATCATTGCCACATTTACACACAGGATAGCAAAGTGAGTAACTACTTGGCCTTGTGCTGGGCCATTTTGATAAAATCTGAAGTTTGAAGTGTTGTCTTTGCTAGCCAAACTTGACGGGCTGCAGGAAAGTCAGCAAAACAGCTTGGATCTGTTTATGTGTCTGTAATGCAGGATAACATGAAGAGCCTACTGTTAAAAGTGCTCCGTGATCTCTGGACTGGAAGTGCCAAGGCTTGGTCTTTCATCAGAACTGTCAGGCTTCTCAAGCTGCTCCTGTTTGTTCGATGTGCTAAACTCCATTGGAAAGGATTTTAATCTTCTCTTCTACAGCTGGGAAAACAGATGAGAAGAGACTTGATTCAGTGATGCAGACTCCCATATACCCAGCTCTAGCACGAGGGATTCCAAAGCTAAAGAGCTGGAGCAATGCAGTGAAGTCCTCTCTGAAAGCTAAGCAAAAGGCTGAGTTCAGGAGGACCTCAGTCAGTGAGCGGTCAGCTGGTCATGGCAGCATCAGGCTCTCTGGTTCTTTAGAGGATGAGAGTGTTACTGCAGGGAATGAAGAAGCACTGCTTCTTGCCTGAAGTCCTGCATGTAGAAAAGGAGCTCCAGCAAAGGCTCGGTCTCTCTCTCACTCTTCCATCTCTCTTTTGGGCCATTTATGCTGCCTGCCAGTTTGTTGGCTGAGTGACTACTGAATTATTTACCAGCCTGACTGAATTAAGCAGCAGCAAATGCAAGTGAGTGAATCCCAGCTGAGACTCTTAAGGAAGGAGGAGGTTGGGGAAGGGGTGTGTGTGTGTGGCTGTTGGGGGGTTGATACATAGAGCTTAATTAAAAGCACCAGTCCCTTCCAGGCAAAACCCTGGGGGAAGGGAAGCTATTCTTTTGCTCTGCAACTGGGCAGAAGGAAGCTGGGTGCATGGCTAACACCAGCTCAGGTGATAGTGGAACCCCAATCCCACTATGAGAAGGATCCTGCTGCTAGGAATTACCTGCAGCCTGTGCCAGTACCAAATCAGCGCACCATGGAGTAGCAGGGCTGTCAAGTGGCTGTTTCCCTCCACCATATGAAGTTGCTCCACACACCTTGTTTGTGATGGTTATTGTGTTGTGTAGGTTTGACTGGGTAGATGAGTGCACTGTATATTATTAAGGGCTGAATCAGCCAGTTGTGCTAATTATTGTCTCCCTAAGTGCAGTAGTTAGTGGAGGTATTTAAAAGGACAAGCATTCTCCTAAGCACTTCCTAGATCAGAGCTGAGTACCTAGGCTGCAGAGAAACTATCAAATGGTAGTGCTCTAGCTGTTTGTTGTGGGGTGATATCTCCTTGTTGGTATATCATTCCCAGCAAGCACGTTCAAGCTTAGCACACAGTCCTTGGCTCGTGCAAGTCCTATCCTCTCTATGTGTCTCCCAGCTATGAAATTTTACAGGTGGGCAAACTGAGACCTAGATCATTCTGTGATAGATCTGGTTTGATTACTCTCTCCCTAGGGTACACGTGCTTCAGTCTAGTTGCACATGTGCAGTAGAGAGTATCTTAGGCCAGCTGATTGAGGACTGGTCACTGTCAGTCCTTTTGTACATGTGTGGATACACATATTGAGTATATTAGGAGGCGAGACTTAACTCCTTCAGTTAGCCTGCTTGTGCTACCATCTCCCCCAGACTTATGAATTCTTATGGCATCTATTCCCTTCCAGAGCATGTTGTGTCACAAGAGCCATCTGTTGCAGAGTAGTTCTTGTTATCTGTATCATCCATTTACTGTGTGAGGTAGAAAACTCTCTAGAAGCTGATGAAAGACAGAGCTGGAAACAAGACGTGAGAAGAGCGCTGTGTGGTCAAAAGCACATGCCTCATGAATTTATCATGACCCATCTCTGAGGGACGCTTGCTGCATAAATCACCTAATAATGTACCTTGTAAAAGATGATATACAACAATTCTGCATTTCCTTCCTATTTCTGCCATATCCCCATTGCTGAAATTAACTGCACAATTGGTGTAAACGTGCTCACGCACACTGCTCTCAATTGGTGTAAATGTGCTCACACACACTGCTCTGTTGCAGCAATATGTATGTAGCGCATCAAGGTAATGAATTTTTCTTGAATAGCCTATGCAAGTGCTGTCATGTTTTGCATCATCAGTAAGTGATTTCATATTGTATATAGTAAGGAATTTAAAAGAGTTGATGACCTCTTCTGGCTTTATTCTATATAGGAGTTGTGTCTGGGTTATTACTCAACCTTTTCCAGAAAGTTAGTTCCCACTTTTAGGATTGTAATTGCTTCATTGAGCTGTACTTCCCTCTATAATTATTAATTAAAGAGAAGAAAAAATGCTGGACTTCATTTTCTTTTGTGGAGGTGCCTTTGTTTTCCACTGCTGTGAAAAAGAGAGGCACTGGGTCTGAAAACAATGCTGGCATGAGTACACACGACATTCTAATGTTCTGTAGTAGTGCTTGAATCAACCTGTTCTATACAGTCTTCGTATGTACAACTAACCTAATGTGTTTCTTTAATAAGAAAACTTGATTGTCATGAATAATCAGAAGATGTTGTCTAGATGGATTTCAGCGAAGCACTCTATAAGGTGTCTCATGGGAATATTACTCTCCTAGGCAGAGAAAAGGGAAATTGTTAGAGCGTGGCTTGTATGGTGGAAGAGGGGCAAGTGACAGGAAGCTGCACAGAAGAGAAAGTCACAAGGATGGAATTCTACCAGCGCAAGATTGACCTATTTATGAATGTTAATTTAACTGCTTATGTACCAATTCACTGAAGAATTACTTATTCCCCAGAAGCATCCATATACACAAACCCATCAGAAGAGCTGAGGACCCTCTTGGGTTTGTACCCATTAAATAGTACTGGCCTGCTCTAGCTTTGGCAGGAGGAAATGACTCCGCTGTTAGAGTCTCCTGCTGTGTTTCGTGGAGTTTTAGTACTCTCTGCCCACTGACTGCGGGAGGGAGACTTGTGTAAAAGTAAATACATGAAGAGTACATGTCAGCAGAACTTGGCTTCCATGATCACTCAAGTGAAGCCAGGCATGGGCTTTCTATCAAAGGAAGGATTATAAGTCTGAATCTATTCTCCTGAGGCTAGGTCAGAGTTTTCCCCTGCTCCTGACTGCTTGTCGGAGCTTAGAAGGGGACGGGGACAGTTCTACCTTCCATGTCAAAGGAGAAACAACATTCCTAGCTGATGCCAACACCAGCGTCAGAGGGAGATCCTCTTTCTGTACCATTTGTAACCAAGTGGATAGCAGTGTGTGAGCATTAGGGTCATTCTGCCTTGCACTCATAATACTTTGTACAGCTGCTGAAGCTGTACAGTGGCAAAGTAAAGGTCGTTTCCCCACTTGGCAGATTTGTCAGAGGGATAATGGAAGAGATGCACCTAAGGGAACAGGAACAACGGAGGGAGCCCCAGACACAACAAGAGGGAGAAAATCAGAAATGACAATCAAGACTGGGGAGACATGGACTGGCAGAGAAGTGAAAAGAACAAGATGAAAACAAGGTGTGGAAGAGTACTGTAGTATGACACAGACAGGGACTAGCCTCGGCAACTGTCTTGAAGAGGATGTTGTTCTTTTTCCTTTCTGCTTCCCAGACTCCACCCTTTCTCATCTTTCTCCCATATGTACCTTAACCAGATTCTCGCACAGCAAGCCAGTCCAGTGTGTGTTGCGCTGCTATGCTATCAGTGACTGCCTCTCTTTGTTGAGATGCTGTTCTCCCTTTCCTGTTTTCCTTTGTGTAAATCTGATGCCGAGAGCAAACCTTTGCATCTGTCCCACCAGCAGGAGGTGATGTGTTAGCAGGGGGAAGTGAAGGAAGGCATCAGTGCATGGGACTTGAAAGCCATTTCCTGTCCCGCTCATGGATGATTGCTGAAGAGGTATTTTGGTTTAACTGTAGCTTATTGAATTATGTGATTATGGCATTTGAATTCTCTATTACATTTTTTGTCGTGGTCTCTAGGGTAGAGAGGGACTTGTTTCTGGCCTTTGATGTGTTCAAAAAGTCAAGCTATTGGTATCGCTGTTCCTTTGCTTTGATTCTTTGACTCCTCCTCTGGGGAGCATTTTCATGTGCAGTGCTCGGCTTTCTGATCATCTACTATGTGTCTTTATGGTTTGTTTTTTTAATGGGCAGAAGCTACCGCTCCTACTCCCTTCTTTGCGAGTTGTCTTGAAAGCAGACTATTGCTGACTGATTCTGTTATAGAACTTGTATTTGCTGTAAGCTGTACAGAAAATTTGGTAGTTCATGGCAATGACAGTAGCTTTGCTCAGAAGGGATGGATGGCATTGCAGCAGACTGCTATTGCACTGTACTTTTCCAAAGCGAGGGCTTGATTTTGACCACTGGTCAGTGAGCTGCTTGACAGTAATACAGCACTACAACAGTGCTCTGACTTCCCCTTGTTCCCTTCCTTCTGTGTAGAAAAAATCTAATTGTTACAGTTCAGTTATCAAAAGAATATTCTCCATGTTCTGCTGTATCTGCTCTGTCCCAGTGCTTTTGACTGCTATGACAGGAGAGGACTCCTCCTAACCCTGCAGTGAGAAGTGAAAAGCTTCTACTCCAGTGCCTAGCCACAAAGCAGCATCCCGTGAGCAGAATATCAGAGAAGGGAAATTTGCTTAGCCTGCAAAAAAAGGTCAGACCCAGCCCAGTATACCCTGCCAAGAAGGGTCAGTGTGGTGAACCAACTTACGCTTCATTTGTCACCTGTCAGTGCTGAGCGTGCTACAATTAATAGCATGGTAGTGTGAAGGACAAAGGGGATTTCTGATGGGGAGAAGTGAGGTAAGCTGTAATTAGCTAGAACAGTGAAGGAAGAAGCTCTGTTGTGGGGCTGCTGAGTTTCTCTCAGCAACGTTTTTCACACACGCTTAGCCACACGCTTGTGCCTCTAACACCCGTCCAGGGTCACATTCTCCACAATGTGTCATATCAGATAATAAGATCTAAATAAAGGGTGGCTGAGCCTTTGTTGATGTAAGTAATAAATGTTGTATGAAGATCCAAGATGCTCAACTTCTCTGCCAGTGCACAGAACAGGCTCAGGCTTAGGGACAAGCTGAGGCAGCAGAGAGAAGCCTCCTTTGCTTCTGCTGTTTCTGGAGTTAACCTCTTCATGCAGACTGGGTGAAAAAGGGACTCGCTGTCCCCTGAGGAGGACAAAGTTGTTGTTAATGGTGACCTCTGGCAAGAAGAAGCAAGGGGTTCTTCCTTTCCATGTAGTTTGAGCTTAATGCCTGCGTCTGTAGTGGCTGGTCTGCGTATAATGCCATCTCTCCTGCTTGAATAGATACTGCTGCATTCCTGCTTTTCCCAACACTGTAAATATTGCATGTCTTTGCATGTTTTTTGGTTTTTGTTCTTGAGTGGGTTTCAGCCAGTGCCATGTCCCCATGTAGTATATATGAGTGTACTTCATGAAACAGACTTCTTCAGTCTCAAAGCATATGTTAGCTGGAAACAAGCAAGTCAGTGACCTCTTTTTTTTTCCCAAAGGATGTTTTGGAAATAGCTTTACAGGGGCTTCCAGTGCCCAAGCAGTTATTTGGTTCCCACATCCCGCTCATCACATATGAGAGAGCTGCTCTTGTTTTGCATGCAGACAACTGGCAGAGCAGATTGTGAAGGGAGGACGCACATTCTATTTCACCCCCAGTGCTGAAGCTTAAATGGCCCTGAACTATTTTTAAAGGAAATCTTTCAAGTGTCATTAACAACAAAGTCATAATAGCGGCCTCTGATACAGCTGGGAAACATCTGCAAACACTTGGAGCAGGTGACAGTTTGATGAGGGTACAGTTGGATCAGACTGCACACTGCTCAGGGGGATAAAAAGCCAAAGCTGGTGGAGTTAACATGGCCTCTGATTTAGCTTGGAAGCATGTTGTGTTCAAGACATTGGTAAATCATGGCACCTCCTTGCTTCTAGAGATAATTAGGATGTAGAATACTAAACATAAATACCATTTACCTTATAAATGTATCTCTGCCTTTTATATGGAATTTCTTGAATTCATAGGGTGAAGAGTTGGCTTTTTGGATTGTCATAGGCTTTCTCTTAAACAACTGTCTGAGCTTGATAACTGTGGTCACTGTGGTTAAATGACTAACATTTTACATTACCTAACCTTGAAAATAGTTATGGTGTAGATTTTGCTGGAATTAGTTTTGTTTCTGTTCCTTATGCAAGTGGCTTTCAGAGAAGCTTTCAGTGATTGTCTCAGTAAAGACAATTTGTATCTGTACTCTGTATCAGTAGAAGCTGTTCACAAAGATTATGGTAAGAGCACAGCAGTGACACAAATAATGTTTCCTAAATCCAAATGAATATTAATTGAGACTGTATCATATTTTTTGCTGTTTTTTCTTTGAAGCATGTATGAGTGAATGGTCAGAATATCATAGTCTTTGTGTTCCTGATATTTTGGCTTGAGACCTGTCTGGTAATAGAGAGACTCTAACCAAGGACCACACTGAATATAGCAAAAAGACAGTGTTTCGTTCTGTATTGTCCCCACCTACCTTCTCAGCATTACTATTACCTCAAGAACAGTTCAATACTTTTTATCTTTTAGATTGGAAACTCGGGTAAAATAGATTTGGAGATCTAGATCTTTTTCTGTTGATTGTGGAGCCGTTAAGCAACACCGCAGTTGCCCCATACATTATGTTATTTTTGACTGTATGAAAGCCACAAGCTGTCTATTTTCGTCTCTCCTAGAAAGGCACACTTCTGAATTGAAGCAGGCATAATCAGAGCATGGAGAATCTCCCAAATACAAAATAAATAAATACATAAATAAAAAAGGCAGAGGCACAGCGTTCAGGCTTTCAGTGTTTCAGCTACAGCTCATAGTGTTCTCTGGACCTCTGTTGTGCTGTTTGGCAGAGCAGTTCAAACTGCTGCTAAATAAGATATCTGCTAGAGAAACTCTGGCTTTATGGGTCTCTTGTTTTGATTTTACGAGATAACCTTTATGAAGAGTAAGTATTGTCAAAAGGCCTTATTGGAAACACCATGACACAAGTACTGTATTTGCACGTGCTGGAGATACTGTTGAGTCGAGGTTTACCAAGAGGACTTCTGAGGATCTGAACAGAGAGGTTGAGTTTTTAAGCTTAGTTAAAGGAAAAACAGTTAAATATTTTCTTCCATTTTCAATTCTGATTTATGATTATCTAAGATGACAATACATTTTCTTTATCTTCCCAACATATCCTTTTTTAGGATAACAGTAAGTACCTGGTAGTACTTTAAGTAAATGCTTTATTCTCATTGTATCTGTCATTGTGGAGTAATCCATGAGGGGGCTTGTCTGGGGTATCCAGTAGACCTCAATTTGAGCATTTTGGGAAGCAGGGCAATGAGACATCTCTCTCAACAAAGCTCAGTTCAAAACTTGATCTCTGTACCACTTCTATATCCGTATAAATTCTGTTGGTAAGGAGTAGGGTTCTTTGTCGAAAGCACTGGGAAAGCCTCTCAGCTGTTTACAATTAGAAAGATTAAAGCACATATTAGTAGAAACAGGTGTTAATTCATTAGTGTTGTTCTCTTCCCCTAAAGAAAACACTTGATTAGAGGCAAAGATTGTCTTCCAGATTCAGCTGTGTTGGTAAAACATGAAATCAGCAACTGAGGTAATCTCTTACACTGGTCACTGGGAGAGCCTGAGGCAAAGTTGAACATGTTAAGTATTTTAAATTGCTGGGTAGAACCTAGTTATTGGCTCCACCTGAAGAAAGTTATGGAGCACTTACTGGAAGCACTTCTTTGACAATTTGGTGGGACTGCAGCTTGTCTCTGTAAGGCGAATGGAAGAGATGGAAGGAATAGGTAGCAGCTGCAGGAGGTAGGCTTTGGTTTTGGGTAGTGATGACTGGCCATGTCCTGAAATACCATTGTACCACTGGAGTGGTAGTAGAGGGCTTTCTGTGTGTAGACAAATCTTTTATTATTGCTTATAAAAGAAAGCTTCAGTAAATCTTAGAAAACCTCTTTACCTATTGTAAAAAAAATCCAAATATGGTAGGTGCTGTTTTTATGTAATTTTTAAGGTGCTTCCTCGAGGTTATGGTCAGTCAGTGGTAGACCTAGAATCAGAATATAGGTGTCTTGGCCTTTTAGCTACCTTCACTAACCTTTAGATGATACTTCCTCCAGATGTTTCAGTAAGGAGTGCTATAAAAAGTTCTTGATGTTGCTGTTCCAATTCTTTGTCTCCAAAGGACTGCCTGCCTTTATGTTTTTAATATTGTTGCTTTGAAGCACCATAGCTAGAAGTGACCATGCCAGAAATAATAATAACAATAATAATCTGCCTAGCATAACAGGCCTTTTACCAGCATGTAGGAAGACAAAGGTCTCTGTGTGTTTTGTATTAGCACACTGAAAACGTCTTATTGAGTCTATCTGGAACGCATAGGTGGGAACCTTAACCCCTTATATGCTAAGAAGAAAACTGTATGCAGCCCTGAGAGCTGAGTTAAAATGAACAAACGGGCTCATGAGTTTCATTTCTTTGGTAGTGGGAGGTGTTTCTGGGCCGTATGGCTTGACAGCCCTGTTCAAGCTTATGTATATTTAAATCCATGTAAAACTGAGTAGTCAGCTTTACAAGTATTTTTTGAGTTTCTTCAGTCATATTTAATTAGTCTTTACTACAGATCAGAAAAATGGAAGGAAAAAGCTAACCTAAACCTTTTTTTTTTTTTTTTTCCCCCTATGCAGATTCCATGCTTATTTTTGCCATGGCCTACATTCAAAATCCAAACAATAAAACATACGTCTGTGACATATGGGAATTGTCCAAAAAGGATGATGTCTGAAGGTTTATGGTTGGGTTTTATGTTCCCTCTGTCTACAGAGTAGCACTTCCTGAATGTTTCTGTGGTGGGAAAAGCATCCTAGCCATTTCCCCTTGTGGATGATGGTGTAATTAGAGCTGTAAAAAAGAGCCCATGACACTAAAAGGCTATAAGTACTGCAGATTTAGGACAACAGGTTACTATGGAAACTGAAGTGAAAATAGGACCATAAATGAGTGAATAACAATAGCACAGAGTTCTCAGTTTGGATCGATCTGCAAGTTGCACTAAAATACAGCCTGCCTTTCTGTCAGTTATTTGCATAACCTTTTGCTTGGTGCTCTTAATGAAGCCTTGGTACTTCTTCCCATCAACTCTTCCTTTCTATATAGAAACACTCCTTAAGAAGAAAGGTGATCAATTTCTGATGGATGCTATCCACCCTCTTACAGATAATATCAAAATAATTTGGACTTAATATAGGTAAATATGCAATATACTAAAGCATAATGTCACTGTCTTTACTAGTACTACTGTGATGTTTCTCTTTAGGAGTAGCTAAAAATTCTTGTTTATCAAATGGAGTATGAAGTCCTCTTGTATTCTGAATGAGTAATAGTGCACTGGAAAGATGGGGCAATGCCAGCGATACCTTTGTGTAATTCACTGTGTGCTGGATTTGGCAGATCTTGATAGCTAATTTTCTTTTGGAATCACTGGAACTAAGGTTTTGCAGTTTGAGACTAGTTCTAGTGTTTGTAGTGGAAGATCCTGTCCTTTGGCTCACCCATTTCTGAGGAAATTCTGTACCAGTAGAAGATGGTTCCCAGTCTTTCCAGGATTTTCAGTAGAATACGGCATCTTACAGAGGTTGTACCATGCTTTAAGCAGCATTAAAAAAATGTCAGTACAATAAATGTCCCAGGAAAGAGCAAAGCAGGGGCTGGTATTCTTTGCACCGTGATGTTTCTTGTTGAGCATTTAACAAAAGCAGAAGAAAGAAAACTGCAGGGAGGTAAAGACTGAACTGCTGGTATCAGAAACACCCATATGGTCCTGTTTGCTTCTGTGGAAGCAGCTGTACAAACTTTGTAGTAATAAATATACCAACTGTATACATCAGGGATGTTTAGGAAGAAACATTGTATATGATGGACTCGCTGCAGCTAACCTATATAAGCTAAATACATAGAAATCATACAATGGTTTGGTTGGAAGGAGCCTTTAACATCATCTAGTTCCAACCCCCACTATAGGCAGGGATGCCTCCCTCCAGCCCAGGTTGCTCACAGCCCCATCCAGCCTGGCCTTGAGTGCTTCCAGAGAGATGGGCATCCATAACCTCTCTGGGCAACCTGTTCCAGTGTCTCACCACGCTCATAGTAAAGAATTTCTTCCTAATATCTAGTCTAAATCTACCCTCTTCCAGTTTAAAGCTATTTCCCCTCATCCTTTTGCTGCACGCCCTTATAAGAAGTCCCACCCCCAGGTGGGATCTCACAAGAGCTGAGTAGAGGGGCAGAATCACCACCCTCCATCTGCTGGTCATGCATCTCTTGATGCAGCCCAGGGTATGGTTGGCCTACTGGGCTGCCAAGTGCACACTGCCAGCTCATGTTGAGTCTTTCATCAACCAATACCCCCAAATCTACTTCCTCAGGGCTGCTCTCAAGCCATTCTCTGCCCAACCTGTATCTATGCTTGGGATTGCCCCAACCCAGGTGCAGGACCTTGCACTTGGTACGTGGAATTTTCACTAAAGTCAGTGGCAACTGAACTGGGTCGCAGCTTTGCAGTAACTGACCCTAAGAGCTTATCATCCTCCCTGCGCTCTGAATGGTTCACATTCACTTAACATGAGTTAATTTTGCAAGCTGTGGTCTAAAAGTCACATGAGGTGCTACTTAATTCTTTGCAAACTGTCATAGAAGAAGAGCTAACCTCATAAAGCACTGGGTCTCTTTCTTTGTATGCACTGGCATAGTTCCCCCAAAACTGCTGTTCCAGATGAGAACCAGTGAAACCAGATGGTTGCCAATCATCAGGAGCGAGTCAGGGTCTGGATTTCTCAAAGTGGGGTTTACAGCAACAGTGTGTGCCTATGATTTCTGGTCTGAAGCTTGTGCCCTACTGTTTCAGTGAAATAATTCAGGATTCTCTGATTCTCCAGCTTTGTGTTGCCATAAATGAGAGAGAAACTGTTTCTTTGTACATTTCTAAAATCTCCTGCTGCATGGCAAGCCAGGCACATTCCTGATTCTGGCTGCTTTGCTTGTGTAGGCTTGGGGCAGCATCCAGATGCTGACCTGCTGGCTCCAGAGATCCTCCCCACGGAATAAAAACTGTTAAATTCTTGATCTGATTGGCAGCTCTGAGAATTCCCTGGAGAGAGGCAGGAGACTATTCCCTTTCCCTGTGGCTATTGTCAAGAAAATGAATAAATCCTCCTACCCCAGTCCTCAGGTTGTCACTGTCCTGGATTAATTTGGTTTACATTTTTCTTATTTCTATCCTAGCTTCAACTTGAGGAGAGAATTGCCCAATTCCCTGCCCGAGTTCAAAGCAAAGCCGAGCAATCTGGTATATATAAATCCAGGGAGGGAGGACAAGAGTCCTGGCTGAAGTCACTGCCTGACTGCTGCTCGAGGAACACCTTCTGCTGGGTCCTGGTATCCCTGGAAAGAGGAAGACTCATCGGGGCAACACTGCTCACACTGTTTTCTTTGGCACAGCTCCTCGTCATTCTCTTCTTAGAATGTTACCAGATGATTTGCCCACGGCTTTAGCCATTCTTATGGGCAAGTATAAGTTATTCCAGGTTGGGCTGGGGCCTAGTGTGCTCCCCTTTGTGGGCCTGCTCTTCACCTGCATGATATCTAACATGGGATATCAACTCACGGCACTCACCTGTGAAGAGTGCAAGTCCTATGCTGCAGTGTGGGTTAGGTCAGGCACAACTGAAGTGGGAGTGAGCAGCAGCTGGGATCCAGTGCAGGAGCTGCTCAGCAGTCCCAGCATGCACTGGGGATGGCACTGGAGGTGCATAGCCTTGTGCAGGATCAGGAGCAGGGTCTGCAAGGTCTGGCCCTCACACGCCTGGCTGAGGGATCCCTGTCTGGCCTTTGTTTCAGCAGAGTAACCATAATTAAACTTTCAGGCTTGTGGAAAACTTGCAGGGGAAAAATGGAAGCATAGATTTTTGTACTGAATTTTAATTAACTTAAAATTTCTGCTCTCTCTCCTCCTTCTTGAAGGGAAAAAAGTAATTCAGTTTTTGGGAAGAAACATTTCAGCTTTGAAAATATATTTTAAGGACCTGTTTAATGGTTAGTGGGGCAAAATGCTTTAACGCAAATAATAAACTCCTCCAGAACTTTCTTCAGAAAAGCAACCAGTATTTCTCAACTCGCTTTATTTATATGTCTTAAATTACATGTGTAAGCATCTTCCTGAGTCAGAACTTTGAAAGAAAAATCTTAATTATCTCGGCTGCAGTATCTATTTTAACTTATGTAGGATATTAACTATGATGGTTATATGCTCACTCTTTTATCTTATACTTACAGGTCTTTAAAAAACTGTTTTTTTAAATATAGGTAATCATTATATGGGTTGGAAATTTTACCTTTAAATGTTACACTTTTGCATAAAAATTTCCATATATTAATGCTAATCAGGGCCACGGGAAATGAAACAGAATTTCCCTAAACCCCCTGCTTTGACTTAGGCTTTGACTCCAGCGTCAGAGATCTGGCTGGAAAACACAGATGAGCCCATCTCTACTCTCTAAGTCTTCCTGCAGTTGCAAAACTCTCTGATGTTTCTATGGGTCATCATTCCTTCAGACCCATGAAGAGTGCTGGCACACATGGTGCTGTACTGTGATGTTAACACCTTGTTGAACTAAATGAAAAACTTGTACCTCTTTTCAGGACAATTTATTTATTTATTATATCTGTGGTCTGGAGGCTCTTCTGAGTGTGACCAAGGAAAGCAAGCCTGTTCTCTGTCTGCTTAGATTTGCTGTACAAAGTGTAATATTTAGGATCTGCAACATGGAAAAGGTTGGTAACTGTTGATTTTGGACTGCCAGCAGTTTCAATAACGAGAACTGCTCCTGTTTAAGATCTGGCAGTTTCCTCTCTAACATCAGACGCAGTGTAGGTTGGGAGAACATCGTTAGCTGGGAGCCTGGCTCTGTTCTCAGTCATTCTGTGTGCAAAGAAGCATTACGGGAATAAAAGGTCTTCAGGGAGAAGTGATTACTCTTATAAATATGAGGTAGCTTTAATATAAAAAGATTGTTTTGGTACTGTAAATTGGTCAATAAGGAAACTCTATAAGACTCAGTTTGGAGTGTTAGAAAGCAGGCATTCTTTTATTCTTGGCACTGGATGCATGAGGGATCCTTCCACCTAATCGTGCGTACCTGGTACAAAAGATCTTTAGTTTATATACATTACTTGTGTTACATATACAAAGATTTTCCTGGACAGTACATACATATTCAGTACTTCCTCCCAAATCATCGACGTAAGGTTCTGCCTCCTTGCTCATACTCAGTCTTTTTGTGGTAGTGGTCCTGACACACTCTAGACAAAGTTAGTCATCTTTTTCACTTGTGTTCGCTGCTTGAACCGGGTCTTCATGCATGCTCAGGTATCTCCTTGCCTTGATCTTATAATACCTGCTTTCACAAAATTGGCTGATCCAAGCAGAACTTCCTTATCTGCCTGGTATAAGGGAGTCAGTATATCATTGTCATCTACTTAGTACAAGGGCACAGATTCTTCCTGTTTTCTAGACCAACTACAGGGCTATCCATCACAGGACTCTTCCTGTTTTTCAAGCTGACTACAGTGCTATCCATCAATGAGCATTAGCAAGCTTAACAATATTGCTACATCTTGTATCAGTTTAATTTGGAGAGTGAGGGAATGATAGAGGATTATCCTAGAAGCGTGTGAAATGAGGACTAATGTGATGATGCTGAGAAACTCTCCTTTATACATGCCACAGTAGAAAAGGAAGGAGATGTTTCATGATTTGAAAGGCAAACTTTTTTTATAATATGTAAAGAAAATGGTGTGTCCCCTGCTGCAGGATGTCCTGTCAGATATAGCAGTGGGATGAGAAGTTAGCAGAATCCAAAGAGGAATTGAAGAGAATTTTTAAAGGCAGAAAACACAAGCTGAGAATCTAGCTCCCTGTGGAAATTGTCAGTGATGAGCCTGGAGATTGCCTCCTTGTCTCTCTGTGCTGAGAGCCTCAACAACTGCATCAAAGAGGGTAAAGTAACATAAAACAATGAAGCTCTAAGAACCATGTATGCCAAGGCATAAAACTCTGACTTGTGCCAGTTAGGAAGGAACATTCCCTCTGGGCACACTGTTCTGTAATTTGCCTGCTGTGAAGCTCTTCACATTTAAATATTTGCTAAGGATTGTTTAACAAAAGGAAAATAAACAGAAAAATTATAGACTTTGAAGTACTGAAATCCCAAAGTGTGTGAGGTCCTGAGCTGCTGAACAGAACTTATGTCACTGCAAACCAGGGAGAATCCACTGCTATTGGTGCGGGCGGAGCTGTGTGAAGCTGGCTGCCTCACTGCAGCCATCCCACCTGGCACTGGGCTGTGCTGAATTTGGAATGGGAAGGAAAACTAAGTGTGCTTCCAGGGGAAGTTATTTTTTTCTGAACTTGTATGAATGCTGATGCTAATTTGACATGTTTTATAATAAATAACTAGGTATCTGGTAGCTCTTCTCCAAAAGTGGAACAAACCTGCTCTGGCACAGAGCAGCCTTTCCCTACAGCCAATTGCTTTCCTCTCACATCTGAACTAAATGAGCATTATCTCACTTAGGAAGTAACCTATTTATGATGAGAAAAAACTGAAAAGGAAGCAGTTACAATGGAGATACTGTAGCCAAGTTGTATCAGCATCCAGGTACAGCTTTTCTATCTGTAGATACACAATGATATTATAATGGTACCTTCTGCCTGTCCATGTAAAGTGAAATTACATATGTAGGCAAGTATGTGGAAGGAAACTGCTATTTTCATTGAGACCTGCCTTTGTGCTACTTTAAGATGGCATCATTTTCTAATAGTGATTGAGGCAGGCTTGCTGTGGTGTATAAATCTTCAACTCAGCAGTGGTCTGGAATGGAAAAAGAGCCCACCTACCTGCATAAAAGTCATCCCCCTGCATCGTGCTTGCAGTTTGAATACTAGAAATACAATGCTTTTAAAGCCAAGTTAATATGTAAAAGCTAAGCTATATTCAGCTATGAGACATCTAGTGCAATTTTAGTGTCAGTCTTTGGGATTATGATTCACACCATGTATGCCTTTTGACTACACCATAGAATAGCTCTTAAGTATGTTCTGATTGAACATGTGCTGCTGCTGCCTTTGGGCTAGTATAGGCACAATCAGAATCCACAGGCATCTAGAGCAGAGCTTAGTGCCTTTATTTGAATGTACTTTTTTTTTTTTTTCCCCTTTATGGCCTTGATATACAGCTTTTTTCTCTCTGACTCATGATGGAAGAAAAAAGACTCTTGAATTTTTGATAAGTGAATTTTCATGGAAAAAGACCAAAAAGCAATGTCTCTAACAATCTGTAGTAATCGTAAAAATAAACAAATGTTTTGGTACAGACTAGACCAATATGTATTAAAAGAACATTTCAGAAAGTTTGTTGCTTAACATTAGTTTAAGGAGGGGAAAAAAGGTAGAAAAATGCTTTCCGCAACTTCTGTTGGTATTAGCTGATCTGATTCTGCAGTCACTGGTACCAGTTCAGTCCAGAAGGACTGTGGGAGAAGTGTGTGTGCCACTGTGCTTATACCTGAGATGAGAAAAACAGAATGAGGCCCAGTGAATGCTGAGTTAGGAAAAGCAGCATTGGCAGTGTGTTGCAGGGAGGCTGTCCTAAGCTTACAGCTTGTGTTGACACATACAGCTAGTTTGTGCAATATACTGCAGAGGCTTTGTGCGTGCCTTGGATATAAGCATTAATTGTTCTTACTGCTTAGTATTTGATTGCTATACTAATTTGGTAGATGCATAGCAGCTGTTGCAGACTACACTGTCATCTGAACAGATTATTAGGGCCTGCAGTTTGCTGCAGAGCAGCAAACCATGTGATAGAGATTAGGGGTCAAATTCTGCTCTCCCATATACTGTTGTAAATATCAATAATCAAATTTATTTTATCAGAATGATGCTGGGTTTAAACTGGTGTGATTAAAGGCATCTAACCACATTGTTCTGTTGTTTGTTAATATATCCAGTATTCTGTAGAGGCAGTCTTTGTAAAGGATAGGAGAGTAATCCATAGGTTTCAGTAGGTTGCTGAGATTTTTAAAGGAATCTAAACAACTGTAACATGATCCCCTCATTGATTTTAGTGGTCCAGTGTTTAAATATCTGAAAATCTCATCCATACAGTATAATATGCAAATAATAGTCTAATATAGTTTCATGCATCGTCTTCCAAAGGGAATGCCATCATTTCAGACTGAGCTGTTGGGAAGAAAAGCATGCTGCAAGATGTTGCAGTGACCGCATTGTCATGAGATATGTAATGCTGATTAAATGACATGAACAAGCAAGTGAATGCAAGAATCATAGGATCATAGAATGGGTTGGGTTTAAGGGACCCTAAAGATCATCCAAGTTGCAACTTCCCTGCCAAAGGCAAGCCCACCTACCTCCAGATCTGGCACTAGACCAGGTTGCAATTAACATAAGTGGTTAGTTATCAATTTTAATATTTACTACTGCCAAAGCTTATGATAAAATTTCCCTCAGTTCTAGGGGAAGAAGAATCAAACCTTGCTGTTAACACCGATATGGCACAGCTTCTTTGTATGCGCTGCAGAGAGTGCATTGTAATGCACATTGCATTGGGTTGCTGCAGCATCAGGAAATCTTGCTATGGTTTGTGCTCTGTGACAGAAATGTCACTTAGCCTGCCTGCTTTTACAAGTGAGTGTTGTTATTTTAATATTGCTCTTGTTAAATTCACTGCTGCTAAAAAAAGTCCAGAGTGACAGAAGTCAGCCAGCTTCATCTGCAGCCATCCTTGCAGACTGCAGGATTGTGATACTTGCTCCTCCATGGAGGGACAGCAGTTTTATTCTCGCATCTCACAGAATCATGGGGGGTCTGCTCCAAAAGTAATGCATCCTATTTTATTATGTGGGCCCACAATACCAGAGGCAGATGTTAGTGGTATGGCAGTAAAGGTTGAACCTTCCCACCAATATCCCATGCAACAAATGGCAGCATAGGGCAGTCTGTCAGAATGGTGTCTGACATGGAAATGAGTGTGGAACAAAGGTGTGTTACTGAATTCCTCTTTGTGGAAAAAAAAAGGCATCTGCTGACCTTCATCGATGCTTGAAGAACATTTATGAAGACCAGTGTCAGACAGTGGCTGTTAACACACTGAGGCAGTGGGTGGTATGTTTCGGTGGTGAGGCCATCATCATAACTGTGAAACAGTAGGTCACCTCATCAATTGCCTCCCTTCATCCGCTGAAGCCATCACTCCATCCTAGAAGACCACAAGATTGGTCAGGCACAGTTCACACTTGGAGAAGCCATGCTGATTGTCTTGGATCACCTCCTTGACTTGCACGTGCACTGACAATAGCTTCCAGCTCCTGCCTCCCACCTGACACTGCAGTTCCCTCCCTAAGGAAATGCTGCAGGGAGTCGGGGTTAAGATGTGGGACAGATGGCTTTCTTGTGCTTGTACAAGGGGAAATAACTTTTGCCCAATGTTGCCCTGCAGTTCTGCCACTTGCTGTGTCTCTGTGAGTGGAGGGAGCCAAGGACAAATGCCTATCTTGACCGGTTGGGTTTCTTTCAGTCTTGGAAGTGGTCACCATTGCTGGCAGTATGAGTGGCTGCATGGGAGTCTGAGTGTCACAGAAAAGAGAGCAAAGCCCCCTGCTAAACCTGGTCTGGGCTCACACTCCCAGAGTGGTGCATGAGCTGCGTGAGTCGTGGTGAATCCTGCTTGGGAACTGTTTGCGCTGTGGGCAGGCGTTGGTGGCCAGAGCCATTGACTTACTAGTAACTCCATCAATAATGCATATGCCAGAGTTTAACTGGATGTTTACTCAGTCCTGTATCTGACCCTGTCAACAGTTATTGGGCCAATTTGGCCCAGTTTTGTGACTAATTGGGATGGAGGGACCTATGGACCTACACCCCGGGAGAAGAGGAAGAGGAAAAGAGATGGGCCTAAAAACCAAACAACAGCAATGAGCTAGGGGAGAAAACTAATTTACTAAATATGATAGCAGAATGCAAGATGACACAGTGTAATACAATAATACAATATACTTGGAATTGAGGCTAATAAATAAATAAAAGAGAGAGAGTGTCCAAAACCAAAGGCCTTACTCTAATGCTAAAGGCAGACATCTAGGGAGCATACACTGCAGTGATGAGCAGTAAAAGAAGGGGCAGTCTCATGACTTGTGAGCAGTTTTATCTTTCCCTTGAAACAGAAAATGGAAACGGAACAGTGAAAGTCTTCTGGGTTGTTATGTAGCTTTTCTCAGAACCAGAGAAATATCGATAATCCATGGAACTGTAGCATAAACTCTTTAACTCCCAGTGCACTACATGATGTAATGATGTGGAATACCGATAACAAAAATCATGAAACTATGACAGACCCCTCCAACATAAGGGGGCTTGTTGATCTTTTTTAATTTTAGAGTCACATCAGATACTGGTTCTTCCGTAGGTGACTACCTATGGGAAAGCCAATCACGAATCTGAGAAGTGGTAATTATTTTTTCCTGACCTTTTTTCATGCCCCCTTTTTCCACTGATGAGGCACAGGCTGGACTGGCTGGGGAAAGCAGTGACAGTACAGTCTTAACTTTGTGCTCTGTGAGACAAAACGTTGGTAAGGCAGTGATAGTATGTTGTCTTGGTGAAACCTGGTGCTACTTGAGGTCTTTCCCAGTCCTTCTTCTGATATGTTCTATTGCCTTTAGCACTCCTGTCTGAGCAGGAGTCCATATCTCCTGCAGTGGCAAGCATGACGGTGGTTCTCTGATGCGGCTGTAGATGTTGTCATACAAATAACAAATAGGTCTCATGGTTGAACTCTGCAGAAGGGCTGCAGAAAAGGTCCTTGTCAATCTTAGGGTGTAGGGAAATGTGATAACTGCTTAAAATGCAAAATGCTCTAATTTACTTCATTGCCTTGTCTCCTTTTCTGCCTCATTCTGTTCTAGCCACATATTGTGCCTGTCATTAACTGAGAGTATAATCAGTTCAGGGCAGTTCTTGCTTAAGTAAAAGCAGTTGTAAATGTTCATAGAATTTCTAGCATAATAGGCAACGCATCACTACTTTTTATATGCAATTGTAGCTAATAAAAAGAATAAAAATAAGCTTTTACTCTTGCCTTTTATCTCTGCATTATCTGTGAATCTGGACTGTATTCTGCTTAATAATCATCAGTAGAGAGATCACAGTGTCCACGCTCTCTGGTATGCGTGCCACTGAAAGCGATGAGCGTTACAGTCTTGTGTTAGCTTAGGCTGAGGGATCCTCTGTTAATGGTGCTGATGCATCAGTAGTAAAAAGTCAAAGCTGAGCATGTGGTTGAGTTTGCCTCACCAACTGTTCATCTTCTTGATCTAAAAACTGGGTGTGTTTACATGTAAGTCTGTATAAGACAGCTATGTGGAGCCTTGTGCTTTTGATCTTAATTAGCTGAGTAGAACCAGCATCCAAAGGGAACTGAGGCTTTGACATCATTGTGAGGAAAGCTGTTGTGGTGTGTACAGTGGAAGGGATCAGTGTGCCAAGCCTGACTTAGTTTGCTGGTCTGAGGAGTGTCTCAGATTCTCATTCATCTTTCTTGTGTTCAGTTCTAACTCTCTGTGTTAAGTGGCATTTAATCCCCAGCATTCAGAATGGAAATTTTGAAGCAGTCACTGTCATTTGCTTCCTTAAGTGTCCCATCATGTCACCTTACTAGCAGCTATGTACTGACCTACTAGGACTGTTAGCCTCAGTGCATTGGTTTATCTCCCTATTTTTGTGCCCCTAGGAGTTTGGCTGGGGAGGTTAGAAAATCTGGGCAAATGTTAAATGCATTTACGCAGCTTTTACACCGCCAGAGACACTGTTACTCAGCCTTGTCATTATTACCACAACAACTTAATTATTTTATTTCCAGTTGCTATTGTATTGTTGCTATTGTATTGTAGGCACTGTATAAACATACAAAAATGATGGCCTCTGCTCTGCAGCCCTTAAAATATTGAGTCCGCAAAGAGATAGCAGACTGATACAACAAACAAATCACCAGCCAATTAAAAGTATAAAGAAACAGATAGGTTTTACCCTTAGGTCCTTGTGGCTATCAGGTTATGGTCTTGTGGTTAAGTTTAAGTTTGCTTTGTCCTGGATGGAAAGGGGCAGGCTTGCTTGTATATCAATTTATACAAGTGTTTATACTCTGGTTTGTCTTTAAACAATGTAAAATATTTTAGTGCACAGCTTCCGTGAGACAAGAAACCTGATATGCCTGTGGCAAAGGGGACTGTCATATACCAGATAGAGCTGTATGGCTGCTGACAAAAGCCACTGATGGATAATTGATGATTTTCACTGCCCCATCTCAGGTGCTATGCAGGATTTGGTATAAGCTATCAAAACATAATTGCCATCATACCCCTGGCTTTCTCTGTTGCCTTCCCCTCAATGCTCTGTCATGGTTTAGCTTATAGAGATGCTGAAGAAAAGGGACCCTTGTAGATACTTGTGTTAACTCTGAGCATATGCAATATTCATGTTGAAATACTCTGTGGCTACTTTGAAGGCTGACTTTTATTTTGGGAGGCATCTGGGAAAGCATCAAACCCGGAAGCATGATCTAGACAATTGTCACACTGGACAGTTAATTCCAATAAAGAACACTCAAAGTCAACTCTTGCAACAAGTTGTTCACAAATATTCCAGATAAGCAGGGGGTTTCAGGAAGTATTGGAACTATTCTGTTGTGTAATATCTTTGCATAAACCATCGGATAAGGCTGTGTTATACTGTTAAAGCAGTGGTTGGAAGCATCTATTTTTGGTTTCTTTTTAAATAGCTTGACTTAAACCCGACTTGAAATTTTAATAATTTATCTAAATACGGTTAAACAATATTCTTTGTGTGGTTGTAGTGGTAAAAGTTGTGATATAAAGGCAGATACAGTGATACATAGGCTATTAGTAGGCAATGTTGTGAGCTGGGTGGTAGGAGGTAAAGATGCTCGCTGAGCTCAGGAGCAGCCAGGGGCATTGTCTTGCAGGAGGCAACGTCAGCAGTGAGCAGCCACTCTCGGGGCAGTGACTTCCTGGAGCTGATGGGTGGTGGTTTGCTTCTGTGCCAGACAGCAACCTCTGCGAGGTCCTTCCAGGTACTTAGCATGCAGCTGTTTGACCGAAAAGGAGAGGGGAAAGGCAGTGTGGTGTTGGGGAGGAAGAAAAAAGCATGGTGTACCTCTGCATATCTTTGCCTCTGGGCAGTGCTGTAAGAGATAACTGTCTCAATTTCCCTGCAGGAATAGTGAAATCTGCATAGAATGTGCTTAAGACAAAGTCTGTCTGGTTGGGGAAATTTGTAGGGATCTTAGTATAACAAAGCTGTGCAACTTTCTAATGCAGATTGAGCCCCAGGCAAAGCTCTGGACAAGAGCAGTAGTGTCACTGTTTTACATTGTGTGACTTGCATTTGGAGATGTGTGGGGAACCACAAGCTATATGGGCATCTGCTTCCTCCATAACAGCTAATGTGCTCTATGTGACATCAGTGAATGGGGTTAATCATTTCTGGGAGGTAGCTCTGCATGTATCAGTACCTCAGGGCTTAGCTGCAAATGTCTGCCTTGCTCTGTATGGCAGAGGTTCATCCTCCTCCCTTCTCACTGCTTTGGCCACTTTTGACTCAGTTCAGAAGTGTGGCTTCCTCTGTAATGCAGAATACTAGGACATCTGTGCTGCTCCTTATTGCCTGTCCACCTCTGATTTTGAGCCTAGCAAGAATGACAGATATCAGCAGAGCCTTAACTGCTGTCTTTTGGAATGTTACTGCTCTCAGACTGTAAGAAAGGAATACAAGATGCAGCTTCTATGCTGCTGTTAAAAAGCTATAGCAATAATTAGATTTCTCCTTTTCTTTTGCGGTGCTACAAAGAGATGTTATTTTAAAAAGAAATCATTCTAAATCTGGAGCACATATCTTGCCAGTTAGGTAAGAAGGTGAGACTTAAGGACCTGAACTCCACTTTGATGGAGTCTTAAAAAACAGACTCTAGCAAGTAAATGGTTAACCAATAAGTCTGAGTGTAGAAATAGGAAAGAGGAGTATAATTATCATGGGATAAGCAAATGATTAGTGTTATGATGCTCAAAGTATAGCCCTGGAGTCAGGTGCTTAATTATTAATATTATTATTCATGGATGAGTCTTTATGATGTGGGAAATGAATATTTCTGGCCATGGAATGAGATGTAAGACACCAGTTTAATATGCCAGGCAGGGCTTACTAGAGTACAGTGTGCTTCATATGAATTAAATCTACCCATTAGCTACGTGCTCTCCACTGGGGATGGAGTCTTCACCTACTTGCTTCCTAAACCTGTTTATACAATATGAATTTAAAAAAAAAGAAGAAAAAAAAGGTAGAAACAATGAACAGCAACATCAACAAAATAACAACCTTCAACTTTATCCCTTTAATATTTTTACAGGGAAATCAAAATGTCCAAAACTGAGGAGGAAGACAGGTGAAGGAAGAGATGAGTGAAGACTCTGGGCTCAGGGAAGACATGGAAGAGGGCCTGGTCTCGGTGATGAGCCCAAGTCTGTTTTTTGGTATCGTTGGCTGGATTCTGCTTTCAGTTATGCACTTCATAACTACACAAATCCACAGTGTGCGATTAGCAGCACAAGTTGGAGCAGAGAGCAAATGGCACTCATGTGGCTTTGATGCTGACTTAAGCATCATCTGCAGCATCCCCAAGCCCAGGCACTCTAACCGTTGTTTTGGACTTTGTGTCAAACAGGATGTTTTAGAGAATGTGTTTGCTGCATTCCTCTGCTAGACTTCTCTATAGAGAAGGTTCATTTACATGGCAGTTAGCTGTATATCATAGTGATTGGGCTGATGCTTATGTTTGGTTTGGAGGCTATTTTGTAAAGGGCTGTGTTAGTTCTTATTGAACAACAACAGCATAGACTTGATTCAAATGAGCATCCCAAGCACAAGCAGGAAAAACAGCAAATGAAATTGCTGTAGCAAAATAAATGGAAAAGATTTTCTTTGGCCTCTAGTCACTGAGGGCCAGCATCAGCCTCTGCAAAATCCAGGTGGTGAGCTGCACCCTCCTGAAGCTGAGTTGGACCATCTGGATAAACATGCTGTTTCACTGTCCTTAGTGGAAAGAAGTTGGTCTTGCTAAGCCTAAGGGGTGCTAGATAAAGCCTTGTCTCTGGTTGAGTAGTGCATCGTGTAGCAGAAGGAGAAGTGGTGCATATAGTGTTCCAAGGGATGGAGGTTACCTGAATGCTGTGTATGCTGACACACCTGTGAATGAGGGATTCCTATTTTCTTCCCTGTGGGTGTTGCTTTTTGGCAGTGTGGCTGTTGAAGCTATGTTCTCACCTTCCACTCCAGTCTCCAAAAGTTGTGTTCTTGTAAAGAGCCAGTGTGTGTGGTAGAATAGAAGAGGAGTGGAAAAGATGCCTTTCATCCTTTGCTCGCTCTCTTTTTTTTTTTTTTTGGCAAAAAAAAAAAATCCAGTGGATTGCTATGGCAACTGGTCAGCCATGCCTGCATACTAAATGGAGACACCTCCATGAAGGCTCACAGAAGAAGGAGATAAGTGATAATGATGCAAACAAAGAGAACAAACTCCCAGTAACAGCAGTAGCACCGCTTGGCTTCATTACACTGTGGAGTAGGATGGGGAACATGAAGAATGAAAGCTGGTATTGCTACTCAGGGCCAGATATGTTCGTGGAGCACCAGGAGAGAAACATCACACTTTCCTGCTCTGCCCTCCGTCTGCAGCCTTTGTTACAAGCAGATATATAGCAGATATGTTGGTGTGTAAATATAGGTGGACTGCTAATTTGAGGGGAGCTGGGGGAACTACTGCGGGAAATCAGGGATGCAAATGTTCCATTATTGGAGCTTAACAGTGATGAATGGAGAGGGGAAGAGGGGCTGCATGTTTGGGTTCCTGCTCTGGGTACTTCTGTTAGTTGGTCTGAGCCTGTGCCTGTGGCTATGGGGAGTGTGGAGCTGGAGGGAGAAGTGTAGCGCAACAAAAATGCCTCTCTGGCTTGGGGCAGTAAGAGCTGGCAATAGGGTTCATCTTGTGTTTAATAAACTGGGCAGGAATTCCTAAATATCTGGCAGAGGAAGCAAGGAGATGGGGGGGAATCTGTTCTTCCCTGCATGATCCACCCTCATCCGTCTGTTATGTTGGGTGTCCCTTTTGTCTCCTAGCAGCAAGCCCATATGGTAATTGCTCCTCCCTCTGACTGCAGGAAGCCAGTCTTTTTGCCAGAGATGAAGGGGGAATATGCAGTAGGAGGGAGGAAGGAGGGAGGGGGACGATAGTGTGGCTCTTAGGACCAGATGTCCCTGAACAGGCTCCAGGCTCCTGGGGTGGCTCATTGTGTACCACCCTGTGTCAGACCTTCTCGGCTCCTTTTCTCTGCTTTTCTCATCCCAGCTCAGTGGTTAATGTCCTTGTATCAGGGCCCGTTTGAACGTGGCACCACTGTTAAAAATTCATTGCACTTTCATCCCCCTTGATCTTTGGAATTAACTAGGTGAGTGGATGTTCCCAAGGCAGGGATAGTGGAGGCCGTCTGGCTGTTTGTGATGTGGCAGGTTAGCCTGTCTGAATGTGACCATGGCCCAGAAAGACATGCTGGATACAGGGGAGTTCAAAGGACATGCCTGTCTAGCTCAGGTCCTAAGCTGAAACATCCCAGAGTCCAGCACAGATAGGATGACAGCTAGTGCCTTGGTCATGCCTTTCTTCTGAAGACCTCCATGAACCATCACCAGCTGGCTTCTGTGCTTTACTGAGAGCAGATTTCCCCTAGTCTTCTATGGAGTTGCGTTGGTGCACGAGGATGAGAATTTCACACATCACCACTCCGTTAAAACAACACATTTCTCACAAGCCAGGCAAAGTGCTTGCCCGTGTGCCAGGCAGCTTCTCGAAAGTGCATGCAGAGACACTCATCTGGTACAGGGGCAAGACCACAGAGCAGAAAGGGTGACAGTGAATGCTAGAGAAGGAGCCAGACTTGCTCTTCCCTAAAACATTGCTGTCTTTGTCCTTCAGCAGCTTTCAATCATTTACAATGTACAATGAACAAAACATGAATTTAGCAGTACTTTCACCCAGTTCTAATGATTTAGAACACTGCACAGAAAATCATGCAATGTTGTTCTGGGGCTCCAGTTCTGACAGTAATATTTGCAGATGCTTACTGAACTGACAGCCAGCAGAGACTGCAGAAGTTTGTTGCAGCAGTGACAGGGCCAGCACATCTGTTGTGTGATTCTGTGTAGAGTGCTCTGTGTAGATCAACCTTTAAAGCATGTATTTGCTGCAGAATTGATGGCATCCTTTTTCTTAGCATCCTCTTTTGCTTATTCTAGATAACCACTCTGCAGAACTGCAGCGTAGCTAACTGTGCTGCGTTGCTTATTGTCATCCACAGGACTCCTGTGTTCACAGCCTGTAGCACTCTGTGTTATGGCAAGATGAATAGTATTGAATATGTTTTCCAGAGAGTTTGTCAGTCCTAATGTATGTGAAAAAATTAGAGAGCTATCTGCCTATGAATGATTGAGTGGATTTGAGTTACCAAAATGAGAGCACCTGTAATATTGCCTACCCTCCAGGGCTCCACAGTAGCACATTGCTGAAGTCATCGGGGGGCTGCTCTTGGCAGGCTTGCTGTTTGCCTGTGGCAAGTCCATCTCATCCTGTTGCTAAGTGCAGGGCCTTAACAGACTTATCAGAACTGATACACTAAGTGAAAGATTTGCACCACTGATTCTTTCCTCCGCTCCCCTCCAGCATGTTATATCAGTATGGTATCCCTCCAGCTCTGTAGTCTGTGCCCCAAATGGTTGTCACCACAGTCCTCCCACTGTCACGTAGCTGGGTACTCTTTCATGTATTAAGGTGCTTCAGAAGTTTGGAGATGTGGTTCCTATGCATCTTCAGAGTGGCATATAGGGTTGAAAGCAAGAGACAGTCAGCCTCCTGTCATTGTCAGTGGTGATATTGGTAAGACTAAAGTAGCAAGATGGATCCTGAGTAACTGTGATGGTGATAGCTACCTAAATACCTATGTTTGACTTTATAAAGTTCTTTGAGCTGGGCTCAGCTCTAACAAGCGTTCTGTATTAGTCTTATTGCTGTATTCAAGCCCCTTTCAGTGTGGTAGCTATGTAAAAACAGTGGATTCAGCTCTGAAGCGCTGCAGAGGCTGGGCAATGCTGGTTCCAAAGCATGGTGCTGGGCAGCTCTACAAGAGTCAGGCTTTGAGTGCTGATGTTGTGTTCCCATGAAATTCGGCATCCTTCCAGAAGTGGACTTCAACTCTGAGGCCCTTCCACAAAATTGTTTTCTTTTGCCAATTTCAGTATGTTATTCCATTTGTGAGGCTGTACCAGGCTCCCTGTGGTTGTTAATTAAACATGCTGGAAATTCTTGTGCTTTCATTTTTGACCAAAGATCTTAAGCTGACTGGCACAAAGGGATAAAGTTTGCTGACTTTGGTGTTGGAGGCCATGAATTCAGGTTCTGTTCCCTTTCTCAGCCGTTTTCTCTTTCTAATGAAAATAATAGAAAGAAAAGAGATGTGATCAGAAAGCACTTTACAAATACAAAAATATTGAAAATGAGGTGTTTGCTGCAAAAATGGAATGAAGTTAGTACAGGCAGAGCCTTGAAATGGGCCAAGTTAAATAAGCTTCAAGTCCTGATGACTTGGCCCCTTTTTTCTTAGGTTCATACACCCACATGTGGGATCTCAAAAGGGTGAGCCAATGTAACTCTAATTGTGTCTTATTTATCTTGGCTGTTTAAACAGCTCACCATGCTGTAACTTGGCCCCTTCTACAGTGATTGCATCTTTATACAGTTGACCTTTTCTTCCCCCTCCAGTTTTTTTTTTGTATATGCTACAAGTTTTCATGTCAGATATAATTATCTGAACCCCCGTGGGCTGTAAGGATAAGGTTTCAGCCGTTTTTGGCAATGAGGTTCTTTCCCAGGGCTGCAGATGGTTTAGGTGAACCAGATGTACTCCGATAAGTTTGTTGCAATTTCTTTGTTTTTCTGGTTGTGCTTCAAAGGGTGGCCCTTGTGCTTCAGGGTTAGTTGCCTTATAAATTGTAACTTACACTTTTGTGTTTGTGATGAGTACATTTTTTGTTTCACTGAAGCTTGGCATAAACCATCCTCCTCTTGCAGGTTCCTCTCTGGAACTCAAGATGTGACAGTTGTGCGCGTTTGATTGTATGCGAATACGTGGACTAAGGTTGAAAAATGAAGTATTACAAGATGTTTGGGATTCCAGAGGCAGCTCTGCTGCTGCAATACCCTATCACTGCATCCAGCTCCATGTAAGGGGCTGCAGTGTGCTGGTACCAGGCTTACCTGAGAGGTAAGGACTGCCTGGGTATCAGTCCATCGCTGTGCAGGCAGCCCTCCCCACTCCACCCAGCTGCTCCTGCAATTGCATCTTAGCCTGATTCTTACAGATTACTGATGGTCTGGAAAGTAGACAGATTGGTGAGCTGGTTAATTCATTCTCGTTTATTATTACTGTTTATACTGAGAAACTACAAAGAGCTGTCTCAGGTCAGCTTCCCCCCTCCCCCCAGGCACTTGAAAAGCCTGTGGGCAGGAGGCTTTCTGCTTTAATTTGGCTTCTATCTCACTAGACAAGAAGAGAGAAAAAATGACTTGTGATGCCAGTTTTGTATGGGGCTAGAGGGAGAGGGCAGAGAGAGTAAGGGATTTGGCCAGAGCTGCACAAAGTGCTTGGCTGGGAAGTATCATCTCTCCCAAACCTGCTGCAGGGCTTGTATCTTAGGGAATCCTTGGTTCTCACTGAGGCCTTCTATTTTTAAGTTTCTCCATCTTAATATTCCCATTATTAATTACAGCAGCATTTCTTTCCTTTCTGCCGCACTCACTCCATCTCCCTGGACTTAGAGCCACAATACCAATATCCACTAGGAACAGCAGCATCGTTTTGGAAGCAGAACACAAAATGTGGTTTAGTGGCAGCCCTGTTCAGCTGCACCACTTGAAGGGGTAAAATGAGAAGTGTGAAGAGCTCACTGGCTTCTTTTTTGTGAATGAATTGCGCTTTTTTCTCTTTTCTGCAAATGCCGTGGAGGAGCACCCCCAGTTTCTGTTAAAGCCCTGTTCTTTGGCAGGTCCATGGCCCACTGAGCTGCTGAGCCCGAACTGTGCTGACTGAAGGCGGTCAGAGCTCTGGTGCTCAGACCCCTCAGGAATTGGCTGCTTTCCCACCCCCCCCTCAATTTCATGTTTTTTTTTTCTATTTGGGCAGTGACCAGTGGCACTTAATATGGGTCAAGCCTGGCAAACTGATCTCCATGGCAACCCTTAATGAATGCCATTGGCTCAGTGGTTCCATCCCTGCATCTCATTAAATTTCAATGACTTTCATGGGGCTCAGACACGTAATTAATATCAAACACATGGTATTCAGCAGGATAAGGTTTAACAGCAGGCAACTTGTGCAGTATCAGGAGACTGATGTGGGGGAGCAGGGGAAACATTTGGGCTCTGTCCCCAAACTCCCCAGGAAAAAGCAGCTCATGGGAAAGAAGTGGAAGGCAGAGCCTGGCTGTTGTGCTCACAGCTCACCAGAGCCATAGATGGGCTCTATAGCCCTTTTTGCTGTGGTGAAGACTGGGAGACATCCCCATTATAGGGGTGATGCCAGCATGTCATAGTGGTTCTTAGTTGCTTTGTGACCAGTGGCCATCTTGCTAAAGGCAATCTAGTCCCATTGTTATAGGAAATAAGGAATGATATCATGTGTGCTGGCCAAAAGGGAGCTCTCCAAAGGCCAGGGAGAGTGGAGGGGACTGCACAAGGCAGGCAGAAACCTTCAGTTGCATACTTTTTAATTTATTTTGATTATGTGTAGGTACAGCTTTATCTGTGGCTTCTGTGGCATATAGAAAACTCTCCCTATCCCCTGCACAGCAGCACCACAGAGTAGCTTCCGAGTTCTCATGAGAAACTACTGTGGACTCAGAAAAATCTTGTGATTATCTTTAGGCTTGAGAGAATGACACGGTGCCATGATGGCAGTGCAGAAACCACCTGACCCTGTGCCATGCAGCTGTGCAGGGCCCTGAGCAGGCCCATTCTCTAGGGGAAGGGATGGATGCCAAAGTACAGGGCAGAGTGGTGAGAAGTGATTTTTCTTGTTTGCCAAATTGAATTTGAATTTCCTAGGGTTTGTATGCCTCTAGTGAAGATCCCAATCACTTCAGCTGTATTAAAATCTTACAGCATCTTATCTCCCATGGACTAATGTTATCAGACGTTAAATGAAACAAAAGGGAGGAGGAGAATGGAGGAAATAACCTCTGCTAATTACTAATGCAAAATGAGTAACGAGATGAAGAAATGATGTGCTATCAGATACAATCCTGGGGTTTTTAAAACAAATTATTTCATCTTTAGCTGTATTGCTGCTATTTCCAAGGGAATAATATACAATTCTCACAAGGATATGAGGGTATAATTCAGCGACAGCTCTGGTGAAGTTATATGCAGTTTAATGAACGGTGGGAAGCTAAGATTGAATTATTGCCTGAGTGCTCTGTCAGGTTGCCTCGTATTGTTACTCAGGATATAAAGAAAATTATTATTGACAATACTAGCGAGATTCATTTTGTCTGCATAAAGGAGGTAAAGGGGTGTACTGAACATGTGACGTAGTGGGAGAAGTTAATCTTGACTGTAATGTGGGATGGGGAGATCAATCATGTGTGGATCACAGGGATGGATATTTAATGCGTGTGTCACACAGCAAGGGAAGGTTTACCAAGTAGGATGCGTGGAATGAGACTGGGTTGGAGGCAATAACAATGGCTTACTGTGTGACTAGTAAATAGTGGCATGGAAAGGGTGGTATTCAGGGATCCGTATTCCCACTAGAAAGAGCAGCAGTGGCTGGAGAGCGAATGGAATTTCCTACAGAGTTAAGCTTAAATTCAGTTCTTCTCTAAGTCTACCAAGAAAACCCAGACCTTTACGAATCTTATAAATGGTAGTCTTAAGTTTTACGCGACTGCTGCTCCTCCTCTCTTGCCGTTAGGTGGCAGCATCTTGATGTGCAGCAGTGCTCCTGGAGCATGTACTGAGCCCTTTCATTCCAGGAGTCTCAAAGGCATCTGCAAAGGTTTGTGAGTTCAAGCTCGTATCACTTACTCCAACCAGGATGTACGGTGCCCAGGTTCCTGATGGGAAGTCTTAAGGGCAGTGTTACGTCATTATGAGAAGAAAAGGCTCAGGGGAGACCTTATAGTTCTCTACAACTGCCTGAAAGGAGGTTGTGGTGAGGTGAGGTTCAGCATCTTCTCCTGGGTAACTAGAGATAGGACTAGAGGGAATGGCTTCGAGCTGTGTCTGGGGAGATTCAGATTAGATGTTAGGAGAAATTTATTTTTTGAAAGAGAGGTCAGGTGCTGGAATGGGCTGCCCAGGGAGGTGGTGGAGTCACCATCCCTGGAGGTGTTCAAGAAACACCTTTAGATGTTTCTAAAGGTGTAGATGTAGATGGGTACTGAGGGATGTGGTTTAGGGGGAAATGTTGGTGGAGGGCAGATGGTTGAACTGGATGATCTTGGAGGTCTTTTCCAATCTTGGTGATTCTAAGATTCTATGGCATGGAGCTGTGAGTGAAGCGTAGTGAAACTGGAACTGAGACTCTGTTTTCGTAGGTCCCAAAGCTGTGTCTCTATTTTCCATCTGTGTTACAGCTGAAGACTTCAATCATTTGCTGGAAGGCAGATCTGAGGCTGAGAAAGGTGGGTCATATGGGGACACAGTGACAAGCATCAGACAAAGGAAGACAGGGTCTCTGGGTATCCCAGTTGCTGTATGGACAGTTGAAACTTGGAAGCTTTTGATATAAACCGAGGGGATGGCAACAAGCAGGATGATGGATTGTTTTCTGAACTGCCCTTGTGCTTGGTCTACACTCTTTTGTGCCTCGCTGGAATAGGTACCTGGCCAGCAACTGTGGTTGCGTATAGAATCATAGAATGGCTTGGGTTGGAAGGGACCTCAAGGATCATCAAGTTCCACCCCTCCTGCCACAGGCAGGCTTGCCAGCCACTAGATCAATTACTAGATTACGCTTGCCCAGGGCCTCATGCACCCTGGCCTTAAACACCTCCAGGGACAGGGGATTTTTGCAAAAAGATTTTGCAAAATAGTTTTTGCTAAAACCAAATTTGGCATCTGTCCTATTTAGTTGACATTGGCAAATGAGTTCTACTGATATACAGTCTGTAGCATGTAGATATTAATAAATCTCACAATTATTAATGAGGAATCTTGCACAAACATGTAACAGAGCAGAATTGCGTAGGACTTGTTTTCTTAGGAAACCAGCGTATAAGTAATAGATACTTTGGAAAGAAAGATCTGAAGTTTTTCAAACTTTCAAGAAATGTTTGCTCAAAAATAAACATGAAAAATGCTTTTAAAAGTTCCTATCAAGTATCAAATATCCAATCAAATATCTTGCCCATTTGTCCACAGGAAATTCATGATTTGTTTTTCAGGATTCTATGTCATAGAATTCTAACCAAGATCTCAGTTGCACACACTCAGAATGTAGAGGTCATTGACTCGAGTTTGTTTGATTCATCATACTTTCCATGTTGAAAAATGTAGCCTCTGGTTTTGAGTACCATTAGGATAAAGGGATGTTTGGATCTGGTGTACTGGCTGGGGCCCATCTTTAGTATGGAACAGAGTCAGTAGCTATTAGATGGAAATGAATGTATTGGAATCCAGTGCAGAATACTATAAGCAAAGTAGTTGGTGGTCTTGTTTCAGCAAATTCCTTTAGCTTGCAAAATAGAAGGAGATCTGTCCAGAAATTCTTTTCATGTTTATTCTTGCCATCCACAAACAACTTCAAAAGCAGATTAAATTCAGTCTCTTTGGACTTGTACACTACATTTCACTTTCATATTTTCTTGGAGAAAAAATTGTTCAACAAAATATGGAGATGATTTTTTCATTTTCTTAACCTGTGTTAACATAGTGTTTGATCTGCCTGTTCAAAGTGCAGTCACTTAACAGTCAGCACGTTTCCATTACAGACAGGAGGAGGGCCTGATCCAGACTACCTAGAACTTTCCCAGCAGAGGGATTCGTAGCAACTTGAATAATTCAATTGGTTTCTGCTCTGTTGAGTGGTAGATAGAGATACAGTGACACAAATTTTCCAGTGGTCAAATACAAGGTACTCTCATGAACAGAAGATAATGTGGGTTAGAAGAGACTGTCTTGTCCAATCTTCTGCTCAAACTCTTAATCACGCCTTGAATTCTGATACTGTAGACCTCAGTGTCATATTCCTTCAGTGGCTTTTCTAAAATTTGCTGAAATCCAATGAATAGCTTCTTTCTAAGTGCAGTTCTGCTCAGAATATCTTCTATTCTTGATATTTCAAATAGCAAGAGCGTCCTCAGATGCAAAGTTTGGATCTGCATTCTGAATCAGTCACAGGAAGTGTTTGTACTAAAGGGAGAATCCCTATCAGTGGCTGAAGGGCAAAACATTGCAGATTATGTTATACTATCATTCCAGAAGTGGGCATTATATGCCCAGGGAATTCAAATAAAACTTTGAAAGTATTCAAATAAAATAAGGAATGAAAAATAATAAAAAAAAATCTAACTTGCCTTTGCAGAGACACAGATTTGTTACTACAATAAATATACAGTGGTGCTCATGGCCAAAATTACACTGATTTTAAGGTACATTAGATTTATACATTGATTTTTTTAATTATTATTATTTTTTTAATATATACTCAGTTGGGATCACTTGGAACATATCAGATTTCTTAATGGAGACTTGTGTTAATAAGTGGCGAGGACAAGAAAGAACTAGATGGTGAATGGCAGTGCCCTGCAAGATTTGTCATGCAAACACTGATCTCTGGGCAGAGATTTCTGCAGCCCCATCAAATCATGAGAATTCTGTTCTCTTCCCACCTGTGACTGTTCCAGCGGCCCTAAAAGCAAGAAGTGGGCAGCCTAGATGCAGACTGCAGTCTTGCTACCAGACAGACGCATACTGACACCAAGTGATCTGTGGAAGAGAGGTTTAACTTGAAATTTGACAGCAGAGAGAAGGAGATAATATTTGAATTGAACTGTGAAGAACTTGCCCAAATGCCCTTAGGGTCTTAGCAAATCGCAGCTTTTGAAGGACTGAGCTGCTTTTTTGGCTTGTGATTTAATTTGAAGAAACCCATTGGACATAAAAATTCATTTCTAATTGGCCTTGCAACCTTAGACTGCTAATTCAGATCTGATGAGCATAGTGAAGATAGACTCCCAAACTGTTGTTCACAGACAACCCTGAACATCTGTCTGGAGGAGCAGGTAACAAGAAGCCTGCAAAGCAGACCCGTTATGTGCAAGATGAATAGTGCGGCATACTTCAAAAGCAGGAGCTTCTGGCTGGCAGGAGCCAGTGCCAGGAGCTGCCAGCCTGGGCTTTGCCTGGTGGCAGCAGGGGCTGCCAGCTCTGAACACCCACAGGCAAGGACTTTTCTGAAGGGCTGTTTCTAAGCTTGGAGACTTCTGTAGTCTGATTTCAGCCAGTTTGCTTTTTTACTGCAATTGTGGCCATGAGGCCCTGTGCTCAATTAAACTAAGTTGGTGCTGATTGTACCGCTAGCACATGGCATATTCTGTGCCTAATTACGCAGAGTGACAAGGTTTCTCACATCACTGTTCTCTTGCATGGAAGTGCAGGTTTATGCAGGACTGGAAAGCCTCTTTCTTTTCCTCACCAGTTTTGAGTGTCAGCGCTCTGTTCCTATGTGACCTGAACCCATCTCGCATGCGTTACGTTTTAACAGCTTTAAGTAGTAAAACATCACAATGTAGGTGGTTGCTCTTGCCTTGAATGGCCATTTGCTAAGCAAACTTTTAAATCCTAAGAGCAAGAAAATAGCAAATGGAGAGGGTTTCTATTAATGCAAGGAGAGAGATGCGTATGTGGCAGCAAAGAAGCATGTCTGCACAGACATACTTGAGGATATCTGTTGTGTCTGAATATTTATATTTATTATTCTAGACCCAAACAATTATTTTTTCTGCTTCTATTAGCTCAACTTGCTTTTTATGCATGCCTCATGACATTAAACATGCCAGTTGATGTCAAGTAGAACATAGATACATTTATGTGCCTACAACCTTTGAGGACAGGGCTTTTCTGTATCCTATGACTGAAATACTGGCTTCTTCTGTGAAGAAAAAAAAAATATATATANAAAAAGAACAACCACGTATCTGTACCTAAATACATTTCTAGTCACCATGTCGCTCCCTGTGTTTTAATCTCTGCTCAGTGAAGGTGCAAGCAGTCTGCTGGGGGATGAGTAAGCAGGCAGTACGCTAACATGCATGCACAGCACTTATTACACTGGCATGCCTTGCACAGGCATTTTCTTGCTAATTCCTCACGCCTTTTGCTTAACTTGCTGGGAATTGCAAAGGAACTCACTTTAGTATTTGCTTATGTTGAATCACTGTATGATACAGATCTTTGGTCTGCCACCTAAGATCTTTTGGTCCCATTCAGTAGCACAGCTCCTTCTTGTACAGGAGTGCTTGCTTTTGCCTGCTGCAGCCCTTTCTTAATGGCAAATGGAGACTGTGTATGTGTGCTTTACAAATCCCCTTATATGCACCCCTTTGGCAACCTCTTTTATGAAATTTTTATTAGTATTTTCAGAAATGTGCATGTCCTCAGGAATAACAAACAGCATGGAGAGAATATATAGCCACTCAGATGGTCCAGGGGCTTCTGAAGGGAGAACAATGCTACTTAAAATACTGCAGGATGGCTTACAACCCTGAGGGAGGAGGTGTGGGGGAGGAGAGGAAGAGCAGATGGGCACCGTGTCCATTTAAGGTGGTCTGGCACAGTTATTGATCAGCAACAATGGGATTTTTATTTGGAGGCTCCTTCCAGTCCCTTGCAACAGAGCTGAAACTGGGGAGGTTATGCTGATGCTGGCAGCCTTGACTTGGAAAGAAATCACCAGACTGTGCTGCTTGTATATCCCCAAATCGTATTTATGAGTTCCCTGTTCCTTCTTGAATACAGATCTCTGAAGTCCGGGGGGCACAGAGCTTGTAGGTAGGTTCCATGGGGGAAAAGGAACCTTGTATCTACAGCAATGTAGGTATCTGTCTATAGTTAGATCCTGGTTTATCTGCTCATTGTTTGTTGAATAGGATTGTATTTATCTTTCTCAATTCTCCTCTCTGAGTTACCCATTAAATCAAGTTAGTTCATTGACTCTAGTCTGCTCTCTACTAAAATCTATGTCTTCCTGTAAGTTGCTTCTCATAATCAGCCCATATGCCATTAAGCATTCCATCTGAGGTGGTGGATGTTCAGTTCAGTGTCCAGTAAAGGGATTGCGTAGACTAGAGATAGGTGGTTGTTCATGGCTGTGTCTTTCACTTACCATGTGATCCCCCTGAAAAGCCTTTGACTCCTTGCCTCTGTTTCCCTATCTGCAGAACTGTTTATCACACTGCAAGGTGGTGTAAAGCTTAATGCAGTTCCTTGTGGAAAATGATATATTAAGGCTGAGTAAGAACATTTATACCCATGTGAACCTTGATATTGATAAAAAAAAAAAAAAAAAAAAAATTATAACCTCATTCCCCTAGTTTTCTACCATAATGGTATCAAACTCCATAATAAATTAAAACTGCCTGTGTAAGAGTTCTAGTTTGTTTGCAATACGATTATTCTGTTAATCAGCATGGCAGCATGATGTAATGTCACATAGGGGAATTATAGATGAGCTGTTTTCTTAACTTCAGTGTCTTCAGGTACATGTGTGTGAAAAGACAGGCAATGATCCTTTAATAGCAAGGAGAATGACCAGTATTTGTACTCCCTTAAGTGTGAAACAATAATATACTATTAAGGATTCAGTTCTTCTTGATGCTACAAGAATAATGGAAAATGAACATGACATCAAGCTGAAATGAGATGGAATTTTTGGGGAGAAGCCATCACTTTTTATAATGTATGCACCGTCTATAGTATGATAAGTGGTGTGTCCCTGAGATTATTAAGCATTCCATCAGAAAAAATGTCATTGTCAACCCTGACTGCCTGTGTGATGAGGTTTGCAAAGGGTCAGGTATTTTAGGGATATACATGCAAACTATTCAACAGTTGGTTGTCTGCTGCTAGGAAGTTGAATTTCATCCTTATTTACTGACCTCAAGAGTCCTTCAACTGTTCTGGGCTCCTTAGGCTGTGACAGCAGGGGCTGTGTGACAGCCTCCCTTGGTTTTTTGGTGTCTGGAGCATACAGAGACAATGAACCCGATGGAGCATAAGGATACATCCAGGCAAGTGCAGTATCCAGTCACTAGAGTAGTTAAAATGGGTGTAACCCAACAGGAGGCTGGAAAACTGCCTGACACACTTGGCAAGTGATGTAATGCTCCATTCTCAGGAGGAAATTATTGAGCCCCTCTAGCAATGAACTTTTGGCCTGAAGCTGGAGCTTGGATTACACAAGCTCAATAAATGTGTAATTATCAATACCAGAAACACACCAAGCCCCCGTACAAGTAGGACCTGTTTCAGGAGTCAGGAAGAAGCGAACATCTAGGCAGTGAACCTTCTGCAGGAGCCAGCTGCTCTGGAGGAGAGCAGGCTCTGATCAGGGTGTGGGCCCTGCAGGAGATGGCTCCTGTCCAAGAAAGTGTCATCGATCATCTTGGGCATCATGGCAGCCAGTCAAGCCAGCAAAGCTATCAAACTTTCAGCCACCTCCTCAGGTCTTGCTGCTTTGAATTGGCTGCTTGACAAATGTGTATTAATTCTGCTTTTACTTGAAGTCAGTGAGTAATTTAGTTTGTAGCTTTGCCATGTAGGAGCCAGAGCTGGATGGGAAGCCCACGGCTATTGGGCTTTCTCTGAGGTGGTAAATGATATCATGCAGAGAGGGTGAATCTCAACTTTCATAAAACATCAGTCTCTGATCTTATTTTTTCCTCTATTCTTAAATTAGAGTGACTACTATGTAGTGCAGAGATACCAGAATCACTTTGATTGTAGAAATGTACCTACAGCAGCTTGAAGCTCAGGACTGGTAGGTCTGTCCTACTCCACTAACTCCAAAACAAGAATGTAGAGTTCATGGTCTAGTGACACATCCACACCTGTAATGCGGCAGAAAGTAGTCACTCAGATGTGAATGATTTCAGACAAACTGTGTTTGTGATATTACAGACTAAGTGTGTGTGTACAAACCAGTTCCAAAATGAACACCTTGATTTGCAGTCTGGCAACTAGAACTAGCAGTGATTCATATACAGCTATAGAAAGTAGAATGAGGCTAGGATAGATGAAAATTGTTTGCAACTTCATTGCATCTATGTCTGCACAGTGTGGTAGAGGAAACCAAGACTGCTTGAAAGCTGGAGACATAGCTTTTATGGGGCTAACCAGAATCATGTTAACTATAGCTCTGCTTGTGTGTAACCCGAGTAGTTTGCATGATGGCTTGATGAGCCTTTTGTATACAGGGTGGATCCAGAGCAGAAATAAGCAAAAGAAAAGGACTGTTCAAGAATAGCTTAGGGGCGGAACTGAGAGGTGGTATATCTTGTCCATTCCGTAGGTGAGGGAGACTTGTTCAGCCTGCTTGCTGCAATTTTAGAAATGTCCAACACCTTTTCATCGTCTTTCACACTGCTGTCACCACTGCCTAAATGCACCATCCACCGCTTCACTGTGCTGCCATCCACTGTTTGATCTCCAGAAACGTTCAGCAGGTATCGACAAATGCCAGTGGGTGCCATCTTTTTCTGCATGGAGGAGTTCAATGACACACCTTTGCTCCATACACACTCCCATATCTGTCAGAGTTGCCCCTCTGCTGCCATCTGTCACACAGTAACAAAACGTAATGGGGTATTGGTGGGAAGGTTCAACCTCTGCTGCCATACCACCAGCATCTGCGTCTGACGTTGTGGACCAACATAGTGAAATAGGAGTCATTACTTTCAGAGCAGCCCTTGTATATTGCTTTATAACCCTCCAGACATTCTTTTACTTCCAATTCTATAAAGTGATTCCCTTTGCCTATTACTGGTTTTGCTGGTCTTTTCCCTTTTTCACTTTGAAGCATGCTGGTCTCACAACTCCCAGTTTCCTTTTGTTCTGCCTGTGGGCTTCAATTTGTTTTGGCATATTTAGCAATTGTAAACTTGAAATCAAGCTAAGATTTTTGAATGTGCTAACAGTTGATGTATGAGTGGCTGAATAGAGGAATGTGAAAGTGTCATACACACAGTTCAACATAATATTTGTTTTAGCTGTAATCATAGTGCAATATTGAAATATCATAGTAGATTATAGTTTATTATGGTGTGTTATTGCAGCTAGTAAACAGTGCTACCTAGCATAATTGTTATATCAGTATGACTTTTTAAAGGATCTACCAATATTTGGTAGATGTCAAGGGTTTATAATTCATCCATTTTATATTGCTTGAAGGTGGAACTTAGCGTAATACATAAAAATATCAAAGAAATCCTTCTCTTTGTACTATCTACAGGTTGGATGCCTCATGCTTGGAGGAACATCTAACTCCTATAGCTAAGGCTGTAGAGGCTTATCTTTATGGGTAGGAATCTGTGCCAATCTCTGCAATAGCAGATCTGTCCAGCTTCTAATAAACACATCTTCCTTTTCTTTCTTGGTTTGCTACACAGTTGACTCACTTTACACTGAAGAGAGGAGGTGAGTAATAGAGGAAGAAAGAGGGCAGTATTTAAGAGAGAAATTGATCTGCCAGACAGCAAAGTAGTGAGAGTAAGAAATGCCTGGAGTCTGAATCCCAGTCCCAAACTGATAGGAGCTCCCTGCCAGTCAGTGTTGATTCCTTAGTTTTTAGAGGGAGGAGGTATGATGTGCTTGAATTAGTCATACTCCTATCTCTCTAAGCCCAGGGTGTGTTCTGGGGAAACTTCTCCTGCCTGAACCACAGGGAACCTAAATGGTATGTCTGTTGGAGTTTTTTTCTCATAGATTGCCTCCTAGAACTCTATATTTCACTCATCCTCCTTAGAGCCTGGCCTTATTTTAGTTAAGAATGAGGCTGTCTTTTTAACATCACTCTTCAACCCTTGTTAAGGGCCACTGGACCCACTCTTCCTTTCCTGAAGACTACCAGCATCACAGTGTCAGATGCATGTTTGGAATATTACAGTATAAATGTGTACATGGATACATACATTTATATATTAATTACTGATGAAATGCTTACAAAGAGCCAGCGGAGAACATGAGAATAGACAGCAAGTCACGGAGAATATCAGTGAGGAATGAGACTTCTGATGTGAGGGACTGATGTCTGTGTTGGGAATACCCTGAGGCAGCGTGCTATGAGCATGCAGGGCTCTGTGCTGGAGGTTCCCTCAGTCTAAGCGCTGTATCCAAGTGACTATTTGGGAAGGAACTCTGATCTATTTGTGTAGCAGCACTAGAGGTGAGGTTTGGGATCCACTGGATCTGTGCGTTAGCAGTGGCGTGTCCTGCAAACTTATTAAGAGAGTAATAATGGTTATTATACTTAGCAGAGTCCCAAATGGAAGAATTCCATGGAAGAACTGCTAGGATNTATTTAGTATACTAGTGCTGTTTTTCAGCTCTATTTTGCTGTAATTTTTCCTACTTAGAGCAAGCATGCCTTAAGAGTTGTGGAGAGGCAGATAAATTGCTGCCTTGCCGTCATCCTACAGTCAGTATCTCTTCCCTGGCTCCAAATGAGTAGTGGACACACTGATTTTGATTTCCAAAAGCCCCTCATTCCTTAAAATGCTGGAAACAGAGGAGAGATGTTTGCTAGCACAGTACTCTCTAGGATAAGCAGATTTTGAGCCAGCTCCTTCTCTGCATTTTCATGCTCTTCTTTGATGTGGGTTCAGAGGAGCTGCATCTGTGCCAAGCACTCAGTTCCCTGGTGGCCCAGGAGTATACCAGCAAGTTGGAGCAGCCTCTCTGGGACTGTCTGTTGCCCAAGTGTGTCTTCTGATAGGCTTAGAACAGATGCAGGAGATAGGTTCCCACAGATGTAGCAGGAGAATGATCAGGATTGTCTGCAGCTCTGGCTCATCTGTAAGAGAGGTGTACAAAGCCTGATCTCCATAAGACCTGGCTTAAAAATTTGGCCCTGTTGAAATCAGCTGAGTTATCTAATTACTTAAGCTTGTCTCTGGCCAGAACCAAAGGTGTATTGATTTATAGATGCCTTTTCAGCATATTCTTAATGCATTTGCAACAAACTTGTAACAGGACTATTGTTTCATTATAATCTTTTTATAGTCAGTACGGTTGTTCTTCTTTTGAGATAACTAAAAGCTATGATTTACTTTTTTTTTTTTAAAACTGGATTTGGGTGTTATATTATAGGCATGTATGGTAAATGCTGAGTCACGGCCTGAAGCACTGATTGAGCACCTGGGGAAAGGACCCGGTCAGCCCTGGGAGCACAGGTGAAGGCAATTCAGCTGTATGACAGGAAGGGGTGGAGCCTGGCTGCACTTCTCTTAGACCCCATTTAAGGGCTGACTGCCACTGGGGAAGGGTCTTTGGTTGGAGCTCCCTCCCTTGTGGAGTTTTTACTGCAAACCGAGATCTTTGGAGATGGGTGAGCACCTTTACTTTTCCTTTGAAATGCCATCCTATCTTCACCAGTCCCTTTGCTGTTACACTCCTGTATCGCCCTTCCACCATGTTAATCTTTCCAATTGTAACAAAGCATTGCATCAATATATGCTTAAAAGCATGTGGCTGCATGTATACACTTTTGCAGGTGAAAAGCATTCTTTCAGGACCACATGGGAATGTGTAAGGAGTATAAGGACAAACAATAATATTTGCTCATGAAAGTGGAGCTCTGAAGTAGGTTTTTCAGCAGGTTGTTCTAACTGGAGAACATGATGGTGGTTGTTTATGCAGCAAGTTCCTTAATAGAAATGTTAAGGGACAATACACAGTGGAGAGTGGGAACAGCGATGAGTCTGTGCCACTTAAGTGCTGCTGAATGAGTTTTTGTACCCTTAGCGTGGATGAGAAGCTGGGATCCTCTGGTACTTGCCATTTGAGCACCATTTTGCACAGTGACCTTAGGGACTTAGCACTCAGACAATTGAACAGATCTTTCTTGTCTTCTTTCACCTTTCTCTGATAGTTTTGCATGGAAAAATATAGCTAGACATGAGAAGGATTAAGCTTTGTATCTGCATGGGTTATTGTTCTGCCACTCTAGGCAGTGAATTGCATTCCAGTAATTTACTGAATTCTTCTGTTGGGCCACTGTGAGAGTGTTAAAAAGTAGGTCATTTGAATGCATTGCTGATAACAGTAATGGATTCATGCATCAGCTGGCTGCTTTATGCACGTGTAACCTCTGCCCAATGTCACCTCCAGAGTGGTTCACTCCCCTTGCAGTGGAATGTGCCATTTCACTAATGCACGTGTGCATAGATTGCATTTCAAACTAAGAAAAACTAATAGCATACATAGCTATTTATGGCTACTCACTACAGAAATCTCAGACCTCTGTCACTGGGCTCTATCTGAGAAGGCTGCACTGCTGAGATTATAGACGATGGTCTCAGGGTTAGAACTTGCTTTAAAAGTTCTTCCCGTATGTGTTGCAGGGGAGCTATTTAAAATACACATATATTTTTAAAATATTACACCCCCTCACTACTTTCCGATCTTTCTGGAGTACCCAGCAGCGTACATTCAGTAGTGTCTGTGGGCTGCTCAGTTTGTGCAGTACCCTGTGGAACACCCTTTCTGCTTCCCCAGTTGCACCGCAGTGAGTGTTGGTGTGCAGCGTGTGCTCCAGTCAGTGTGCCATGGAAGGGACTGGGAGCGCAGTGCCTGAGAAGCTGCAGGCCCTGTCACCAGCAGCTCTGCATCACTCTGCATATGTAGTTGTTTCTTCATACTTCTAGGACAGTTGAAACTGGCTTCCAAAGGATGGAATCTTAAATACTGTACTGATACAAGTTGTTGATAATAAAAAAATGCTGGCTTCCTAACACTCCAACTTGAGTCTTAGACAGTTTTCTGATTGACAGATTTACACTATTCAGTACTTCCTTCTCCTGTCCCCACCGAAGCCTTGAACTGTTGGCAACAAGCAAGCACAGCCAGAAGGTTTTGGTTAGATTTGAGTGCATGCCCTGTTCTAGCTGTAGCTGAGACACACTCAGCAGCAACACGCCACTGCTTTCCCTGTACTAGCTCAACAAGCATCAGTGAGTTAAGGAGCAATTGTAACTGGAGTAGCTAACAGATCAGACAGGCTGCAGCAGGACCTGCACCAGGGAGTTAGCAACATCATTTGTCAGCTGTGTGTGGAATGAGAGGTGTGATCAGAGTTTGAGATGCACTGCCAGCCACTGCACCCATCCTCTGCTGAAGCAGGCTTCACTTCCCATGGACAGGATTCATTCTTACGTGATCTCATCTAAGAGAGCCAGAATAATTTTGTGCTTGCCATCCACAATGAGGCTAACTATGTAAACAGTGCAGAAATAATTTGCTTTTAAACTGGATAAAGCAAAACAAAGTAAAACAATTCTAATCACATCTTAGAACTCACTTGCTCGTGTATAATACTGGGGCTGCAGTGGGAGTACTTTGAAATGCAAGTTAGCAAAGCCTAAGAGCTGAGCTGACTGTAAAATATGTCTCTCAGTTGTTTCATTGTGCATTTAATGCTGGACAGTACAAAATGGGGCTCACTTGGTAAAAGTAGCCTGGTTAAGGTCACGTGCAGCCTTTGCCTTTTTCACTCAGTTCAGGGGTGTGGTTCTGTTGTCTCTTAGCTACTTTAAAATACTTTGTTACTGGATTCACTTTCCAAGGTTTGGGAATTGCTGATGAGACCAAAACCTACAACTTTAAAGAGAATGTATCTGAAGAGTCAGCAGCGATAAGCTACTGCAGGCTTTCTGCTCATGCCTGTGGTAGGAGGTTAGTTTTTCCAGCCCAGCATAATGCAACAAGTTGATGGAAAGCCGAGAGAGATGCAAGCTTGGCTAATTGGAACACTCCTGGGAAGATGTGAATTGCACAGTTTCCATAATGAGTAGAGAGAAAGGATAGTTTACATCCCCTAATGTAACAGCGTTGGGATAAGATTAATAGCAGGAGCACAGCAGCAGTGTCTGTCAGACCCTTCTTTATTAAAGGAACTGAATTTTACAAATGATATTTTGCTGGTGATGGATGCTGTTAGTCAGTAGGCAAAATCCTTTCCCTGGGTCTCCCCCAACTTTCTTATCACCAAAGCCCAAGCTCATAATGGCCCCAAGAAAGCAGGTTTTTCTGTTATGAGATGCAATTAAACTGTAGTGTAGCTCCAGAACTAAGCTGGAAGCGGAGTCATCTAAATGCACGATAGTCCACGGATCTTTTCTTCTGCAGCTTCTTTACGCAGGGCTATCTGAGGAAAGTTAATGAAGAGTCATTGATCTGAGGCTTGGGGAAATTGACTAGATTTGTGTAAAGGTATCATTTTTCTTCCATGTTTTGAGTGCACTGTACAGTCTGCCCATGCTCTCGGGGGTGCTGAGCTATGTCTCAACCCTAGAGAATACTTTTTCTTTCAACTGGGACAGCAAAAATTTGGAAATGTGTTACCTTTGAAACAAGTTACTTTTGTTTGGCAAATGTTGCCCTGGAATGGAGTAGCAGAAGGCGCTGCAGATCAGTGTGCATGCGCCAAATTTGACTGGGAAACCTTAGCCCAGAGAAGCATTGTAGGATCAGAAACAAAATGGTAATTTTGCCATTAGCTATCGGAGATTTTTGGTGGCCCAAAATTCTAAGAGTTACTGTGTGTCATTCTATTGTCTCACTCTCTAGTTATTTATTAGAATATAATCTGTGGTGTTGTATATAGCCATGGAGGGAAAAGATCTTTGAGTCTCCACTTCTCTAAATAAGAGAGATACTTTCTCTGGTTTTGGGGAAAATCCCAATCAGCCACTTATGATCAGTGCTGGCAAAAAGGATGTGTATTTTTTTTGGCAGTCCTGTTGGCAGGAGATGCCTTTTTCATATAAACTTTTTGGATTATCACTAGATGCCAGCACACAGTAGCTAAAACCTGGTTACAGGCCTAATCCCATGCTGATGAAATTAAACTTCTAGTGCAAAATCAAATGAGTTATATATGTGAATCTGTATCCCCTTTCTGAACAGGTCTGTGTATCTATTGGTAGACATGGTACCAACAGCCCAGATCCAGATCCTGGACACTTGTGCCAGAATAACTCTGCCATTTCTGATAGTTAGGTAAGCTGGGAGGCCTCATTTTGCTCTGTCCTGTTGTTACAGAGGCTTGAAATGCTCCAAACTTAGCTTGGATCAAGTCAGGAGGTGATTTTAAAATGCAATAACTGTCCCTGAACAATCCCTATAGATACTGTCGTTATTCAGGGAGAACTCAACGGCAGTTGTGTTGTATCCAGTAACTGTGAGAAGGGAAACATTTGAAGCCAAAATTACAAGAAGTCCTGAGTCTGCCAGAAACAAAATACGTGCAGTCGTCTGAAGAATTTTTCAGTGCAGTTATGATGATTACACACCTGTCAAGCAAAGAAACTGAGGCTCTGGGGATGCTTTGAGCATATAGACATCTCTCCTATTGGCTCTCCATGTATGCCTCCAGAGAGAGTCATTTAACCACCTACCTGTAGTTTGTTCTTATGAGTTTGTTTCTTGCTGCAATTGCCTGAGTCATCTCAGACTGCTGGTAAATGGAGCACGTTTCCTTCTTTTATTTATTCTTTAAAAAGGAGTGAACCACAACTCAATATTTATATCACTCAAGCTCAATTAAAAGCACACAGAAAAAGTTCACGAATAGTCTGCATCTAATGAAGAGGCACACTTTCGTAACAGCCCATGCTCAAAGATGCTTTTAACAACAAGAGTGAAGGATTTATGATGTAAGTATTTTAGTCATTAGGAAATTGGAATTGTTTCTTTGGAGAAAACAAACAGGCTCTGGGCTCTTCCTGAGAGCAGTATGAACTCAGCAGCTGGCAGCTAGTTAGCCCCCCTGCAGTATGAATTAATGATAAAACTGCTTTCGTTCAGAAGGGAATTTTATTGGGCAGGATGCTGGGTACCAACACAATGAGGTCTCCAGATGCCCCTCCCCCTAGGGGTCTTCAATTACACTTCATAATGAGCACTGTTTCATTAACGAGGAAAGAAAAAGTCAGCACTAATTAAAATTAAATTAGGACACACTCAAGTTGTGTTGCACGGTGTGCTGAGATAGTAATAAAAAAGAAGCTGCCTTGAACAAGCGTGGACTAAAGGGCCGAGCGATAACAATTAAAATACTGAATGTTATGTCAGTGCTGGATTTTTAACACTCCAATTTTGGCTGTGCATATGGAAAGGTGATGTCTGGACTGGTTTCTGTAAGTTGGAAGAGGCATTGCATCTACATCCGTCAACATAATGTCTGACAGAACATTTTCCTAAAGCTTGCCAGAGTATTTCACAACACATGCATGTGCACATGTGCCTGCAATCTGATGTTCTTACACACACTGCTGAGATGGTGTGTGAAAATAAGATGTACGTTGCACATGAAAACCCAGCATAAAGTACTGCTGACATTCAAAAGGTTTCTTGCATGAGTACTCATATAGGGAAACAGAGCATCTGCAATTACATATGTACTCTATGAGATGAGCATGTATTTTTGTATGTATGTAGGACCATAGAATCGTTTGAGTTGGAAGAGACTTTTAAAGGTCTCTGGCTCTGGTGCTCGTGCTGGATGGCTTTGGAGCCTGTAGCTGGTTTTGCAGGCTAGTTGCTGTAAATGTTACTGAGGAAAACTTGCTGCCCAATTTAATTGAGGTGTTTAATTAAGTTGGTTCCAAAGATATTTGTGGAAATACTAAAATATGGTTGACCTTCAAAAATGATTAAATGCATACGATGTTCATTAGGCAAATTACAGTGAACATCTGTATGTTTTGTGTATGTACATACGCAGAACTTGCTGAACTGGTGAACGGATATGAAATATTCAGCACAAATCGTCATTTGGAAAAGAATTTGTTCTTCTCAGTGAATATATTCTTGTACATTAGTAAAATTCTAGCCAGGGTGCTTCATGCAACACGCATCTGTTTGCCAGTAGAACAGTTGCCAATGTTCACAATGGTACATCAGTAGATCATGCACGAGGGTTGGGTGGAAAGCACTACAAATATTTTCCTCGTGTTGTAGCAAGATCCTGCCAGGGGTTCAGGCCAACAGCCAACCTAAATGCCTATGTCTGGATCAGTGTATTTCACAAAATTCAGGAGGCTTCACCACTGGACAATATGACTTTCGTTTGCAAGTTCTTTTCTAACTGTTAAGATAGTTGGTTCCTTTGAGCTTGCTGCTTCCGTAAGTATTTCCTGTACTTTCTAAGTATTTCCTATAGCGGCAGCTACAAAACTCTGCATCCTGTAGAGGCTGTCTCTGCTTGTCTGAGGTAGAGCTGGCAAATACTGAAGGCCCAGCACTGAAAGTTGACTTCTAACATTTCCTTAATATGTATTTACAAGACAGATCATGAAGCCTGTAAATATGTGTTATAATAAAAACATCCGTAATGTGTAACTGATTATGGCAGAGTGCTCATTCCACATGGTCTGTAACTCTCTGTGAGGCCAGTAACCTGCATTTCAGTAATTTCCTAACGTATGGCTTCATGAAGATATTTATTTACAATTCTGTAAATGCTCTACCTCTTGAGTGTAGTGAAAACATGTGTTTGCAGATCTTGTGGGTTTTTTGTTTCTTTACTGGTTGCATTTGATTGTAATGACATATATTTGCACTGTGCTTTCTATCCAGGAGGCAGAGATACAGCTCAGATAAAACATGTGTGACTTCACCACCAACACAGAAGTAGCTTAGAAGTGGGGCACAGCATCCACTGAACTCTACACTCAGTCCAGATTAAAGAATTTTAAGAGCTGCTTACAACCCCATATCCTGCAGAGAAAATCTCAGCTGACAATCCCAGGGTTGGTAGAAGTGAGTATTAAATCTTTCAAGCAGGGCACTGATCCCCTAGGAGAAGATGCAAAGGGAAGAAGTTATCAAACAGATCACCAGTACGCATTCTTTAGCACCTTAGCTTTCTAGATGTCTCCTTTCATATGAAACCTGCTTCTGATTATCCTTGAGGCAGGACAGTTCATGAGGCTAATGATTTTGCTCAATGCTTCAAACTATTATTTAGCACCTTCTGAAATTTGTACAGCCTTAAAGTCAAGTTCTAGCCCTACTGCTCCTCCACTGAGCCCCAGTCTGCAGAAAATGAACACTAAAGTAAAAATCCACAATCCTACACTCATGAGGTCAGCAATAAGAAGCTGCGGAGCCCTCAGTGTGGTTGGTCACGTTGAAGGAAGTGAACTTGGCAAGTCTCCAACCTCCATCCCCTGGTGGTACCAGTGTTAGAAGATGTCCCCACATCTGTTCTAGCTGGGTCTGACTGAGGGAAGGTGCTCACATTACCTGCAGCAGGTGGGCTCCAGATTTCTGGCTCTAGAGCTGACAGTAGAGCACTAAAGCTACCAAAAAGAAAAAAAAAAAAAAAAGAACAACCACGTATCTGTACCTAAATACATTTCTAGTCACCATGTCGCTCCCTGTGTTTTAATCTCTGCTCAGTGAAGGTGCAAGCAGTCTGCTGGGGGATGAGTAAGCAGGCAGTACGCTAACATGCATGCACAGCACTTATTACACTGGCATGCCTTGCACAGGCATTTTCTTGCTAATTCCTCACGCCTTTTGCTTAACTTGCTGGGAATTGCAAAGGAACTCACTTTAGTATTTGCTTATGTTGAATCACTGTATGATACAGATCTTTGGTCTGCCACCTAAGATCTTTTGGTCCCATTCAGTAGCACAGCTCCTTCTTGTACAGGAGTGCTTGCTTTTGCCTGCTGCAGCCCTTTCTTAATGGCAAATGGAGACTGTGTATGTGTGCTTTACAAATCCCCTTATATGCACCCCTTTGGCAACCTCTTTTATGAAATTTTTATTAGTATTTTCAGAAATGTGCATGTCCTCAGGAATAACAAACAGCATGGAGAGAATATATAGCCACTCAGATGGTCCAGGGGCTTCTGAAGGGAGAACAATGCTACTTAAAATACTGCAGGATGGCTTACAACCCTGAGGGAGGAGGTGTGGGGGAGGAGAGGAAGAGCAGATGGGCACCGTGTCCATTTAAGGTGGTCTGGCACAGTTATTGATCAGCAACAATGGGATTTTTATTTGGAGGCTCCTTCCAGTCCCTTGCAACAGAGCTGAAACTGGGGAGGTTATGCTGATGCTGGCAGCCTTGACTTGGAAAGAAATCACCAGACTGTGCTGCTTGTATATCCCCAAATCGTATTTATGAGTTCCCTGTTCCTTCTTGAATACAGATCTCTGAAGTCCGGGGGGCACAGAGCTTGTAGGTAGGTTCCATGGGGGAAAAGGAACCTTGTATCTACAGCAATGTAGGTATCTGTCTATAGTTAGATCCTGGTTTATCTGCTCATTGTTTGTTGAATAGGATTGTATTTATCTTTCTCAATTCTCCTCTCTGAGTTACCCATTAAATCAAGTTAGTTCATTGACTCTAGTCTGCTCTCTACTAAAATCTATGTCTTCCTGTAAGTTGCTTCTCATAATCAGCCCATATGCCATTAAGCATTCCATCTGAGGTGGTGGATGTTCAGTTCAGTGTCCAGTAAAGGGATTGCGTAGACTAGAGATAGGTGGTTGTTCATGGCTGTGTCTTTCACTTACCATGTGATCCCCCTGAAAAGCCTTTGACTCCTTGCCTCTGTTTCCCTATCTGCAGAACTGTTTATCACACTGCAAGGTGGTGTAAAGCTTAATGCAGTTCCTTGTGGAAAATGATATATTAAGGCTGAGTAAGAACATTTATACCCATGTGAACCTTGATATTGATAAAAAAAAAAAAAAAAAAAAAATTATAACCTCATTCCCCTAGTTTTCTACCATAATGGTATCAAACTCCATAATAAATTAAAACTGCCTGTGTAAGAGTTCTAGTTTGTTTGCAATACGATTATTCTGTTAATCAGCATGGCAGCATGATGTAATGTCACATAGGGGAATTATAGATGAGCTGTTTTCTTAACTTCAGTGTCTTCAGGTACATGTGTGTGAAAAGACAGGCAATGATCCTTTAATAGCAAGGAGAATGACCAGTATTTGTACTCCCTTAAGTGTGAAACAATAATATACTATTAAGGATTCAGTTCTTCTTGATGCTACAAGAATAATGGAAAATGAACATGACATCAAGCTGAAATGAGATGGAATTTTTGGGGAGAAGCCATCACTTTTTATAATGTATGCACCGTCTATAGTATGATAAGTGGTGTGTCCCTGAGATTATTAAGCATTCCATCAGAAAAAATGTCATTGTCAACCCTGACTGCCTGTGTGATGAGGTTTGCAAAGGGTCAGGTATTTTAGGGATATACATGCAAACTATTCAACAGTTGGTTGTCTGCTGCTAGGAAGTTGAATTTCATCCTTATTTACTGACCTCAAGAGTCCTTCAACTGTTCTGGGCTCCTTAGGCTGTGACAGCAGGGGCTGTGTGACAGCCTCCCTTGGTTTTTTGGTGTCTGGAGCATACAGAGACAATGAACCCGATGGAGCATAAGGATACATCCAGGCAAGTGCAGTATCCAGTCACTAGAGTAGTTAAAATGGGTGTAACCCAACAGGAGGCTGGAAAACTGCCTGACACACTTGGCAAGTGATGTAATGCTCCATTCTCAGGAGGAAATTATTGAGCCCCTCTAGCAATGAACTTTTGGCCTGAAGCTGGAGCTTGGATTACACAAGCTCAATAAATGTGTAATTATCAATACCAGAAACACACCAAGCCCCCGTACAAGTAGGACCTGTTTCAGGAGTCAGGAAGAAGCGAACATCTAGGCAGTGAACCTTCTGCAGGAGCCAGCTGCTCTGGAGGAGAGCAGGCTCTGATCAGGGTGTGGGCCCTGCAGGAGATGGCTCCTGTCCAAGAAAGTGTCATCGATCATCTTGGGCATCATGGCAGCCAGTCAAGCCAGCAAAGCTATCAAACTTTCAGCCACCTCCTCAGGTCTTGCTGCTTTGAATTGGCTGCTTGACAAATGTGTATTAATTCTGCTTTTACTTGAAGTCAGTGAGTAATTTAGTTTGTAGCTTTGCCATGTAGGAGCCAGAGCTGGATGGGAAGCCCACGGCTATTGGGCTTTCTCTGAGGTGGTAAATGATATCATGCAGAGAGGGTGAATCTCAACTTTCATAAAACATCAGTCTCTGATCTTATTTTTTCCTCTATTCTTAAATTAGAGTGACTACTATGTAGTGCAGAGATACCAGAATCACTTTGATTGTAGAAATGTACCTACAGCAGCTTGAAGCTCAGGACTGGTAGGTCTGTCCTACTCCACTAACTCCAAAACAAGAATGTAGAGTTCATGGTCTAGTGACACATCCACACCTGTAATGCGGCAGAAAGTAGTCACTCAGATGTGAATGATTTCAGACAAACTGTGTTTGTGATATTACAGACTAAGTGTGTGTGTACAAACCAGTTCCAAAATGAACACCTTGATTTGCAGTCTGGCAACTAGAACTAGCAGTGATTCATATACAGCTATAGAAAGTAGAATGAGGCTAGGATAGATGAAAATTGTTTGCAACTTCATTGCATCTATGTCTGCACAGTGTGGTAGAGGAAACCAAGACTGCTTGAAAGCTGGAGACATAGCTTTTATGGGGCTAACCAGAATCATGTTAACTATAGCTCTGCTTGTGTGTAACCCGAGTAGTTTGCATGATGGCTTGATGAGCCTTTTGTATACAGGGTGGATCCAGAGCAGAAATAAGCAAAAGAAAAGGACTGTTCAAGAATAGCTTAGGGGCGGAACTGAGAGGTGGTATATCTTGTCCATTCCGTAGGTGAGGGAGACTTGTTCAGCCTGCTTGCTGCAATTTTAGAAATGTCCAACACCTTTTCATCGTCTTTCACACTGCTGTCACCACTGCCTAAATGCACCATCCACCGCTTCACTGTGCTGCCATCCACTGTTTGATCTCCAGAAACGTTCAGCAGGTATCGACAAATGCCAGTGGGTGCCATCTTTTTCTGCATGGAGGAGTTCAATGACACACCTTTGCTCCATACACACTCCCATATCTGTCAGAGTTGCCCCTCTGCTGCCATCTGTCACACAGTAACAAAACGTAATGGGGTATTGGTGGGAAGGTTCAACCTCTGCTGCCATACCACCAGCATCTGCGTCTGACGTTGTGGACCAACATAGTGAAATAGGAGTCATTACTTTCAGAGCAGCCCTTGTATATTGCTTTATAACCCTCCAGACATTCTTTTACTTCCAATTCTATAAAGTGATTCCCTTTGCCTATTACTGGTTTTGCTGGTCTTTTCCCTTTTTCACTTTGAAGCATGCTGGTCTCACAACTCCCAGTTTCCTTTTGTTCTGCCTGTGGGCTTCAATTTGTTTTGGCATATTTAGCAATTGTAAACTTGAAATCAAGCTAAGATTTTTGAATGTGCTAACAGTTGATGTATGAGTGGCTGAATAGAGGAATGTGAAAGTGTCATACACACAGTTCAACATAATATTTGTTTTAGCTGTAATCATAGTGCAATATTGAAATATCATAGTAGATTATAGTTTATTATGGTGTGTTATTGCAGCTAGTAAACAGTGCTACCTAGCATAATTGTTATATCAGTATGACTTTTTAAAGGATCTACCAATATTTGGTAGATGTCAAGGGTTTATAATTCATCCATTTTATATTGCTTGAAGGTGGAACTTAGCGTAATACATAAAAATATCAAAGAAATCCTTCTCTTTGTACTATCTACAGGTTGGATGCCTCATGCTTGGAGGAACATCTAACTCCTATAGCTAAGGCTGTAGAGGCTTATCTTTATGGGTAGGAATCTGTGCCAATCTCTGCAATAGCAGATCTGTCCAGCTTCTAATAAACACATCTTCCTTTTCTTTCTTGGTTTGCTACACAGTTGACTCACTTTACACTGAAGAGAGGAGGTGAGTAATAGAGGAAGAAAGAGGGCAGTATTTAAGAGAGAAATTGATCTGCCAGACAGCAAAGTAGTGAGAGTAAGAAATGCCTGGAGTCTGAATCCCAGTCCCAAACTGATAGGAGCTCCCTGCCAGTCAGTGTTGATTCCTTAGTTTTTAGAGGGAGGAGGTATGATGTGCTTGAATTAGTCATACTCCTATCTCTCTAAGCCCAGGGTGTGTTCTGGGGAAACTTCTCCTGCCTGAACCACAGGGAACCTAAATGGTATGTCTGTTGGAGTTTTTTTCTCATAGATTGCCTCCTAGAACTCTATATTTCACTCATCCTCCTTAGAGCCTGGCCTTATTTTAGTTAAGAATGAGGCTGTCTTTTTAACATCACTCTTCAACCCTTGTTAAGGGCCACTGGACCCACTCTTCCTTTCCTGAAGACTACCAGCATCACAGTGTCAGATGCATGTTTGGAATATTACAGTATAAATGTGTACATGGATACATACATTTATATATTAATTACTGATGAAATGCTTACAAAGAGCCAGCGGAGAACATGAGAATAGACAGCAAGTCACGGAGAATATCAGTGAGGAATGAGACTTCTGATGTGAGGGACTGATGTCTGTGTTGGGAATACCCTGAGGCAGCGTGCTATGAGCATGCAGGGCTCTGTGCTGGAGGTTCCCTCAGTCTAAGCGCTGTATCCAAGTGACTATTTGGGAAGGAACTCTGATCTATTTGTGTAGCAGCACTAGAGGTGAGGTTTGGGATCCACTGGATCTGTGCGTTAGCAGTGGCGTGTCCTGCAAACTTATTAAGAGAGTAATAATGGTTATTATACTTAGCAGAGTCCCAAATGGAAGAATTCCATGGAAGAACTGCTAGGATGCTTTTAGTCTTTGTTGTGCGCTGTGTGTGTGCAGTCATGCATAGATGTGGGTAAGTCTGAGAGTGCAAATCCAAGCACGGACACTACAGCCATGTCTTTTCCCCAGTCCATGTGCAATCTGGAATGTAATGAGAATGAGTTCCCTGAACAGAGGCAAAACCAGTGAGCCTCTCTGGCCTATAGTAGACCTCAGCATAAGCAAGTGCTTGCAGCTACTTGTAGGAGCAGAGTAGTGTGGGCCAGTATGCATTGGGGTGAGCCGAAACCAGCTGTTCCCAGGTTGGTTCAAGGAAATATTCTCATGGCTCTCCTTTACCTATCCTTCCTTCCCACAGGCTTCATGTGGGAGAGAGAAACCCAGCTTTGCAATCAGAACATTGTCAAGTTAGTAGTAATTGGCAGTGCAATAAATAATCTGCAATAATAGGAACAAGTGCTAGGGGGAGCAGAAGAGCTGTTGGTCGGACACCCATCATTTAAACAGTAGGTGTTGCTAGTGGCTTGTTGCAGTGATTAGTAAAAGTCTTTAAACCTGGAAAATATAGCGCTAAATGCATTTGAAAGAGACATGAATGTGTTTTAAAGCTTCCTGGGTGACTGGACATATCTCCCTGAATTCTACCTAACCGATTGCGCTTACCTTAAATTATATGGTCTATGGTCTTGTGAAGTGCTGTTTTCTCTGTAGGAAGCAACATAGTGTAATGGATTAACTCAGAGTTATTCACTCTCTAGTCTGATGCAGCTGCCCCGGTGGTGAAATACATAAGTTAGTTAACCAGCAGGACATCACAGCAGAGTTTGTGAGACACACAAAATACGCGATTTTTTTATATCAGCTGCCCTGGTGAAATCTGGAATAATCCTGTCAGCTGGAATTCTTTGATTTATACCATGTACAAAGCTTAGCCTTAAAAATGTCTCCAGTAGAAACTTCTTCAAAATGTCAGGAGTAATTTGGCCAGAAAATGGAGTCTAAGGCAATTTTTATTGGGAGCACAGTTCACAGAGATGTATTTAAGCCAGCTGCATATACTGGCTTGGGTCCCCATATGTATCGCTGGACTGCACTCGCAGCAGAGAGGATAATATGGTTATAAGCTATTTTGCTGCACTGAAAAGCATTATGGAACCAGACGGAGACAAGACAGAGCCTTCCTATTTCATCCCACCATCATGTGAGACTTGCATGTATTCAGCCAGAAGGCAGTCCCCTTCGCTGGTCTGCTGGTTTGGTCACAGTACGGTTGTGATACTAGCAATCACGAGAGAATACTGGGGATTTAAGTTTGCTGTGGTACAGTTTCATGATTTCACATGTGGAATTACTAGAGTTGTCTGCTGAAAAGAAATTTTAGTATAAAAATTTTGGGAACATTTGGTTTTTTCTACTCTGTAGAAAAAGTTCATTCTACTGCAGTCCATCATTGGTATGTTGCCTAGGGGCTTGCTCCAAAGCAGTATTAGGTCTCTCCACAAGCCTGGAAGTTAATTCTTCTTCATTCTGCCAGGTGCCTATTCTTTTCTCTTTCAAACAGCTCTCAGTACCATCCACCTTATTCTTCTGTTGCCTTCTGTATGCTCATATCTATCTGTTGCATCAGTAATCACTGCTGTGATAGCACTTTGTAGATTTTTCTTCCTGTGTTTGTTCTGTTGCAAAGCACTCGGTATAGCAATAGAGCATTCATTCATTTGATGAATGTATGATGTACCTCTTCAGTGCCATGAGAAAAGGACAGTGCTAATGTAAAAGCAAAGCTCCCCACTCAGACACAAACTGGACAAATACAGACCAACCTATGGCAAAAGCAAATGTAAAAGCCATCAGATGCACTCAATAAAAAGATTTGTCTGGCAAAATGACAGGTTGAGAGAATCTCTATAAATACGCCAGGAAAGGAGGCGGGGGGTGAGGAGGGGGGGGCAGTAAACACCAAGGATCCAAAATGATCCATGGGATGGAACGCTCTCCTACGAGGACAGGCTGAAAGAGCTGGGGCTGTTCAGCCTGGAGAAGAGAAGGCTGCGAGGTGACCTGATTGCAGCCTGTCAGTATCTAAAGGGGAGCTACAGGAAAGAAGGGCACAGACTCTTTAGCAGGGTCTGTGGTGATAGAACCAGAGGAAATGGCATCAAGCTCAAATAGGGTAGTTTTAGGTTAGATATAAGGAAAAAATCTTCCACAGTGAGGGCAGTGAGGCACTGGAGCAGGTTGCCCAGTGATGTGGTTGATGCTCCGTCCCTGGAGACTTTCAAGGTTAGGCTGGATAAGGCTCTGGGCAGCCTGATCTAGCTGTGGTGTCCCTGTTCATTGCAGGGGAGTTGGACTAGATGGCCTCCAGAGATCTCTTCCAACTCTAAGGATTCTGTGAACTGCTTAAACTAAAGGCAACACTGGTAACACAAGAATAGATGGGTACCATCTAGCCAGTAGTAACTTTAGGCTGGTAATTAGGAGGTTCCTAACCATCAGAGGAGACAGATTCTGGAACAGACTGCCAAAAGGAAGCAATGTTTTTTATTGTTTTTCTTTGCCCCTCTTGCTTGGAAATACATTTAAGAGAACTCAGTAAGATGGCACAAGGGTTATATTACCTGATGTACCAGCAGTGTTTGCATGTCCTCATCCTGTGTACCAGCAGTCTCAGTAGCACGTGAGTTAACGTCAGCATCTATTCAGCATGAGTTCATCTGGACTGTTTTAATCACTCCTATCTTGGACGATAGGAGAGGAAAAAGCCAGGGGCTCTGCTTTGTGTCCATGTGGCACAAGTGATTGGTCCTAGAACAGTGCTTGCTGGTCTAAAGGCCTAAAGATACAAGAGGGCAGAAAACCTACATCAGGGAGTCTGTCCCTCTACTCAGCACTGTGGACGGGTTCTCCCTTGTGCTCAAGGGAAGACGCTTGGACCAAATGTCAGATCTAAGCAGCTTTGCAGCCTGTCAGCTCCACATCTGAGATCTGTAGCATAAGCCTATCTCCGGTGGCAACTCACTGATTCTGAATTACTTCTGCTGCTGCTCATGTACAACAGGCAGAGATGTGTATTCTCACACCCACTGCTCACCTGTTTTTCTGTTTTTCTCTTTAGTAATTGTGCAAGTTGCCTGATAATTCGTCTAAAAGCCCTTACGAGACATTACATAATGTCCTTGGAGAAACCCTGTCTGCTGTAACATTGGATAGATTATTATGTAAAACTTTCTTTTTCTCAGTTTTCTCAGTTTGTTTTTGAGTGGGGAGTAGGGCTGGATTTCCACTTGGCTGAGCCTAAAAGGTTTTGGGTTTACTCTGGATTGCTCCACTATTTTATTAATCTCTGTAAGCTGTGCTGGAATTGGCCTTAGTATCACAAGTGAAATGAGTTTGGCAGGACTCTCTGGAGGCTAGGAAACACACCTGCCCATGCTGTGAGGTACGATTTGGCTCAAGTGGAAACACTTACTCAAGAAAGCCCCCAGTTCTACTGTTTTGGTTTAATTAGTGTCACTGAACCAGATCCATGTGATAAAACCTTCCCCGGTGCCACTTAGGAGCACCGAGCTTTCAGTATGCTGAACAGATCATCAGGCAGGATTGCTGTGAGCTGGTCTCTTTTGAGGAGAGTTAGTACGAAAAGGCAGACAGCAGCTTACCTGCTGCATCCCCTGCCTTTGGCTTGTGTCTGGAGTAGCTGCTGAAGGTTGGAGGAGTGCTGGCCCACTCTCTCCTCCCTGTGTTGCTCAAAACTCAGTAGTAGCCCTCTCTGCTCTGAGGTCCTGATTGCCCATGGATGACGTTGAGCTTTCAAGGAGGTCTGAAGACAGCTTAGAGATTAACCAGTAAAAGGAGCAGTGAGGCACCTCGCATCCCTGGGCATCCTGTGGCTTGAAAATCTCCAACTCCAGCTACAAGGATGGATGGCAGTAAGTCTGACCTGAGCCCAGTTTTCCTGCAGCTGAAGCAGTAACAGAGTAAGTGTCAGCAGCTACTGGCACCACCACATCATTTTGTGAGGAGCAGGGGCGTTGCTTCATTTCTGTGAGTCTCCAGCACTTGTCTGCACCTTGCACTGTTGTTCTGTCCTGTCCTGGCATCCGCAGCAGTGCAGTTCGTTATCTGTGCCTTGCAGAGACCTGGAGCTTTCAGGGCTGTGCTTCAGGCAGCATTCTGTTGCAGAAATGGGGAGAGCACTGATGAGAGCTTGAGGTGATGTCCTGGGCAGGGGCCATGCCCAGGAACTTGCCTCTCAATGCCCCATGGCTGGGAGCTCATCCAGGGGAGGACAGAGCTGTGTCTAGGTCAGCAGAGCTAGTCAGAAACCATTTACTTTCCTGTTCAGAACTTCTGAATGGAAGTACTTCTCTGAAACACTTCTTTTGGCTGGATGTTTCAAGGCAGAATGAAAAATGTTGTTTCAGCTCATAGAGTTCTCTTTGAACTGGGATTCTGAGAGAACCTTTTCTTCTTGAAAACTGAGATTAAAGAAAGTTATCTATTGCAGAAGAGTTTCAGTTGAGAAGTATATAAAAAAATGCAAAATGTTAGTTAAAAAAAAATCCCCTATGCTGCAGGGGGGACAAGAATTATTTCTAACAGCTGTGTTTTTCAAAGGGAATTTTTTCCAGTCAAAAAAATATCAAACAGCTCTATTAAAATTGTGTTTCCTTCTGGTTGTTAACTTCTCTTTTTTCCCTTATTTGGGACATCCTGTAACAACTCAAAATCCAGAAAGCCTTTTTTTTCCCCCAAAGATATGCAAACCTCCCTCATGAACAAGTTTCAGGCTTGTCATGAAACCTGAACCCAAGGAAGGTTTTCTGGCTTCAGCTTTCATTCTGATGTTGCACATGGCTCTGGCTCAGAGGATCACTTTAATCTTGGAGCAGGGATGAGAAATCCACTTGTGTAGAGGGGAAAAAGAAGATGGAAAGTGCATGGGCTGAAGTGTGGAAAATCCAGCAGTAGGACAGCTTCTCTGTCTCTGCTCCTAAACCTCAGACTGGTGTTATGCTGCCTGCACTTACCATCTCTGGCAGCTGTACTGGATTGCTGTGGACCACCTTAAATGTTTTCCATGCCAGCTGAGCACAGAAAACTTCTGAAATGGGTCTCTGCTGTGCAGTGCACTCTCTCTTAGCAGTGCCCTCATGGTGACTCAGTCTCGTTCCCTGCTTCTTTTAACCCACAGCAGGTCAAGAGTTTAACAAAGTGACTAGGGCTGGAAGCCAAGTCCCCAGAGTTGCAATCTGCAGCCAGCATGCCAGCATCTGGAAAGCGTTTGTGACCAATAAAAAATGAATGTGCAGACTCCGCCAAAGCAGCAATCATTTGGCATCTCAAGCCCAGATCTTTACAAGATGATTCTTCTGAGGCTTGGAAAGACTTGCCTCAGTGTTTTCTAATAAAAACAGTTTTGGGCTGGGCCCATAGTCAGTGAACAGTGCTATGCATTGCCACATGGGAGACAGCCAGCCAGGGATGGGAAGACTTTGCTGGAGTCTAACCTTGGGCTGGCTTGGGCTCAGTGCCTTGCATCGGCAATGCTCTCTCTTGGTCCGGGGACAGGGCACTATGGGTGCTACAACAGTTAAGTTCTTTACTATGAGAGTGGTGAGGTGCTGGAACAGGCTGCCCAGAGAGGTTGTGGATGCCCCGTCCCTGGAGGTGTTCAAGGCCAGATTGGATGGGGCCCTGGGCAACCTGGTCTAGTATTAAATGGGGAAGTTGGTGGCCCTGCCTGGCAGGGGGGTTGGAGATTTATGATCCTTGAGGTCCATTCCAACCTGGGCCATTCTGTGATTCTGTGAACAGCTTGCTGACAAAGCATGCTGTGACCTTGGGCTGTTTTATCTGGTGCCACAGGACCCCTGGGGAGGGGCAGGAAGAAGAACAGAGGAGTAGAAGAGTGCCCTTCTATTAGGGCATGAAGCTCTTGGTCAGTCTGACAAGAGCTGCCTTAGTCCTGTCCATGGAAATGGATGCCTCCAGCAGTCAGCAGCCACATTTCCAGCATCTGGTGCATCTGGAGTGCTGTGCACAGTCTCTGTCGGGTACAGCAGCAGTCCCACCTGTTTGTCAGATCCTGACTGTGAGAGATAGTGAGATTCACTTACAGGCAACAGGGGAGGTCCATGTCCATTCCTGAAGAGAAGAGAGATGGTGTGTGTATAGGCTTTGATACCTTCAAGTGGCACAGGCCTGCCAGGGGCATTCAAAATGGAGGAAAGAGAAACAGGATGTGTGAATGCTGCCACTGATGGTTCTTGCCAGCAGCTAGGTCATAGTGCTGTTGCTGAGCACATCCAAGCACTTCTTGTTTCCAGGCTCTGTCCCTAAGGATGCATTGAACTCAACACCCTGCTACTCCTTGTGGCACTCATCTGGATGGCTTTGTCCATATGGATGTTCTTGCCCACAGCTGGCTTCCTTCTTTCTCATTGCTTTCTCTCTCTTCTCTGGAGTGGCTGTGACTGGCAGTCATGTGCAGGCCTCTAAGTCTGTTTAGACTCCACCAGCACATACTCTGAATTCCACTGTGAGGAAACAAACACAAATGAGTGGAAGGTTAGTAATCATCTTAGAAGTTGCCGGAATAGTTTTTGCTGGAGCTATACGGATGTTGTTCTGTTGGTGTCATCCCTCTGACCACAGAATCAGTATGGTGCCATGGCTAAAGCAGTGCAGCTGGGGTGCAAGAAACCCCACAGCAAAACCCTGGTATTAATTCTGAAACAGTGAAAAAAAGCTGATGCTTGATCTCCTGTTTCTGAGCATGACTTTGCAGATGGATTTCTACCACAGAAGAGGAAGCTGGCATCTAAACTGCAGTATTAGAGCACAGATATGATCCAGATGCTCTAGCTTTGTACATTTGTTCTTGCCTTTGAGGAGCATCAAAGCTGAAGTTTGAGTTAGGAGAATGTGGAATCCTGTAAGTGAAGGAATTTTGGTTTTTTACACTTCAAACTGCAGATGTTTGAAGTGAGGTCCTCTGGAACTCCTAGGGCTAAATTTAACACTGCCATTTTACTAATTTTGATTTTGACTCCACTCTGTTTGTTCTCACCTGGTTCCTGCTTGCAGTAGAAAGTTTAGTTCGAATTATCATGTGTCAGCTACTGCATGTCAGCGTGCTTTTTCAGATGTCTACAAAGAGTAGGTTAGGGTAACTGACCCAGGGTGGGTAAAAACATCATCACTTGAAGAGATGTTAGTGGCTTTGATCAACCTACAGCGTTGGTGAAATTCCCCTTGTGTTCCTAGTCCTGGCAGGATTAACAAAACATGTGCAAAATCCCTCCAAAGAAAGCTCAGCCAAATCCACTTAATTTGCCCCAGTTTGGAAATTTTAGTTTGGGCCATATTGGCTTTAAAAGCTGAGTAACTCTTGGCCAAAACTAGCCTGAGTTTAATTCTCAGAACAAAGAGAAATCCAGATACTTAGTTTTGCTTCAGAGTGTTTCTTGAAGCCCTTGAATTTACTGCTGGTTTAAAATGAGTCCTTGGGAGATGGCTGGTTCATAAGGGGCATGTTCTCCAGAAATGGCAATTATGTTTTCCTTTTGTTATTTTTCACGCTCTTTTTGTGAGAAGTGCCTTATTAGCCCTAGTAAGAGATTATTTAGAGCTTGCAAAATACATCTTGTGACTACTCAGGACTTTCCATGCGTCCCTGAACAGTGCTTCTATTTCCACTTGATGGAGGCTGGCTTCTCTGTCTCTATTGTCCATACAGCAGTTTCCTCACAGCATTAAAAATGTTCCACTTCCTACAGATGCTCAGATATTCCAGCCTGGAGTTGCATTAACCCCAGGAGTAGTGCTGCACTGACATGCCTGTAAAGCCTACCATAAAAGAGCAAGGAGGTACTGGGCTGTGGCATCCTGGACAACTGGGCAGTACAGCTAGCATTGGTGTGAGTGCTACATGTGTAGGGTGGCAGCTGGAAGGGTGGAGACCTGAAGGTAGCAATGGGATGGAAGGGAGCTCTGCAGCCATGCAGAATGTACATCTCACAAGTTAGCCAGTGTGCGTGCTGCTGCAGCACAAGCAGATAGTGCACCCACACCATGAGGTGGCAGTGGTATGTGAGTGGGACATTTCATCCTGTGATGATCCTGGGACTGGAAATCTTTCACCATTTTGATTTCTGGGGACTTTGTGCTGAAGCTGGTGGCTTAAGATCATTAACCCTCTTGCACACAGCAGGCATAGAATGCTTCTGCTGTTTATCCTTAAACATATTCAGACAAAGGCGCCTGTTATATCTAAGCATTCTCTGTGGTTGCTGCAATGCTTTCTTCTACCCTACCTCTCTGACAATGAAGGGTTAAATCCCACTTTTCCCATATGCCTGCTGATGAGCTGTGAATATGCAGCTAGGACCTGTTCTCAGGCATGTGTCCATTTCTATAATCCAATCTTCTCCACTGTGGCACAGACCTGGAGGCTCTTCTGCAGCCTAGTATGGCAGGTCTGCTGCCATGGGATAAGAAGCGGTAGGATGATTTACATAATCATATATGCAGATAAGCCAAATAAGGGTCCTTTCATTCAGCTTTGATTTTAAGGAGACTGTGTCCATGGGCTTGAGAGCAAAGGGATTTGAAAGGATGGTTCTCATCTCTTGAGCTCTTGCAAAACAGAGCACACCCCCAGAAATGTACTGCTGTTACCAGACATGTACAGCCCAATGGATATAAATGATTAATAGTGCAGAAACACTTGATAACCCACGCCATGCAAATGCACCCTTAGTCTCTAGGCCTGCGTCATCTGTTCCCTCTACTGGAAGCGTGGACTGCATCCTTATGCAGGAAATGAAAGAAACTCCATCTCCGAGGAACAAAGGGAATTCATCTCTTCATCTGGTAGAACATTTAAAAGATGTTAAGAACAGCAACAGCCTCACACCTGTTGCATACCAGATGAGCACTGGTGGAGACACGTGGAGAGGTCATTTTAATGTGTGCCCTTAAAAAGGTTACAGAGAATAAATCAGAGCACAGTAGTGTCCGTCAGTACTCAGAATGAGGATTCCAAACATTTGTGCTCCCACTTGATTCAGTTTCTTAGTCCCCTGTACCACCTCTGTCTTGTAGCAATGCTGGCCAGCCTGGCCTGGGCTTCAGGAAAGCTCCTGAAGGGCTAGAAGCGAATGGTGTGGTTTGAACAATTCATGATGGTTTCAACAATTCACTGATCAGCTCAGTGATCTTTTTCCAGCAGTGAACTGTGTAGGGCTTCCAAAGGAGAACTCCAGAACAAATAAGGCTAATGAGGTAGCAGTTTGTTAAGGCTATACAGGTTCTTAACTTGAGTGACTAGGACAGGTCCCAGTGGCATCACATATTTTAGCCTGGCTGATGGAATGCTCTGAAAATGTAATGAATTAGTTATCTGAAGATGCTAACTTTAATCAAACTTCTTTAATCCTTAAAACAAACAAACAAACAAAAAACACAGATATTCTGCTTTTTCTTGCAGCAGTGAGACTTGTGGAAAATTCTATGTGTTAATTAAACATTGCATTAAAAAATGTCAGTTTTTTCAAGTGAATGTACATCTTGCTTGGCTCTTCTATTTGAGTGGCCAGCTCTTGCTTGAACATATGTAGAACTTAACAGTTTGGTTTAAAACATTAGGGAGAGAAAATATAACCAGTCACCCCAGCTACATGCCATAGATGAAACAAACAAACAAAAAAAAAAAAACAAAAAAAAAGCAAGCGTTTTCACTTTTGTCCATTACAGATTCTGATTGCTTGAAGCATAACACTGGCCATTCAGAGATAGGTAAATCTGTGTCTTGAGCTGTGGGCAATCTTTTCCATGAGGGAATATTTTTTGCTCTGAGTCTGCTAAACAGCTTGATCATCCTGGGTTTTATAGTTGCAGACTCAAGGCTGCTGTAGGAGTGCAGTGCAGTAACACTTGCTACCCAGAAGTTGGCAGAGCTCTGTAAATAGCTACTGCCATATCCACTGTTTCAGGGGCTGAAGGAATGAAAAACTGCCAGTTGGATTGCTCTAGAAGATTCCCCCTGGGATCTTGTTAGGTCATGTCTGCAGTCTCTTTACCCCTTCAGGAACACAAAGTTACCACACGTAGGATCAGAATTGGCCCCTTAGAAAGTGTGTAAGCTGTTCCTGCCCAATTGTGCCTTCCTTGTGCACTCCATTGCATCCAGCAGACCTTGCAGTTCTTCTAAATCAGCATTTCTTGCAGTGGTCTAACACTAGCATCTATACTAGCAGGACATTTCAGAAGAGCAAAGAACAAAAGGTCTTGTGCTTTTTCTAAGAACCAGCGAGTACTAAAGAAAAGAGAAATGCATTTCTGCATTCCTCAGAACGCAGATAGCACAGTATTGAAGCTGTGTCTTTGGCCAGGGCAGTGCCCATATAATGACAGTATTGAGGACATTGTGCTCTCTCTGAGGCTTCTTTCCAAAATGAAGCTGAGTACAATTACTACTACGAAACAGTGCTACTGTTAAGACTTCGTCTGAGTCCTGTCTTTGATGCCTCAAAGAGAGGCCATTATTACTGTGATGTGTTGAATTTGTATATCATTTTGCAGCACCAGTGCAGACCAGGCAGAACTAGTTAGGTGATTTGGTGTATCATGGACAAGGGTCATTACAATCTCTTCTTGAATATGAGTGGCTAAACATCACAGCTACTGCCAGCACCACCTTTCTTCAGCAAGCCTGCTAGCAGCTGAGGCAGGAAGGGTGGGGAATTGAGGGGTACTGGTGTTTTTTCCTTTGGAAGGTGAGCTTCTGCATGCTAAGCTGAGTTTGCACATTTGGCAGAAGCTGGGTGTGCCTCTTCTGTGGTCTCATGGAGAGACTGGAAGGCTGAGGCTGCTGCAGCCTTTAAAAATGCTTATCCATGTAATTTGATTCTGTGCATTGTATCTACAAGTCACTTGGGATGTCTTTGCCATCTCTTGATATGTATCCTAACGAGAAGCTGACCTGAACTGCAGATGTCACCCAGTGTCCAGTTTCTCAGGTCTGACCAAACCCAGGCTGGGTGAGAAGGGTGGCATGCTGACCAGCTCTGCTTGTGCAAACAGAGGTATTAGCCATAGCAGAGAATCTTGCAAGTGTGAGTATTTATAGGGAGGCAGATGTAAACCACATTTGTCCTGTGTTTCTGGCAAAGAGAGAGCGTGAAATATTTGTGACCCAAGTCATTGGCTTTCCTGCCATTTGTATAAAAATTTCCAGATGTGATTGTTGATGCTTCACCTGGGACCAATTAAAGGAAGAAGGAATATCCAGAACCAATTGTGTACATGTGGATACTTGACTTGTTTGTGTGTGTGTGCCCATCTCTGTTGCAATATGTGTGTTTTAAAATAAAGCAGAATTTCAGATCAAAGAACTTCTATTTTCTCTTTCCAGGGCCTTCCTTTTGCCTACAGAACCCTTTCCTTTTCAGATTGTCCCTGTCCCAAAGCCCACGATCTATTTCGATTCCTTTGATGCTTATATTCATCCTCACAACTTTTCTGTTGCTTTACCTCCTAATAGCTGCTCTGTGGCTCACCTTAATCACAGTGCTCCTCTGTGCAGTCACAGGAAGTTTAGTGGGGAAGATTCCCGGATATTGTAAACTTGTAGAAAGATAGAGTGGCATCCCCAGTAATGCAGCAGGGACTAACCACAACAGGCTCCAGCACAGCATCACTAAGTGAGCCCAGTTCTCTGTCTCCTGCCCTCTGTTTCTTCACCCATCACTCCAGCCGTCAGCCTTCTGGGTCCTCATTGTGTTGTGCCTAGGGATTAAACTTCTGGTTCTTCCTTTCCAGGATGTGTCCACAAAGCTTTTCCTCATTCCACTACTATCTGGAAACTTTCCTTCCTGCTCTTTTTCTGTTGAATTTCTCCGTGCTTTTTGTCTCTCCCCATTAGGTCTCCCTGATGGCATTCACCAGGCTGCCTCCTGCCATAGTCACGCCCTGCTGGAAAGTAAATCTCAAGTCATCCCATCTTCTTCCCTTTTTTTTATCCTTGTTTTTGCAAGGGTAGTTCAAGTGAACAAACAACCCCTGCAGACACCTGGTACCTTTCAGAAGCCTTATACTTGTGGGCAGAACAAGTATGTGGACTGCAAAAATTAGGCATAGACCCAAAGACACAGACCTGTTCTAATTCAGAGTAGCCAACAACACAATTTGAACTTATTTTTCTGCACCTCAGTCATTCTCTTTAGCCATAGTCAAAACCATTTTATGTACATCCCTCCATGGCTGCTGGTGTCACCACTTTGTGTAGTGGGTACAAAGCCTTCCTCATGTAAATGCTTCTTTTAAAGGGGGAAGAGTGCAGGACCTGGTGTGCAGCAGGAGTTATTGAACAGAAGGTCTAGAAACAGAACTGTTGCTGGAGGGGCTGTTTCTGTGAAACCCAGTGTGGAAAGCATCAGGTCCAAGGTGGACTTTGCTTTTTTCTGTCTCATATTTTAGAATTCCCCATAGAGCTCTTCCAAGTGGATTTGGGTAAGTTTATGCTTCTTTTCAACAGAGGGGATAATTAAAATGCAATTTTGAATGCTAGTAAACATTTTACATGATCATTTGTTCATTAACAAGAAGTTTCCAAGGTAGTTATGCTCTAAATTTTCAGCCTCTCTACCACCAGATATTTACAGCTAGACTAGGGTCAACATCTTACCAGTTGACATGTTGAAACAGGACTACAGCTCTAGTGTAGCTTTATCTTTTCTGTACCTGTTTGGGAGAAGTATACACATGCTCCTAAGCAATTGATTATAATCCTTCTAGAAGGGATATTTTTGTTTCCTTGGGATGTGATGACTAGAGATGATTTAGTGTGTTGCTGTGCCCTGGAAAATGTCCTTAAAAGCTAAAATTGTCCTGCTTTATTTTTTTATGATTTCAGAATGGAAACATTTAGAAAATCAGGACGTGGATGTCATTTCTTCAGTGAAGTTTTCAGGTGTCTTGTCGTCTTATTTGAAGTGGTATTCTCTTCTTCAAGTCCTAGATGGCATGTGTGCGAAGCTCTCAGACTGCCTTTATGGCTTATGCAGGCACCACTAGCCCTTGATGCAAACAGCATCCTGCAGTATAGATGGGTGCAGTTCAACTGTATTGTGATATGTGGGTGCCACAATGTCCAGCTGCTCAGTACTGAGCCTCTCAGTCTCCTTCTACATTGCAGGGCAGTAAGAAAATTAATGTGGTGCAATAATAATGCTGTATCTGCTGTGTTTCCTTGCAAACATTCCAGCTGCCTTGGCTTAATAGCACTGCACCATGACATGTGCTGTGCACAGCTGGTCCCAGAGAGGAGGAGTAAAGATAAACTGATACAGTGCGTTCAGCAGTGCATCAGCCAGGTTATCTGAACTTTCTGCGTGGTGCCAAAGCTTCCCTAAATTGGCTGTTAGGTGCTTGGCCTCTGTCTTTAATCTGAGCAGTTCCAGGGCAGTGATTTTCTCCCTTCCACGTGCTGTGAGCTGTAGCCTCTTGAAGGAAGGAGTGAGACAGGGACTGGACAACAGTGCCCAATGGGCAAATGTGGGAGGAGTGAAGGTGGGCAGCTGGCAGCCAGGAGACTGGCAGGCAGGCTGCTATTAGTTCCCTGAGCACTGGGATGGCCCCAGGACACTGCAGGAAGACTGGGACTGTGAGGAGCTGACTAAAAGAGGCCAAATGGAAGATAGGAGTGGATAGAGGAGATTCATGGCTACATTAGAGCAGAGGAGTTGAGTGCTAATATTCTGATGGCATGACCAAGTATCTGGCAGAGTTGGTTTGCAGCAAGGCCAAGCTGAATATTCTTCTGCAGAAATGATTCCTTGCTTTGCAGAGGAATTTCTGCCAAGTCCTTTCTTCTTCTGGCTCCCAGGGCTGAGTGTCTTGCTCGAGTCATGGGGCTTCCAACCAGTTTTCCTGGCCACTGCAGACTAAAGTGGTGCCCACACTTCTAAAAAGAGCCTCTGCTCTCTCTCTCCTCCTCCTCTTCGCTTTGGTGAATTCCTGCCTCCTCCCTTTTAAGCAATGCTTATTCTACTTTCCGTGCTAGATTCTCACCCCGCTCTGGAGCATACTGAACCCTGATCTAAGAAGTGGAGAGAGGCAATTTTAGGAAATATTCAGTCTTCCCTGCTATTATGAGACTGGTCTGACTCCTTTGAGTTATTCTCTGCCTCCAACACTGGCTTGTTTGTCCCAGAGATGCTTAAATGAGCTCTTTGAAAGTTTGGATTTTTTTCTGTCTGAAAGGAAATGTGCATCCTTGAGGATCTGCCCCAGTTCCTGTTTAATCAATACTGGGCTGTGCCTTAAACTGCAGCTCACGGGGCTTCGGCTGGGTACATGCTGACCAGAGTGGGTGAGGGCCGGGGGCAGCAGTGGTGCCACGGGGCTGGTGTGAGCAGTTCCACTGAGGCAGCACCCCTGGGGCTGGGGGAAGCCTGCGGGTGAGCGGAGGCGGGGGTGCCTAATGGCGGGTGGCCGTCCGCCTTGTCTTGTCTGTCAGACCTGATTAGATGTGGCTGGCGCTCTGCGAAGGCCTCCACGCTGCGAGGGGTGGAGTCTGGCTGGAGGGGCAGAGCTGGGCCCTCCTTCCTTTATGTGCTGCTGAAAAGTAGCCTTTGTTGCAGGGTTTGCAGGCTTTGTCCACTCCTGGAAGCTGTGCCCCTTTCTCTGGGCTTCAGCTCTTGAATGAGGTGAGCAACCCTGGCTTTTTATGTCAGATGTTAGTTCTGTCTTGCGTCTGCGCTTGGGTATCTCACTGACCCCCCAGGGGTCGAGAGAAGTATTTTTCCTGCTAGCTCAGAGTTTTTAATGTGAAAATGCATTTGGCGAGGATCCAGCAAGGTGTTAAGCTACTTTCAGTCTGGAGTTCCCCCCAGGTCCCTCCCCTGCTTCGTATAGCCTTTTTGAAAGAGCTAGAAGAACAACTGGAGACAGAAACTCAAATAACATCCACTGTTCCGGAGCTTTCTGCAAACATGTCCCTCTCAGCCCAAGTGATCTGCAGTTAGTGGTTTCCCATATGGGTTTCTATCATAAGGTTTTGTCATGATAATATTAATTTCAAGCAGCATAACAGACTGGACGTAAGCAGCCCTCAGTGGACTTAATGGACAGTGAGCTTAGGTGTGGATCATTGTCCAACCCCTACAAATTGCATCCCAAAATCTCCCTTCCTAACAGCCACAAGATGCATAGATCCTGCCAGCCAGCTTGGTGAGTGGAAAGGCAAAAGGTGGATGTTCCAGGAAGCAGCTTGCAGCCCAAAGATAACTGGGGCCCAGTGGTCTTGCCTTGACAGTGGGATGGAGATGGACTGGACATGCACCAGTGACCAGGGATAGTCAGGTGCACTGCTCCCACTGCTTCCCCAGCAGTCCCCATACCACCCCTTGGTGTTAGTCATCATCTACATGTGAAGTGCCCTAGCTTGCATGGAGCGTAACCAAGCACCAGATCTTTAAGCAATTCCTCAGCTCCCTGCTGGCCATTCACTCTGTCACCAGGACAGCACCAGAAGTGCTGCTGCAGCCTCTGGAAGCAGACAAGCTTGCCAGCCACCAGATCAGGCTGCCCAGGGCCCCATCTATCCTAGCCTTAGGCACCTCCAGGGATGGGGCATCCACTTCTCTGGGCAGCCTGGGCAACAACTGACTTTACTATATTAACTATGTGTTTTCATTGTTTAGATTAGACTAATTTTCAGAGCACAGTAGCTGGAGCTCCAGCTATCTGTCTTTAGGCAACAGATCTTTAATTAGACCTGACCCTCCTGTGGTGCCTTGGGGACAATGACTGACTGGGAGACTTCTTCTCTGCGTACTCAAGCTCTCATTGCTATGGGCATGCACAAAGCTTTGGCACTGCAGGAGTTAAATAGCTTGCACAGGGTGGAGGATTCTTCAGCCAAACCCAAACTGATTGCACCTGGTTTGTTCTACCTGTGTGTAAATGACACCATGGTCTTCCCACCCCCACCCCAGCAATGCCACAGGGGCTGCCAGGGTCTACGTGCAGACAGGGTTGTGTGAGCAGGTGTAGGGCCTGCAGCGGTAGGAGGCTCCTTGCTGGGCTGGGAGCAGCCGTGCCCGTCACACGTAGGCTGCAATTGCTATAAGCCACTGAGGTGACAGTGAGTCGAAGTAAAAAGTCCCCACTGTTAACACCTCAGCCTCCTGTTGAATATACTTGTCAGTTACTGACAGGGTGCAGTAGGGTCTGTTCCTCCTGAGGAGGAAAACTGCAAATTTTGCTAGGTGTTGCTCAGGCAGCTTGCTCAGGCCATGTGGCTCTGCCTGCTGCCTTTGTGCAAAGCACAGGGCTGCGTGCTCCAACCAGGCGGGGCTGTGGCCAGGCTGGCTCCTGCCCACGCTGGGTGAGTTGCTCCTGGGACAGAGCTCTGCACAGCGCTGGGAGCAAGGGCACTGCTCACGCTGCTCTGTGTCACCACTGTTTTCCCATCGTGGGGAGATGATGAAAGATTTGTGGCTGCAGAGTCGGGACTCAGAATTTAAATGTACTAATCTAGAATCTTTGTGAATTCAGAGGAATTCTTACTGAATTCCTTACAGGAAACCCTTACAGGAAACTAGGCTGGAAGTTTGCTGTGTGAAACTGCTTCACTTCATGTGGGTGCCTCATGCAGCTCTGAAAATGATCACTATCGTGCATGAGAGAGAGGATTAAATTATTCCCATCTTTCTCTCCTCCCACACTGACTCCAGGCAGAGCCAGTCCTTCCTTTTCCAGTCCACGCACACAGACAATGAATGTCACCAAGTGATCCAGCTCTGGAGTAGCCCATGCATTTTGACTTGTTGCTGGAGGTACTGCTTATTTCTTGCTTTGTGTTCACCATTAGGATCTACCCTAAATCTGTGGGTGTAAACAATGCCACTCTGCTGATTTCAGTAAAGTTTTACCCAGCTACAGTCCAAAGATGCTGGCCCAGAGCTCCTGAAAGCTGACCTGCATTTGGTGTTTTTTTTTTTTTTTGGCTTTCTATAAAGGCTCTGAGGTGAGTGGTAAGGGCTGGGGAGATTCCATGTTGTGGCCCAGCTGGCGTGTGCAGCCACAAATAATAATTAATTGGCTCTTTAAGGAGTCTTGCAAACTTTTTTTTTTTTGTCTGTCTGTCTTAAGCTCCTTTTAATTAACTTCAGTCATGTCCCAACACATCATCTTGGCTGAATCATAAACCTCACTGTGCCAGTTTTTCGCATTCCTGAAATACACAGGCCGCCAGTGTTGCGAATGCAGCTCTGAGGCAGTGGCTCAGAGGAAGTTGGGCAGCTCTCCTGGAACTCAAAATTTTCAGGAACTGTTGTGAAATAGAGAGGCTGAGCAGACCAGCCTCCACTTCCACCTCCCTTGCTGCTGCCCAGCTCCCAGCAGTGTTGCTCTTTTGCACTTTATGCACTGACTCAAGGAGCAGCAATTGTAGCAGGCACCTGTGTACAAGCAGCTTTGTCTCTTTAGAAGGCACCTTTATTTGGGTTACAGTGCTTGGGGCACGCAGCCTTTTTTTCCTTCAAGAGTTTGTTTCTGTGTCACACTTCTTATTGCAAAGGGTCAACTTTCAAGGTTGTGGGGCTTGTTAACAAGATACTCAGGCATACTTAGTCACCAAAAATGTCCATGTGGCAACAGGACAAAGTTTTGTGCTTCTTTACTAGAAAGCTTCAAGTCTGGTCTAAGGATTGTAAGGATTGTTTCCATCTTTTCAGAAATTTGGGGTTTGAGACTGTCTCCTTATTGCCTTATAACCTGGCCGTTCTCTCACTAGTGCCTGGTGGAAATAATCCCCATGTTTTATTGATGCAAAGATGTATCAATGCCTGTTGTCTCTTGGTCTGCGTGTTGTGTTTTGAGCCAGAGAATTCTGCACTTGGTAAGCCCAACTCAATCTTAGCATCCATTTAAATAGTATGTTTAATTTACTGAAAAGAAGCCAAAGCTTACTGTAACCTTTTGACATTTATTTAGAGAATACAGCTTTTATAATGAAATGGTCCAACTAGAACAAAATAGATGTGTTATATTTAGTATTTTAAAGCTGAAGCTCAGTGAATACAGGTGAGAAAGAAGGTGTGGCATTACAATGGTGAGGATCTTAATCCATTTGAATAACTTACCACTGGATTCTTCATTCCTGGCCACTTTTAAAATCACATTTGGAAGCACAGTCTAGAAGGAATAAGCATATTTAAGAAAATAGTTGTGTCAGGGTACTTGTATTCTCTGTACTGAAGACTAGAGGATTGCAATCTATCTTCTGCCTTAGATGAGTAGGAAACAGAGCACCATGACAGCAGGTTCAGGTGGTGTGCCCCAGGCTGCAGGTGAGGAGCCAGGAGTTGCCCAGAGAGCTCTTTCAGCAATACTTGTGTTTCCACAGCAGCTCAGGGATTGTTGCTGCTGCCACGGACAGAGGTGGCATATTGCATTGTTATGGTGGTGAGTTTTGAATAAGTGGGAGGATGACAAATATTATAGCTAATAATAATAATAATAATAATAAAAAAAAAACAGACGAAAAAAAGAAAGTGACTCAGCCTTTTGGGAAAAGGATAGGAAAATCAGGAAAGATAATTACAAACAAGCACCGGGTCTGAGCGTGGAAGCCATGCCTGGATTGCTGGGGGTGTACAAATGGTCTAAAGATGTAGACCCATTGTGAAAGAAGAAGCAAGAGCAGCATTGGATGATAAGAGAGTAAAACAAAAACACTGATGATGTGCCACATAATTCGCATGAAGATCAAGCTAATTCCTACTGCATCTGGTATGTGACACTTCGCGGTGTATACAGACTCTGACCTAGCAGCAGCAGTCACTAATATGATGGAGAAGTTGTTTATGTTGGGGAAAAAACTTTGTAAAGTCAGTAGGGAAATATCTTGACGATGAAAAGGAGAGAACTTCATGAGCTTTTAGGGAACACACTCAATTCTGTTGCCTGTTCAGGATTCAAGTGTCTTCTGAGACACAAAGGATTTCGGTCTTCCCAGTTCCGACCATGAGGAAAGACCAGATATGCTGCAGCGGGTAAGTTAAGGAATATGTTTCCTTTGAAATACTTTAGTTCTAACTACGTGGCTTTGAGGAATGTGTTAGTAACATTTTCCCAATTGATTGTCCTAGGAAGAACACTGCGTTTATCTGAGCAGCACCAGATGCAAGGCAGTGCACACTTCAGAGAGCTGCAACCAATGAGTGGGTTGGACTCCAAAAGAGGTGCATATAAAATGCTGGCATATCAGAAGTGCAGGGCTGTCTTAACATTGATTTAAAAAAAAAAAAAAAGTCATAGATGTTATGGTGTTTTTCCAGAAATTATTCCACTCAGGAATAGTAAACACTGGTTTCTCAAGCTCTTTACTGGGCGCCTGTCCTGGAAGAAGTGCTAGAACAGCAGAACTAAAATGTGTTTTCAGAGAGGGCTAGACTTGGCCGTGAACCACTGAAAACCTGTTCAATTCACTGAGTGAGGTGCAAGAAGAAAAAAGGAAAACTGAGTCACTTGTTGTTAGAAATGATGAAAACAGCTATCAGGACATGCTCAATGGATCCGTTTGTAGGTAGCATGCTTTTTCTATGAGTAGGTCAAGGCTTCAGGAAATCACTGAGGAATACACTTAGACAAATTGTCACGATGATGATGTATTATGTTCAGCTATGGATTTCTTTCAGCAGCCCTCCTTTGCCTAGGCAAACTATAATTTTTCAAGTGCTGATAGTAAGGCTGTTAGTCCTAAGTATCTGCTGTTAGGATTCATATATGTGTTTATGAGTAGAAATGTAGTTTTGCAGCAGCTTATGTACTACCTCTCCCTGCTTTATCAAAGTCACTGCGTTTGGTTAATACAGCTCTCTTTCACGACTGGTGAAGACATGATCCCATGCCTCGCACTGATGCAGAAAGGGAAAAGGATCCTTTGAAAAGAAAATATTTGGGATTACATAACCTGAAAAGTAAAGCAGTGAGAGAAACAGAAAATGGCTCAGATAACATTACTCAAAAACCATGGCCTGCAGATGAGCCACTAGTTGTCTTCAGAGGTCTGACTGGGCAGCTACAGGCTTGCTGACCTCTTCTAGCTAGTCAGATAAATAAATAAAATGTTTATTAGCTTCTCTGTATTCCCAATGACTTGGGCTCCCATTGGAATTTTTCAGCACTGTGTGTTGATGTGACAGAACAGAAAAGACTGAGGAGCTCTGCTTCCAGGTGTTATTCTGTGTGCTTCCATCATGAAAGGGTTGTTCTCAGCTTTCTGCATGGATACGTACCAGGCATTTTCAGCCGACATTTCCAGTTCCAATGGACTTCAAAAGGGGAAGATACTCCCATTAATGTTTTGCATTATAACAAGTTAGGCAGGCATCATTTTTGGATCCAGTTGGTGGAAGACTGCTTACTGCCAGTGCCAAGAGGGCGTCATAGCTGAGACTATCAAATGATGTCTGCTGTGTTAAATGCTTTGTTGGATTTCCTGCTTGGAAAGTGATGCATGTGCCAGACAAGCAGTATTTTCTGTTTTGGCATTAAAGCAATCTTGGCACCCGGTGCAAGCTGTTTACTTTAAAAGCTTTATTCTAAATATAGTTTTGGAATGCAGAACACACTTAAAATGTCTGCAGATGAACAGCAATGGAGAGGACAGCAAAGCATCCTTGTTTTTACTCCTGTGTCCCATAGAAATACTTCAGTATGCTTCATTTAATGGGAGCTGATTTGTGTGTAATTTTTCATGCATTGTCTCGTGCTGGGTTGGACAGACAGTAGAGAACATGTAACTGAAGGATAGCTAAAACTGAGAGCATAGAAGAACATAATGGACAGCAAAATTTAAATTCCTTCTAGTATTGTTTAATTTTCTTGTGATATACCACTGGTGGAAGGACAACATGCTCCATTTTGCTGAGCAGTCAACAGAAATAGTCCGTGCTAGGATATGGAAGGGCACTCTTCCTAGCAGGACACTACAGAGCCAGTGGACGTGCTGACATGCAGTGCCATTATTTTTCACCTAGCAAAAAGGTTCTTCAGAGTGCCAAGCGTGATGCCAGAATACAAAACACTTAATTTATCAAAGCCATAAGTAAGAAACGATGTGTTTTTAGTTTTAGAAGTAAATTTTGTACATTTATGACTTTTTCCACATTAAACATCGTTTATGGTTTAGAAATTATTCGGGCAAGAGGCATGTGGTTTCTGCTTCTGAATATCAGCAGCAGGTTTGCTAGGTTGAATCTCTATTTTATGTTGACTTTTTTTTGGCTTTTCATTTATCTTTTGGGTGGACCTTCATGGAGCAAGCTGCCTCAAGGAGAACCCATAGCCTTCTTTCTAAAGAGAAGACTACGTGCTCTGCTTAATGTGAAGAAGATGGCATTAATAGAGGGAATTTGATTTTGGAAGCCAGACCTGTGTAAAGTGCCTTGTGAAAAAGTGTGTTTTCTGAGATGTTCCTTCATCAGAGCAGTTGCTGGAACAAGTTGAGAAGTAGGAATTTCACACCCGGTCTTTGAGACACTGGTTGATAGGTTTTTCCATATGCAATGTGAGAAGTTACGGACTAGCTGTTGAATTTTCAGTTAATCCTATTCCTGCAAATAAATGGTAAACGGCTGATACAAGATCTTGATTTATGACCTAGGAACTCCGTTTTACAAATTCAACTTCGACTTCAAGGGCCTTGTTTTGCAGGCCCTTCTATGCATAAGTGCAGTGTTTGAAGTGGATGGAATTACACATTCTCTGTGTGTATCAAAGCAGAGGAAACTGTATGGATTGGGTATGATTTTGTCCCTTTAGCACTTTATATTCTAGCATTAATTCTTTCTTTAGCCAGTCAGGCAAGGACAGATTTAGAAATGAATGCCAACATTTTTGCCTTTCTGTACTCAGTATTCTGTCCCGGAAGAGCAATGCTCCTTCCCCTGTCCAACCACTATGCAGGGACCCAGTTCTGCTCCATGCTGCATCCCATTACTCCATGGAGTTACTCATGACAAATGCATGCTGCTTTTTTGGGGGTAGTGATGGTGCAGCTATATTTTTACCTTTGTTGCCTTTTTAATGTTTAATTATTCCATTACCAGTTGTGTTTAAGCATTTGTCTGTGCTGGATGACAACAGTGCAAAATTTTAAGGAGAGAAAAATGACTTTTGTTTTGTTCCCTCACTTGGCTAGATGTGCCTACTTTGTATCCCAGCTGCTTCTGCAAGTCTAATATGCCTCTGTTTCCAGAACCAAGCTCTCTTTCCTGAAACCCTGTCCCAGGGCTCAGAGCGATTATCTCTGGCCTCCCATAGCAGAGCGGCCTGTAGAAGCAGCTTGTCACTCCCTTTGTCACCAAGTCAGGACTGTGAGCTTACACTTGTTTATGCAAGCCCTCCTAGCTCGATGCAGAGTGTAATTTGTGATAGTTTAATAATGGGAAGAGGTGACGAGAGCAAATAAATAGGCATGGATGGGAAGAGATATCTGAGGGCTGCCAGGGCAGCTGTTCGAGATCTCTGAATCAGATGGAGAGGGAACTCCAACACCCTCAGTTTCCCAACTCTCAAACAAGCCATCTCCCCTGTGCAAAGCAAAATGAGCTCCACCTCAGCCCTACCGTGTTAGCTGAGCTCTGATTAATACGTGGCAAATTCCAAAGGTAGTCCTGTCAGTCTTGCTGACATTCCCATTGGTAATATGAACCACAGAAGTGCTCCCCTGCTCTTCTGATTAATATCAAAAGAACTCTGCTTGATTAGATCATTACTGGGGGAAAATGTAGGAAAAAAATATTGCAGGGAAAATGCAGACTTTAGACAAGAGGCAAAATTGCAAGTTTCACCTGATGGAAGAAAAAAGGTCTGTGATTGTCTGTTGTTCTCCAACAACCCTCCCAATAACATGCTTATCTCTGCCTTCCTTCTTTGTAGCTCACTCATCATGTTGGAATGAGCAGCTCTAAGCCATGTGCATGCGTCTTTGAAGTGTTAGAGGCTTTGAATGGAAGACCCAAAGGCAGAGACCCATATAATTGTTTCCTTGACAAGTCTGGCAAAGTAAAATTAGCGCAGTTTCAGATCTTGGCACATCTCTGGGGCACTGAGAGTGGAGGGAGAAGCAGTTTCTTTAACTCAACCCTACCATGTATTCCTGTGCCATTCTCTGCTGAGGCAGAAAGCCTGGTGTTTGCCTTAAGGTAATGAGAAGAGGATCTAGGAAGTTTAGATGAGAAGAGCAGAAAGAGCCTGAAGCTCTTAAGAAGAATGAGGGAGAAATGTGATAGCATCTTGAAGCAGTAAAGGGCTGCAGGCGCAATACAAGTAACACAAGGATGATGGGTATAATTTATTCTCCGTATCCAGGGCATAAGGGACAAAATGTCAAGATTTTTAACTACAGTTTGACTTAGGACTAAGGCTAATGAAGCCCTGGAACAAAGTGCAACAAGTGACTACGGGGTGTATGAAGGCAATCTTTAAAACAGGATATAAAATTTTCAGTCTAGGATTGCAGACTGAGCTGACTTGCCTTGGAGCAAGGAGAAGGTACCTTTCTGTCCATGGTTTCTGTGCATCCCTGCACCAGTGGGAGTTAATATGACACTGAAATTTCTGACGAAATATGGTTTAGTAGCTTGTGGTAGTAATGATGATGGGAGGACGGTTGGACTAGATGATCTTGTAGGTCCTTTCCAACCTTGTGATTCTATGATTCTGTGATTCTATGAAAGCTTGCCTGTAGCAAGAAGCTCCCCTTGCTTTCCCTCACTTAGATTCTAACTTACAGGGGAAGACAAGGGACAACAGAGATGTATTTTATCCTGTGGTTTTCTTGTCTCTAAACCTTCTCAGGGCATGGGATGCACCATCTTCTGCATGGCTGTTCACACCCGAAGTTTGACATCTACTTCAGAGTTAGTTCTGGGTCCAGCTCCCCTCTTTGCAGAGAACGCTTTGTACCAGGATTGGCCTTTATGTTATAGTAAACACTGCTCATTCTTCTTAGTCAGTTGCCTTTCTAGAAGATCTGTGCACAGAGTAGTCTAAAGCCTAGCATGATACAGGCTGGTTTGTTTAGCAGTAGAGATCAGTGTATTAGCTAAGAACCAATATATTAGTACAGCAAAAGGAATCAGTGAGTGTGAATTCTAAAATACTCCATTTCAACTTGCTTGGTGTGTGAACAGCCTTGTTTTCCCATATCACTTGTTGCCAGTATCAGTGTGTGTGAGGATATCAAGTTACACAATACAACATCTCCTTAATATGGAACAGTTCTTGAGGAGAGGGAGTGATACTGATCTTGTGGGAGGAGTGTAAGAGAGGTGGCAAGAATAATGAAAGATCTTAACCCAGAGCAATTTGGGCACCAGTTCCTGTACAAGAAACACCTCTAATCCAGTGAAGGACTTTCAGCCCTGGTCTGGCACATCCACAGGGAACTTGCCATCAGATATACCTTATTTCTCTCCTGTTTGTGCCACTGTGCCCCATCTTAGACTACAGATAACTCTTCTAGACGTGCTCTGGGTGAGGACAGGGGACTGGATCCTACTGGTAAAGCAGGCAGTTGAGGAGATGAAGCTGCTTGCTTTGAAATGTCTTCTCCAGAGCCTCCTTGGCTTCAAACTGGTGTTGGGAATTCATTGGCAGTTGAGCAAGGATTTTCAGGCTTTTACTGGGTTCTAAATGTGGAAACTGAAATCCCTGAGAAGTGTCCAAATCCCCATGTGGCTTCAGGTTATAGTACTTTTTCAGACTATCTCTCATTTCAACCTTCAGTGGAAGGCACTGGCCTCAGCAGTCTTCTGCCTTTTTCAGCCTGCCCTTTAGAAGAGGTCTTCTCAAGCGTGAGTTAACATCATCCTGTCCTGAATAGTTGAAACCCTGTAACATGCTGAGAGACCCAGCTCTCCAGTCCTGGCATTTTGTTGTGTTCTAGCCCGCAACCATTCCCTTTCTGAGAAACCTAACCACTTTGTCTTCTTTATTTTCTCCCCCTCAGCTCTCTAGACACATCTGCTGCCATGAGATGCCTCAGCCAAGGATTTTGAGCCAAGATATGAGGGAAATGGTTTAACCAGATGTGTGCCCATGTCTGCAACACAGAATTTTAAGATGCTGAAATTTAAAAGCTTGCCATCGTCTCCCCTGCCTCCCAGCAGCAAGGTAAATAATGGGTGGGACAGCAGCATATCCATTAAAACACCTTTTTTCAAGGGAGAGGGTAGGAGGTTATAATTTGACTGTAAAAATTTGCTCCAGGCTGAAAACTTGGCAAACAAAAGCTTAGCTTAGAAGTGATTAAAAAGGAAACAACGAAAAAAGCATAAAATAAACCAGGGCAGTCATTTTGGGTGGAGATGAGGGTCTAGAGCTTAGAGATCATTCTTTAGTGGGGGGGGAGAAAGAATGGCTCAGGACAGAGTTGTATTTGGCTCTTAGCCCTACTATAACTAAGCGTTTCAGAGCCAGGAGAATAAACTGCATCTGAATACATGTGCAATCCCTGGCCTCTCTCTTCACCCATTTATCAGAGGAGAATTAAGGCCTCCCATATTCTTAAAAGCACAGGGAACGCAGATATGGTGGCAGTAGCTGAATTCTTCCTACTGTTACTTTCTGAGTGTGTGGATTTTTCTGTAACTTAAATTGTAAAAAGTAAATAAAGAAACTGAGATTCAGCTTGCCTAGAGAAGAAGAGGTGAATATGTTACTTTCAGCACTGTGGAGCTTCTCAGACCTCTCCCACTTAGTGCTGTGTCACACCTGATGCTCAGGATCCATTCCTTGGTTCTGCTTTTAGCATCACACAGTACCACTCCTGAACAAAAGGATGATCTCTTGAAGCCTCTAACATGGGCTGACTTCTGCACAATTCCAGTTACAATTCCAGAGCTAACAAAGAAGAAGGAGAGCTGGCTGGATGCATAGCAGCGGAAACCATGAGCACAGAATGAGCCTCTAGAGGGAAAACTTTTCCAAAGTATTATCTAATGTGAACACCACATATGTTTGGCAGCATGGTTTGCACAGACCTTGGGAAACAAACACAAGGCCCAGCCAGTAACCAGTTGTCCGTCTTCATCTCAGGACCCCTGGGATGAAGGGGCCTCTCCAGTCAGTGTGCCCACACATAATTACATTGTTGGCTCCCTCTGTAGTAATGTCATTGTGTATGAAAGCTTCATACTTAGAGTTTTTTTGAACTTGGCTGGATAAAGCCTAAGAGCAGCCTGATACGGGTTTGCTGACTCTCCTTACTGCTACGCACACTTCTAAAACAGCTATCCCCTCAGCTACCTTTTGGAATGCTTTGGCTGTAGCAGGCACCAAGGTACAAAAAGCTAAATGAATGACCAAAGGTGCATAGATATAAAAGACCCTTTCTGAAATTTTCTTAACCAACCCATGGTTCATACATGTTCAGTTCCATCAGTATAAGGGCAGTCCTAGTTTAGATGGAATGTTACCTGTCTGCTCCCAAACAGGCCTCCTTCATAGGGCAGCACAGCTTGAACTTTTTTGGCTTTTGTAACAGGTTTCATCATTTACATGTAGATATTTTCATATGTGTTTGCAGATCCTTTGTTTAAGCACCCCAGTGCTGTCTGAAGAACTTAATGCTCTCCAACAACAGATACTGCCAGGCTTTGCTTCTTATACAAGAAGTGCACTTCAATTCTGTCCTTTCTTAATCCTTAAATGAGGCAGGTGGAAAAAGCCAGTAAAGGAACATGTAGGACTAGGTCTGTTGGTTAAGAAAGCTTGGAGAAGCTTTGCCTTTTGCTACTACCTAGCCAGGTAACATCATTGCAGTATTAAGAGATCTCTTATCTGTGCTGGTGTACTGAATAACTTGAGATCAGGCTGTCAAAGCACTGCCTTTCTGAATGTCTCAGTAGGGTCAACTCTTCCGAGGAGTGGAGGAAGGCACTTTGAAAGATCTTGTTAAAGAGCAAGAAGAAGCCTGGCCTTTTAGTCTGCTCTTGTATTTCAGTGCTGACGCTGTCTGTATTTTCCTTTTCAGGGAAGACTGAAATCACTGAGAATGGAATCCAGTCCATCTTCTAGCTCTCCAAATGCAGCAAGAACATGGACTGATCTTTTACAGCTTCCTTTGAGCACTGAAATTTCCAGGTGCATGTTTTCAGAGCACAAGCAACTCCAGGAAAGCTGCTTTTCAAAAGGTATGTCATCTCTTGTTCAAACCAAAAGAACTGAAAAGCGAACAGTGAAAAAATGGGGGGGGGAGGGAAAGGCCTTTGGCATTGAAACAAAGTAGGTTTTTTCTTTTCTCTAAGCTTCTTTAACTTGCCTAATACAAAACAAAGTGTAACTGTAACAATGAATTGAGGAGAATTGGATGGTAAAAGCAAGGTACTGGCATTGGAGGTAAGGTAAAATCAGATCCCAGCAGAAATTGGAGGTAAGGTAAAATCAGATCCCAGCAGAAAGAAGATGGGGAAAGAAGTTTAACAAGTTTGCTTTATGTGCCACTGTGTCATGTCATGCTTCCTTTTGTTGCTCAAGAATGTTGCCCCACTGGTTCCTAGGGCGTGAAAGGGCCATGCTACTGGGAGGATGTGCCCCACAGACCACCATATGTGAGCCACTATTGGGCTGATTCTGACAGAGAGTGTGATCCTTCTGAAAGCTGTTGTTTTACTTTTATTGCAGTTGTACTACAGATCAGGAACTGATCTGGGCTTTGTGGTCAGAAGTCTTCTGTAGTAAAGTATTTTGCAGAATACTACTGTGCAGTGCAAAAGCATAATGGGGGTAGGTAGGCACTTGAACTCAATGAAGGGAAGTTAAAATGCCTCTCTAGAAAGTGTTCACAGTGGTCAGGAGGTTTGGAAAATACCTTTAAAGGAGTTTAGGAGAACAAGCTAAATGCTCTCTAAAATAATGGAGTTCCCTCTCACCTTTACTGCTTCCAAGCGAATGAAACAGGACAAGAGCACTCATAAACTGTGTTGTGCATATGCACACAAAGCAAAGCGCAGGAGCTTGACAGACCTTGTCAGGAAGGGAAGAGTGCACAAGGAGCATGTGACAAGTTCTGGCACACGTATACCTCACCAGTGTGATCAGTGCATTGAAGCCAGCCAGGTCAGAGTTTACACCATGAACTGACATTTCTCCTTCCTTTGCACACATCCTAACTTGCTGTTGCACAGTCTGGTGTGAATGGCACACTCTGCTCAGAAGAGACCCAAGACTGGAAAAGCAGGCTGCATCTTTCTGTCTGTTGGGCAGGACTGGAACTTACTGCTAGAGGCATCTGAGCCTGCTGGTTTTTCTTCCCTTCCTCCAGTTCCCACCCAGGCCCCACTACTGAAACAAAGACTCCCACAAAAGCAAAGAAATAGCTCTAGCAGAAGGTTCCGTAGTTGCTTCCCACATGTCAACTGCTGCTGCTGTAGTCTGTGGCTTGTGTGATGACAGCGCTGATTCAATTAACTGGTTTTTGAATCCTTCCTTTCAAGGCCCTTGTGTGGACAGGCAAACCAGTTAGAATGGCCGGGAACAGATCAAGTATAAATTTTATAAAGAAAAGGAGGTAGAATGCTGCTTCCCTTCTGTTTTTCTGTATGTTGCCTCTGCCTATTTGCAATCTGGCAGTTTGGTGAGAGTGCCCAGCTGTTTTGCCTTAGAAGTGGTTGTTAACTCCTTCCAGAAAGAAAGTGATCAGCCCTCTGCACTATTTGTCCTACTCTTGTTGACCTCAAAGCCTCCTTTCAGAGCAACTCTCTGTGAGCTCCAAGGCTGTTCTTCGTAACTTCCCCTTCAACCCATTCCAGACATGCAAGACCTGATACTTTACAGGCCTTTACAGTAAAGGACTACACTTCACATGTAAAGTCAAAGTATGATTTTACAGTATGATTCCCATAACAGTTATTACTCTGACCTTTTTGCACACATATTATTTTTAGTTAATATAGATGGTGTTAACTTTAATGCCTTTCCCTTAACCCTTAAGGAAGCTAGCTAATTTCCAGGTTGATATGAGCTGGCTAATTTCCAGTGTTTTGGGGAGACAGCCAAGATGAGCAATTCCAAGGTGTTTCTGGTTGCTGGTGTTCCGAAGTGGAGCACATCTGGATCTGTGCTTCATCCCAGGCCTCCTTCCATTGTCTGTCACCCCCACCATCCTCTGCCTGCACTGTTGGCTAAGTGTCTGCAATGGCAAGGCTACAAGTTACCAAGCTGCAGCCACGTGTCATGTTACCATCAACCAAGATGCTTATGGGATCAAACCTCATCAGGCAGGGTTGGTGTCATGAGAAGATAAAGCCACCTTGGTCTAAGAGTTGTGAATGAGTAACATGTAGCAAAAAAGTGATACCATCACCCATGTACCCACTCGCTGTTAAAGAATGTGGGTGTAGGTAGGAAAAGACTGCGGCAGGCAGGCAGAAGAGTAAAAGGGAGGAGGGAGTTCAAATACCATGGCCCAGAGAAAGAAAACCCTGCGTTCATGCTTGTGTCAGCTGCCTGTGTGCTGACCCCAGGCTCACCTGAGCCTTGGCAAAGCTCCCCTTTGTTCTGTGCCGGCTTTCAGAATACAGAGTTATCCCATAGCCACTTTGTGACCTGTTCCACTCAGACAGCCTGCCCATGATTGCTTCATAAGGCAAGACCCAGGAATCAAAAACAGGGCATGCTTCCTGAGCAGAGATGGAAAACAGCTGTGCTGGAAAAAAGGAGGGTTTTTCTGGCTGAGCAGTGGAAAATACAGATCAAGGCCTGGTTGTGCAATCTTCTCTGGCTGGCCTTTGGCTGCTATTGTGGCACAGGGACCAGCTGGAGTTAGCAGGAGACTTGTGCCAGGCAATGGAATAGCAAGCGCCTCTCATGACTGGAAGGCTGGAAACCCAGAGCTTAGCCCTAAATGTTTCAGAGTCAACTGAGAGGTGACAAGTGCCACTTGGTCATGCTGTCGTCTCCACTGTGCTGCGATGAGACTTGTCCAGCCAGGCCCAGATGGCAGTTGAGTGGCCAGGGTGTTTACAGTAAAAGCACACAGACTGTAGGGCAACAGAAAGACAACACTGCCCAGGTAGGAGCTTGATTCCTGCCTAGTGCTCATAAAGTGCTCACTGTGTGACCACAGTGAGGGATGTGGTTAGGTAGTCTGGCCAGGTTCCTGCATCCGAATCCTCCATACCCATACTGGGGTGTGGGTGCACACCAAACAAGACAGTGTACACATGTACTGTGCAGGGAGGCTCAACAAACACTAAGCTAGCAACTGCTTTGCCATCACATCATCCTCTGAAGTCAAGGGGAGGCAATGCCATATGTTCACTAGCTTTAACTACTTGTTGCTTTGAGTCAGGCTCCTGAAAGAGTTCTTGATTTGTATTAAATTCAAAATCTCAAACCAGAAGTAAATGAGCCTATAGCTTTAATGTGACATCTGGATCTGAAGCCAGGGGAAAGGGATGTGGGACTCTATTGATTTTTTTTTTTTTTTTTTTTTTTAATTGTTTAAACCTATTTGTGTAGAAGAAGGAGAGGATGGACAAGAACAGAGAGGGAGATTTAGGCCTTTGATTCAGAGCCAGATTATCAAAGACCTTGCTACTACCTGCCAAGAGAGCCCTGCAACATCTCTCTTCTCCCAGTGCTCCTCTCTGTAACTAAGGAAAAAACTAAGGAAAGGGGTAAAATGGTGAGAAGGCAAAAAGCAAAGTAAGCTGGCTGTCAATCACCTCCTGGGTTGATACATACCAGCTCCACTGGCCTTTCTTCTTAGCACCTGGAATAGGAAAAGACAGTATAATGAGTATTTTTCACCATATAGTATTGCAGCCATGGATACACCATAATTGACAGAGCACTGGTACAGGTTGTGGAGTCCACTTCTATGGAGACACATACCTGTGCGACATATTGTGGGGAAGCTGCTTTAGCAGGGAGGTTGGACTCAATGATCTCTTGAAGTCCCTTCCAATCCCTGCAATTCTGTGATTCTGTAATTGCAGGGATCATGCTTTTTTAGAACTGGCTCAGCTGAAACATGGGGATTCAGACCTTGCTCTACAGCACTTTTCAATTGTGCTCATCAATAAGACACAGCACAGATGCGGAGGAAAAAAACAACAACAACAACAACAAAACCATCATCACTGCTACAAAAGCCCATGAAGGAAAAGGATGAAAAATGTGGTATGGTGACCTATAGAAGGGAGGAAACTGCAGAACTGAGGCAAGAGCAGTGCCCAGAGTAGTGCAAAGGGAAGCAGTTTTATCCCAGATAGCAAACTTTGGAATAATTCTGTCCCTCTGTGCCAAGTTTTTGAATCCAGGAGCTTCAGGGTGTTGGGTAGGATGGGTGACAGCCTCAGATGCTACACAATCTTAAGGAAACCAACACTAGAAAGAAGTACCATGACCAAAAGCAGGCTGTTACCTGCTGACAACTGTCATGCGCAGACATGGATGAAAATAGCATTAAGTTTGCAGTTTCCAAATGAATGCAACCACTGCATTTTTTGAGCTTTAGGCATTTTTCTTCCTGCCATAAAGGATGATAGTCCTGAGTAGGGGGCTGAAGACACCAGATGGAAGGAGAGAGGGACCTATCAGCTCTACTGACAGCAGCCAATTGCTCCAGTGGGAATCCTTTCACTTGGATTCTCAGTGTGCAGCTTAGAGGGGTCTGCTGGAGGTGGCCCTCACTGGCAAGAATCTTGCCTGTGACTCTTACCTCAGCAGAAGAAAGCCTTTCCTTAGATCCTTCTCTCATGCCCCTATATGAAAAGGGTCTGAGAGTATATCTAAGATATTTTGACAATAATTTCTCTCTCAGAAGAGAATTAGAAAAATTACGTGTTTAGATTTTTGTTCCTGTAGCACTTTTAAAAAGTACTTTGTAGACAAAGAACAATGACTTTTGCAAGGGCAAATTAATAATTTTAGCTATTACAGATAAAATCAATTGTTTAAACCTGGGCAACTTTGTAATAGATCCAAAAATGCAAAACCCAGACAGATACACAAAATTAATAGTTGGTAATAGCTTCAGCACTCTTAGAGCTGTTGAGACTTTGGCATTGCTTGCAGATAAAACCCTAGTGCTTCAAAGTTTGTTTTCAATACAAGACAGGATGAAGGCATATTTTAGAAATAATTTGCAAAGTGAGGTGTTAGTCCTTTGGCTTATACTGACCTGAAATTGTTCTTTATTTTTAAAAAATGTCCTTCCATTTTAACTTCTTAATATGAAGTCTGTCATCACAGTTCTTATGAAACAAACATTCTTCATCTGTACATACTCAACAGGGTCAGAACTGGATTTCAATACTGGTGAAACAAAATTTAATTTAACAAAAAATTGCAAGTTTTGTTCCCATAGAAGAGTTTGAATTTTGATGAAATAAATTTCCCTGCGAAAAAAGCAAAAACAAGCCTATCATTCAAGTTTTTACCCGATGACTGTTGGCTCTTCAAGAGGGAGAAAGGCAGTGGAGAGAAAGCAAGTGTGCCTTTGTGAGAAAATAAGTAAGTCCTACCAATAAATGGTGGCAATGAAAGCAGAGGAAAGAGAGTACAAATTCCCAGGCATTCCAGGCATATCTGCTATCCTTTACATCCTGCTCTGGGCACATCATTTGTACAGATCTCAGTGTTCCACCATAGAGGCAGCTGCATTTCAGTTGTGTCATTATATGAAGGGTTTCAGATCGTTGTCACATGAGACAACTCATACTATGAGATGAAAAGGAGCTGACCGCAGCAACGAAAGCAAAATAGAACGTGCAATCTATTAAATATGCTGGAAACCACTCATGCCACAGAGAAATGGGGGCCAGGAAGCAAAAACTTCCAGAAGAAATTAGGAAGAAAAAAAAAAAAGAGCAAAAAATGTCATTGGCCACTGGGAGAAGAGTACAGGCTGGTTACCACATCTGAGCTGCTGAAAAACAGCCGCTGGCTTTCTGTAGCTCTTCATCTGTTTTTCTGTTCATTTTAGTCCTTCTCTTTAACCTTGCTGGGTAAAACACATCTCCAAGGACAAATAAAAATGATTTTCTTACCAGTGCTGCTGACTTTGCAGCCTGTCAGAAAAATGACCAAACTTGAAACTCCCTCAGTCAGTCACTTTAAAATATAGTCAGCATTGTGTTTAAAAAAAAAAAAAAAAAAAAAAAAAAAAAAAGAACAAAATACATGAATTCAGTGGCAGGATCACTCTGAAGCCTATTAATGCTCTGAGGGAAACAGCAAAACTCTTGTGATGAGTTGTGTGACAAAGGGAAATGTTGCATAAAGCCAGACTTGGTTCTTGCATTATGATGCAGATACTTAGTTGTCTTCATTAAATATATATTATATTGAAAGATCTTGAGATCCAGAAAGATAGCTTGGTAACTGGAAGATGCTGTTAAGAATCCAGACCAAGGAAATGTTAATTAATTTTGCTAAGTTCACACTTAACCTGTCCAAAGAAAAATGTTTGGTTCTTAGTATTTGAGAGGTTGAAATCTGCAGTGAGTGCTTTTGTCATTACTTACAGTCATCTTCCTTGGAAGCACTTCCCTTTTTTTCTTTTTTACCTGTACTGCATGTGAACGAAGAACCATAGTTTCTTTTGGGAAACTTTTCTGCTTCAGATGCTTCTCTGATCCTCAAAGATGCGCTGATGGAGTTAGACTTAAAGCTCAAATAGGCTGAAGAGATCTGCAGATCTGCATCTACTGTCCCTGACAAACATTGCTGTTAAACTGTGGTTAGGACATGAGAAGAATAAAGCAGGGGAAGCTGTTCAAAAACAGCCTCAACTTACTCAGGATCATAAGAAAGGATAATGGAGGTACTTCACCTTTGCCTGCAAGTTTACTGTATGCCAGCCTGGCTAGTTGTTCATCCTTTCTTACATTCTAACAAGCACAGATTTTGGCTTATGAGCAGTAGGTGCCTGAAATGAAAAGTTGTGTACGGCTATTCAGACTTTGTCTGTTTGTGGGAAGGGTTGTGCTTTGTGATATAGCTCATTCAAATCCCTAAGCAATAATAAATGAGGGAGGAAAAAACATACAGTCAGAGCAAAAAATGTAATTTTTCAATCAAGCTTTTAATGAAAAGATCATAAAATAACAGTTTCTCATCACTGTACATTAAGACTGCAAATTTCTGAATGCTGAGATCATATTATACTTTCTGTATCTTTTTATATGACACTTGAGTTGAAGCCACAACTACATGTGGCTCTGACCTGAATTCAAGCTCTTGAAGGAAATGAACAGAACACTGCAGCAGGAGTGTTGGCCTTTCCCTTGCCCTCCCCTTTTCTCCCCTCCCCCAGGAAACATCCAGGGCACCTAGACTGACTGATAGTTAAGGCTTAAAATTTAAAAAAAAAAAAAAAGAGTGAGAGAGATGGAACATCCCTCTTTTAATTGCATTTAAAATATTAAAATAAAACAGGAGAAAATATCTAGCCAGCCAAAATAAAGTCCTGTCCTCGTTAGGAAGTTATCCTCAGCCAGTTAGAACACTTGTGGAAGTTGGAACAGCTGTCCTAGGTACTTCAATTGATAACTCGTGAAGGAGAAGTCTAAAAAACATCCCACCCTTCAGGAAAAGCAAGCACTACAAAGTGTGGCCCCTAACTGCCAGCAAATTTTGTTGCATGAAATATCGTTTGAAACCCTCCCTCCACATAGCATCCTGCAGGGTCTGTTCTGTTCAATAAACGCTGATCTGCTGATCCCTTTGTGTTCAACACTAGGCTTCAAAATGCACAGGAAAACTGGAGAAAGGGGGAAAGAAGAGGGTGATTACAACAGGAGGAAAGATAAGTTTGCCTGTTTGTCTCCTGCACTAAAATCAGGGCAATAAGGTACCATGGGACTTAAAACAGTGCAAAAAAACTCCGGAAAGGAACTTCCAGAATTTCTGTTTCAAGATTATGGCCAGTTCTTGAGCACAAGAACAAGTTTATGAAAAAAAAGGTTTTGCAGTATTTGAAGAAACTTTGTTCATGCTGAGAAAATCATAAAATTCAAACAAAAATAAGAAAAAGTGCTAAAGTCCACTTAAATCCTCCAGGATCGCAGAAATCAACAAATATCCCCTTTCTTTATACTAATTTTTAAGACTGTTGCAGGTTCATAACTGCTAATTCTACCAGTACTGGAATGACAGGCTTGTGAAGTATAGCTTTTCCTAGGGACTCTAGTCACCTTACATGATTGGGAATCTGATGCTTCCATATTGTTTGAGGTCCATCACAAGATGGCACAGATGCTGTTGAGTTTGGCACAAAGCTTCCTCTAGCTATCTTAGGCATTGACTCCCTACTTTTGAGAGTCTTATTGCTTCCACAGTAAACAGTAAGTGGAGGATGAGAGGGAGTTTTAAAAAGAAGCTATGTTCTGACCTTCAGGCAAGACGTTAGACTCATCTCAATCACAAGCTGCAACTGGAAGCACACAGCTGTTCCTCTGATGACTTTTGCATTCTCCAAATTTTGCCAACATTCACCTCAAAATTCACTTGGTTGCACTGAGCGCACTGGATGTTTCCCCTGGTCAAGACCCATACTCCTGCTTTTCAGAACTGAAGCGACAAGGTAAAATACTGCTAACCCAGACTGAACCTGCACTGCTTGAAAACAATGCTTTCTACACACATGACAGAGAGGAAAATAAAAACAAAAACAAAATAGGAATCTTAGAAAGAGTGACACTGTAACTGGAAACATTTAAATACCGCAAAACATAAATTCCTCTTCTATGCAAAGCTACAAAAGTCCAGTCTTTGTATTGTCTTCACAGGTTATGGTTTATGGCTATGCTGAGAGTCTCTGAGATTCTTTTTTTTTTTTTTTTT
>JACDJE010000080.1:251331-327776 GCA_016647715.1 Pavo muticus
AAAAAAAAAAAAAAAAAAAAAAAAAAAACTTATATTTCTTTGTTTTAGACAAACATGCTCACTTTTTTCTTTTTCTTTTTTTTTTTTGGTCAAAACTTAAAAAAAAGTTTTATTTTTTAAAAAAGATAAGATGTGAGATTTGGCAAACCCTATGCAGAGACTATACTGGGTTGAGTGGGAAAAAAAAAAAAGAGAGAGAGAGAAAAAATACAAGTGTAAACTTTTCTCAGTTCAGAAAGGATGATTCTACTGGCTGTGAATTTTTACCACCACAGTCACGGGAGGCTTGAAATAAGCCATAGCTTTCCACAAGGTCACGCCAACAAAGTCAAGGGGGCCAAGAATTGGTGGGCTAAGTTCTCTGTCTCTTCTCCTAAACCAATAGCAGCTGTTGGCTGTGATGTCTTATGCAGATGTTGCAAGAACATTTTGTTTCTTTTTCTTTTCATTTTTCTTTCTTTTTGTGTGCGTGTGTTAAACTGTGTAAAAGGGAGGATATGAAACACTTTGGTTTGCTTTTTCCTCCTCTCCTCCACCTTATTGCACTCTGGATTCTAGTAAATTATAGGCTGCTATGCCCTCACCCTCTGTCCTGCCAGGTGTTTACAGACTGACCCAGATGTGCTGGGGGAGTGGAAGATGAGGGGGGCATTTTCCTCTCCCCATAGTATCCAGATTCAATAAACAAAGCTGGAAAGGGCCCAGAAAGAAGTTTTCTTCTTTTATCTAAAAGTGACTACAAACAGCCAAGAGACTGCGAGCGAGCCAGTCTGAGCAGCCAGCATAGCTTCTGGCTCAGCATATTTTTTGCTTTGTCTTTGGCCGAGCTTTGCTTTAACATTTCTCTAGCTGACTTTTGATGGAAGGACAGGGTGGTAAAAATCCCTTAATTTAATTTAGCTTCTACTTTTATACATTTAATTACTTACAATAAGAGAAAAAAAATGCCTAATCTTTTACTAACCATCTTATTGTTCTCATGAATTCAAGAGGTAGCAAAGGTAACAAGTCTGTCCACACAGACTTGTTCTTTAGTGAGGGAGGAAAGCTAAAAACATACACACACACACAAAAAAAAAAATAAAAATAAACAATAATAAAAAAGTACCTAAGGAACTTGTAGCAAGTCCAGCCTACGTCAAACCCCCTCCCTACCCACCCACCATAGAATTAACCTCAGACCTTCCAGTTCAAACATTCACATAAACGTTACAATGGTTTTTCCTTTAATAAAAGTACCTCTAAGCAAAGAATATTCATACGAAACTACTAGAAAAGTAAAGACGACCCCCTGCTCACTGAAAGAAATTCCCAGGGCATCCAGTCCCTGTCTAGTCATGGGTAAGGCTGAAGAGGTTTGCATGTTTTGTGGGAAAAGGTGGTGTGTGGTTACTTGTGCCAAGGATAAAGATTAAAACCAAATGAGCAAGGGATGGCAAGGAAAGCATCACCATGTCTTTAAGCAAAGCACCCTGGCGCTGCATGCCTAGGTAGATGGCTGTCCCCACCATGGCCAGCCCAGCAGGGTGGGTGGTGGGATCCACCACTGCTTTGGCTTTACCACGGTATCCAAAGGGGCTGCCAACCCTGCAAGATGGTCCACAGACACAGCTTCCGCGTTTGTGAGGGCAAAGCAATGTTTTTTCACAGATGTATGCTATTTTCTTTTGAATGGCAAGAAATAACCTACTGAGTTTGATTTTAAGAGAGGACATAACTAGGGCCACAGCATCGCATAGGAAAGAGGCAGGGAGGCTGGATCCAGCAGAGGCAAAAGTTCCCCATGGTCCTCCTTCTTGCTTCAGATTATCAAAATGACAGTGAAGTCAGTGCACATGGAAAGAAGTGACATTCCATGCTAGATCACCAAGATTTTGAGGGAGAGTTGGAATAAATGCATCAGCTTGGCTGTGGACCTTTCTTTGTTTTTTTTTAAAAAAAAAAGGAAAACAACTTTTTGAAAAAATGTTAAAGCTACATTTGTTTCGGCCTCCCATGACTGAACAGAGTATGGGGAGTTGCCCCCTTTTTTGTTTTTTTGTTTTGTTTTTGTTTTGTTTTTGTTTTTTTAAGCAGCAAGTCTTACAGAAAGGTAAATCACTGCGGATGGGCTCGAAGCTCATTCTGGAGTCTTTGGCTTATGTGGGAGAGGTATGCATTCGCAGGTGGCTGATCAGATTGCGCTGCTGGGTGAATTTCCCACCACACAGTTGACATTCGTAGGGTTTTTCTCCTGAGTGGACACGCATATGCTCTGTCAGTCGGTACTGCCGGGTAAAGCGCATCCCGCATTCCTCGCAAGCAAAGGGCTTGAGCCCCAAGTGGCTGCGCATGTGCCGTGTCATGGTGCCCCGTTGTGTGAACATCTTGCCGCAGATGTTGCAAGGGAAAGGCCGCGTCAGCCAGTGAGTCTTCTCATGCTGTCGCAGTGTTGCTGGATCCTTGTAGCTCTTCTCACACACAGAGCACTTGAAGGGCCGGGACTCTGCAGAGTAGGACTGGTTGGGGTTGGACAAATCCTCAGCTTCATCCTTGCCGCCATATGTGCCTTCCTCTTTGATGTAAAGGTCTTCCTCGGTGTGTGTCTCCACGTGGGCATTCAGCTGCTCAGAGCTGGGGAAGCCTTTGCCACAGGGAATGCAGACATACAGGTTGTCACCATACGCCACTGGCTCAAACCCCTCCTGCCGGTAGACGTAGTTGGCACTGGTATGCCCGCCACTCTCGCTCTCACTCTGGCCACTGTCATCACTGTTCTCCTTACCATTTTCTACCTCCTCCTTACACGAGTAGGGCAGGTCTGCACCATAAGCCCCAGCCAGGCTCCGCTCCACAGACTTGGACAAGGGCCCCAGCAAGATCCCATTGGGCAGCCCTTCAGCTTCATCCCTGTCTTTGCCCCCATCCTTTCGGTCAAAGGCATTATCTTTCTTGATCCACTCCTTCTTACGGGATGAATGCCGGAGGCCCTTGCGCTGGCTGCTCTCCGTCAGCGAGTGGTGGCACTCCTCGCTCAGATCCATTTCCATGGGGTCACTGCTGTCCGCTATGCTGTGAGGGGCTCCAACTCCAGACTCGTCAAACGATGAGGCACTGTTGGCTGCAGGGGCTGAGGCAGATTGAGGAGAGCCATGCTGGCTTTCGCTGTGCTGCGTGTCATCGTGGGAGGCTGTAACAGGGAGTGATGGACTTTTTTTGGACAAATCGAGGCCTAGCTCCTGGTCACCAGTGCTCCCATTTGCACTCCCACCCCCACCACAATTCTTACTGGCTCCCCTGCTTAAGGAGTGACAGTTCTCTTGATTGGAGCTGCTGATAAAGACCTCATCATCAGAGAGCTTTCCCTTTGACAGCTCCTTTGAATGCGAGCCCTTCAACCCCTCATTTGACCCTGAATAGCGAGCTTGAATGACAGAAGCAGTGGAAAGTCTCTGACTCCTGGCAGATCTCCCAACACCAAGGCCACTGGCCTTGCCAGCGAAGGACTTGCTGTTCCGCTTCAGCTTCTTTCTGCAGAGAGCTGCCAGGTCGTGCAGTTGGAGGTAGCTTGCTGCGGTGAGGAGAGCACTAAAGTTCTGTTCACCGGGCTGGTCAGTCGTTAAGAGCTTACCAGTATAAATAAAGTCCAAGATCTGCCGGAACACAGTGGGGTTCACCATGTCCGTGTCTAAGTTAATCAGGTTGTCATGCAGGACAAGGGATTTGAAATACATGCTGCTGGCTGCCAGGATGTTCTTATGGGCACGAAACAGGGCATTTTCTACCACAATGATCACATCACAGAGGAAACCTTTGGCTCGTTGCTGGTTCAGCTGCAGTAGCAGTTGTTTGGCATGATTTGGCAGTTCCATCTCCACCTTCTCTTCCTTTCACCTTCACTTTACCACCTGCAAAACAGGATGATGGGAAGTGTGAACCTGCTGTTTCCACTCAAACAAGTCTACATTTAATAGACTGGCATAGCAGTGTGTAGTCTTTGTTCAACTTGACACTGACTAAGGAGCTCTGGGTATGATCCAGCCTTGGAAGCTGTGATCCTGCTTGGAATACAGAGAGAAGTATTACTCACACTAAGATTTCAAGTCTCAAAAATCAGATTTTTACAAAAGAAACCATCATTGGCTGGAATTACTATTCAAAAGACACTAGTGAGAAAACAATAGTTAGGGGAAAGCTGTTTGCCTTTCCTAACACAAATCTGAAGGGGGAATAAGGAGAAAGATAAAAAGGGAAGAAAAAAAAGATCTATCTCTCTTCCATTTGCATATCTGAGCATCTAAAATAATTAGCATAAGCTTCAGCTTCCCTGCTTTAACGTGTAGTTTGCTTCTTGGCTTTAATACGTTGAAGTCTTACAACATATTAAACCCCAGCGGCTCTGGGGTTGAGAAAATGACATATAGCAACTAAATCCAGTGGAGATGGAATTAATCACACGGAGGTGTGTCAATGGGAAATCTCCTTACGAAAGGCTGCTTTAAAAACCACCCCCCAGGCAAGGTCCATATCCTAATCCACTAACATTAAGTGCTAGAATCAACCCTGGACTGCCTGAAATTCAGGATGCTGGGCTATCTAAATGCCACCAAGTACATTTAACAATCTGAAACTGTTTTCTTAAGTTAATTCCTCTCCCTTAGTTTTGAAAGATTTTTGTCTAAACCGATAGAATTCAAGTAACCTATCTCAAATCAGTCTCTCTACCCTGAAATACTGGGAAGAGAGTAAGGCTGTGGTTACCTCTGTGTAGTTCGTGTATTTCACTAACAGTATTTATGATTTAATTTATTTTAGATATTTATATTGATTTATATTGATGGCCCTTATTAAACAGCTGGTTTGAGGAGGATTCAAACTAACTGCCGCCTGCAAATTTGGTAGATATAAGAACATATAGAAACTAGAATTTAAAATTGGGGCTGCATTCAGAAATCCAAGATTAATTTTGTTTCTGTTGTTGATATTTTTGTTTGAAAGTGTCAGCTACTACTTGTCTGTTAATTTAAAATTCGTTTAAAGTAATTTCTGAGCTTCAAACATAAAACAGCTACCTTTAGCTTTCCCCTTCTCCCTTTCTTTCCCAGTTCATCTTATTATTGAAATAGATTTCTCCTTTTAAAGGAGGAGCAGGCCCTACATCCATAGAAATAAAGAGATTATTCTCTTAAAATCATCTTGACTTAACGCCTTTATTGCTTGTGTGTTCCATTCTGTCACATCAGATTTCAAATGATAAAGCATTAGGCTGATCTAGGCTTATCTACTCTCTGGGTCAAGAATGTGTACTCAAGAAAAAGAAATAATGAGTGGTACCTCCATAGTTTAAAAAAAAAAAAAGAAAAAAGCCTCCTTCATACCTGATTCTTACTTACTGGTGATGAATAAAAAGTTTTCACTTTGCAGAAAGGTGTTAAATTTACATCATCTGTTTCTGTACAGCAAAAGGATTTTTCTTTATGATAGAAGCAACAAAAAAGTAAACTATTTTTCCTCCCAAACTGCTGACTCGCTAGAATGGCACTTCTGCAATTACCAAACGATCTGCCAAGCAGGTGCCTCCCTTCTTCCACAGGACACATTTTTTAAGTTGGCCAGCCTGCAATTTGCCTTTGCATTTGGTAGAATTTTGTGGCCCCTGTTCTGTGCACACAGATCACAGTGGCTTTTCACCTTGATCCACAGCTAAAATGACTGTTCTGCTTTTCTGTTCCATTCCTATCCATTTCACAATGGATGGAATCCACAGTAAATGGTGGATTCACTGCTCATTAACACAAGTATTAATACTTGCTTCCCAAGATGGCTAGCTTTAAAGAGAGTCCCAGCCAAAGAAGGAAATACAGGCTTGCCATGTTTTTAGCCAGTTATTTCTTTTCTCTATATACTGTTTCTGTCATAGAAACTCATCCTGCTGCTTCTTGAAAACATAAAGGAATTACCACCAGTGAACAATGTTGAGCACTTTAAAAAGTTTTGCTGTAGATGGTTACATCAGAGCTGCAGCACGCAGGCAGTGCATCTGGCTGTAGTAGCTTGCTTCCAGAACTGCCAATTAAAAGGAAGAAGCAACAAGAGAGGCACCAAATGCCCACTTTTATCTGACCAGGCCAGTCAAAGCACTTACTTCTGGGTCACCACGATATATTCATAGGGAAGGACAAAAACTTGGCTTGCAACATAACACTCTGTCTCTAGATACAAATGCATCCTGCTCAGCAATAGCAAGAGGACCACCTATTACTATACTGCAGATATAACGGTGCTTCTCCTTGCATATAATACGCAAAATCCCTCAATATAATTTTAAGTGTTCCATAAAGAGAAATGCAGGAAGAGAAAGGAAAGAGCATAGCCAGCATATTTTTCTTGAACAGACTAATAAAAAAAATATGCACTCCTGAACTAAAAGTGAGCTTGTTTCCCATTCATATGGCACTTGAAGCAGAGGTGTAGAAACCTCTGCAGGCTTGTTTGTCTAAGCCTTTGCAAAAAGTGAAGGCTTGTTGCAGCTACAAATGGGAGCCCTTCTGCCTTAAATGATCTTGAAATGAGGTAATCAGGTAATGAGCCTGCAGGGAAAGCCCTCGAAGCAGACCCAGAATTGTATTTTGCTTTTTACTGACCTCTATGAGGAAGATAATGCTATTATTAAAACTCAGTATGCTCTGCAGCAGAAAAATTAGCATAGTACACGTTGTTTAAATTACCTATATTTATCTCACATGTCAAATTTTACAAAAGTAAAATTTCAGTAGGACATAAGTATGAGGTAGGTTATTACCTGTAGTAGATTTTGAATGCAGTAGTCAAGTTTAAGCACTACAACATTACCTATCGAATTTGAATTTGTTAGCTGAAGTCTAACACGGATTTAGCAGCCCCAACAAGATGAATGTAATAGAACAGAGCAGGCAAAACCTTCAGCCAAGTTTAGAGCTCCATATATAAAAGTTTGTCAGGAATTGCCCACTGAGGGTTTTTACCAGGACAGCAACATGGGTCAGAGAACACACCTTTGACTGACATACCTTTGTTGGCATACCTGGCTTATGCATCTTGTACAGCCCTGGACACAAATAAATTCATTCCAGATGTTTTCCAGAGTTGACCAATTACAAACCCTTCTTTAGCAGTGATGCATTTTGTGGGTAGGGGAATGCTGGAAATCTTGTTAGCAAAAGGAGAAGCATGCATTATTCCTTGACCTATGGCATTCCTAAGTTCTCACTTCTGGTGGAAAGCGTGGGATCAAAGATAACTACAAGGTTAAGTCCTGTATAAAACTGAGCAGATCTTTCCAAACAAATGGCAGGTGCAGCCGTAAAAAGGCCTTCCCATCCATCAGTTTGCAGAGAATGGTTCTTAACAAACCTTGAAGACGTGGACAACATTACCACCAGTATTAACAACAAGAGCTCCAAAAGACCCTGAAAAATCACAGTGGTTTATATTTTGTGTATTTCAGTATAATTTTTAANTTTTCTTTTTTTTTGAAATCCTGTAGAGAAGACCCTGCAGACACATCTTTGTGTTTGCAACTTTCTGAATTACATTGCAAAACTGTGCATACAGAATCTGAGAAATAAATACATTCATTACTGCACATACATCTTGATACAAAAACAACACTGTCAAATAGTGTTTGCACCATCTTTGTTAGATATTAAGACCAGGCAAAATTAATATTTCATTTTCCATCAGCCCCCCATCAAATGTTTGAGGTGGCTTTGGTGTAGAAGGTAAAAGCTACAAAGGGTCAAGACTAATGATGGAGAGGTTTTCTAAAATATCCTTTTTTTTTGGCTTCAGCAATATTTTTGCAAACCATCTTCATTGGTCATCATTAGACTGTTCTAACATGCAAATCTAGCTTAGGTTTCACCTAGAAAGCCTCATGGGTTTTGACTGGTCTTTTTGCACGTGACTGTAAGGTATGGAGTGAATCACTCCAGCTGTTTAATTAAAAGATGGCTCAGATAGTTGGAACAGTGTAGCTCAGGCCCCAGCGCAGCTCTGGGCAGAAGAAGGGAGCTACGTGCCTGTGCTCGTGCCCTCACCCCAGACTATTAAAGCTTGCCTGGCCACCACTGCATTTTGCAGGGAGATGCTGCCTCTGTGCAGCCCATGCTGGCACAGAGCGTGGCACAGAGTTGTGCATACTCTTCCACATCAGCAGCCACAGAGCCTCACAGAAGCTGCGTGTCAATAGCTCTTTGGTGTTTTCTGTGATCTCTGTAGCTCCTGCTAACTTCCCCAGATGCACAGAGCTGGGCTTTCACTTATTTTTGCCAGGAATTTGGTTTTGGAGGTCTTGCAGTAAGGATTGGAAAACAGCTAAACCTAGCTCAGCCATTGCTAGTGTTAGGGAGATGAGCTGGGTACAGCAGCTCCCTCGTTTCTGACTACACTCTTCTCTGATCCCCAGAACTTCTCCCATCCCTCCCTCCACTCTCTCCTGGGGCTCCTCTACTGTCTACCCTCCCATTCAGGCTCTTCTGAGGAAGAAGGTGGCTGCTCCCCATGGCTGCAGGCCGTGGGCCTTAGCAGCAGAGCCTGCGCAGTATGAGGGCCTGGGCCTTGCCCAGCAGGCATCCCTCATGGGCTGGAGACAAAAAATCCTAAATCTACGTGCCATAGTTCTGACTGCTCTCCCTCCCCACCCTCACTGAGCAGTGCTGGAATGCAGGCTGGCTTGCAGTTCCCCCCTCCCGATCTGGGCAACCTGCAGTAGCCTTCAGAAGAGAAACCAATGGAAAAAGCAAAGATTAATTTTGACTGGCCCCTAGATCTGTTGAGGTCTGAAACTGTAAAAGTTTATGTAAACAATGAGATAAATATATTAGTACTTTTCTGAGCCAAGTGAGGTTCCATACTCATTCAAATGTGCTTTGGTTTAAAAAATAGTTTTGTGAATTTGGGTATGAGCTTCTTTTTTATACAACTTTCACTATTTTATCTTTTTTTTTTCCTGTTACTCCGAAAACATTCTGGAACTAAGTGACTAAATCATACGCTTAAGCTGCCNTTCAGAGGGAGTTCTCTGATAAAACAAAAAACAACAACAACAAAACCAAGAATATATAAATATCTCACTGAGGGTCACAGTCTTTCAGCACTGAATTTGCTGTGCAAAATTTCATTCCTTTGCATTTAAAACAGGATCACAGAAGGCTTTGGTCAAATAGCATTAGAGATGGTTTTTCAGATTTAGGTTGCTTCCCAGTCATTCAAGACACACAGTTTTCAAAGCAGAACTTGCTTAGGTATTCTTGTGCAAGTAAGGAAGAAAGCAAGACTGAGGCTCTCCACTACTCCACCATATCCATGACACTGCGACACAGCACATGCAAAGATATGAAAAATACAGAGCACAGATCACAGATTACAGCAATGCTGCAAGCAAATGGCACGCATTGAACAAAGCTACGCGAGCTATAAGCATTTTCACAAGCAATAATGCCCAAGGAGCTGGGTAACTGTGAGCTGCTGTGCCCAGGCTTGAGCACGCAGTCATCCAGTGCGCCTGGAGACTGTGCAGCAGCTCCAGGAGCTCCAGGAGCTTTGCTGCTCTCACTACAAAGCAGGAAAAACGTAATTTGCTCTCAATTTCTGTAAAGACTTTGGAAATCACTGAAAATTAGGTTGCCAAAGTACAGGAGAAGAGGAATCCCTTCACTCCCTGTAAATAGTATAAAATCTACACATTCATTACAGATTCGAGTCTCTTAATATTCCTAAATCTTTTCCTAAAAGTAATTCCTGAAAAAATGCCAAATGTGTTATCTTAGCAGCCTCTAGCAGGAGATGCTATTTGATTCCACCCGTGTTATAGATTTTAGCATATGAATACTGTTCACCTTTTAAGAAGCAACAACAGGGAAGCAAAGAATCGATCAAAAACAGATCTAAGGAATCACTCGTTTCATGGAGAGGATTTGTGGATGAATGAGAAGGCTATACACCGAGCACCTGAACAGTGAACTAACAGTACTGCAGATAAAAAACAGCAAACAGATTAGATGTGATGTATCAAATTAGATGCCATTAAAGCATTAGCCTAGCATGCATGCTATAATATATATATATATACATATATATAATATATTTAGGAAAAAATAGGGTCCTGCTTTCTTATTACTCTTCCTTGCTAAGCAGTTCTGCTGCACCAAGTAGACATGCAGTAGTGAGCATGGGGAAGAACAAGACAAACAAAACCAATTGCTTCCTTTGTTGCTTTTTCCCACCAAGTTACTTCCAACATTAAAAATGCTGTGTCCAGCTACTACCGTATCTAGGTGAAACTGAAACAGATGGATTCTTTACCCTTCGGTTTCAAAGGAACTAACTTTTTTAGAGAACTGGAAGACCCTACCGGGAAGGGCTTTCGCTGGCTCATCTGACCTTTCTTTCCCCACAGCCCTAGAGAACTTACTTCCGTGACTTTCCCGAGGTATTGGTGAGATGGTCTTTCAGGGCTGCTAACCTTCCTCCCAGGAGCTGCAGTTGGCAGGTCATTAGCCCACACCTTGTAAATGTACTCACATTCCAGAGCAGCAGAGGCAGACAGAGGAATGGATATTAGGCTGGATATTAGGAAATACTACTTCTCTGAAAGAGTGGTCAGGCACTGGAATGGGCTGCCCAGGGAGGTGGTGGAGTCACCGACCCTGGAGGTGTTCAAGGAACGTTTGGATGCTGTGATGAGGGATATGGTTTAGCGAGAACCATTGGTGATAGGTGGATGGTTGGACTAGATGATCTTATAGGTCCTTTCCAACCTTAGTGATTCTGTGATTCTGTGATTCTGTGAATGCATGAACTGTGTTAGCTCAAATGGTTCTCTATCCCCAACCCCTGTGAGAAGGCAGACAGCAGAACATTGAAGCAGAGGCAAGAACATGCACTTTTCCATCATTGGCAGTGGAACAGCAAAAGCTCTTTGGGATGGTCTCAAGCAGAAAACGGGATGCAGCACCCTTGTTTTTCACACTAGAGTATTTCACACTTTAAAAAAGGTAGAACCAACATGTCAAGTTAAAGGGGAGAGGTCTGCAGAACTGGGGAAGGGAGAGAAAGCAACATGCAGGACAGAGCAGGATGCGCAGCTGCTGTTGCAAGTGTATACATGGAAAGGAGGAGAATGGAGGATTATTTCACAGAGGAAACCATATCAGCAAACTTAAAGTGGCCCTTATCTAGTTTGTTACATTCCATTTAGTGCCAGATAGAACTGGCATCTTGTCTCCCTCAAGCAGTTTGCAAGACACCCACAGAAATGGTGTAGCTTTGTTTATGGGCACAAGCACTTGTTTGGTACCTTTGTGCTGCAAGGTTTGGACATTTTGTACGTGGGCAATACATGCTCAACTGCTACCAGCTCCTGACCCAAAAAGGAGAGAAGACAGAGTGAGATGATGTCCCCAGTCCCTTCTTTTTCCTCTCCTAGAATAACAAGCAGAGCCTGACATGGCTAGTTCCTTCCCTGCTGCATGGCAAACTGTATAGGCAATGGAGATCTCCGTGGGTGAAGAGGATAGAGGCCCTGTGTGCATGAAAGCACTAACATCAGAAGAGCAAAGTGATTTCCAGTCATTGCAAGGCTGTAGCAAAGCAGGAACACCTTGCATACAAGCCAAGACTACGAGCAGTAGAATGCAGATTAACCACTTGATTGCCGCTTACCATGCCAGGTACATTGGGCTAAAGGCACCTCCATCCAGTGCTGCCCGACGTGCCAGGTACATCCCATGATGTTCCATTGAAATCACAACAGGCCATCAATAGAACGTGGCTGCACGGATGCAGAATGGAGAACCAGGCGCTGTTAAATGCAATTAAAAAACTGCAATCAAAATTGAAACGTACATTTTAAAATGGCCATCTGCCTTAAAAATGTAACTACTAAAACAACCTCCCCTCCACCCATCTCCCCAGAGCTGATCTGTGACAGAAAGAGAGCGGAAGGCTTCTGCAATCTTCCTGATGACTTGCTCTGTCCACCTCCATTTGGGATTCCAATGGCACTTGAGCTTCAGGGGGACCAAGGAACACACATCCAAGAACAGCAGATCCCAGGCTATCTGCACCAGCTTCCCCACTGCCCAGGAATTCAGGCAGCTAATATCACCATTAGAAATGCTTCTATAATGGAAAAAAAATAAAATAAAATGGTGCCAGAGCTTCATGGTCTTGTTACCCACATGCAGGAATGGAAGTAGTACTTAAATGCTGATCCTTCATCTTGTTCCTTTTTCCCTATTCCCCTTCCCAAGCCCTTGAAATCCTTCTCTCATAACATCTCTAGATGTTATGGCATGGATCCAGGCTGAGTCCTTTGGTTTTTGTTACGTCTGTGGAGCAAGGAGGGAGGAAGGAAAAGAGAATATTGAACCCTCCTCTTTATAATGATGCTTCACCAATAACTTTATTCTCCATTCTTGGAGACTGGAAATGATGCTGATTCATAGTGAACTGCAGCTCATACGAGAGTCATGAAACTTAAGATGTATAATTCCACCCTTCCCTGCCCGAAAGAAGAAGAACATCCTTTTCATGCCAAGAAAAAGCACATCCCACTGATGCACTCAGCTTGTCAAACCTAGGGTATCCTCTGCAGTGCACACCCTCCTCTTCCAAGAGTTTCTGCAGTTAGCTCTGGCAGGGTTATCGAGGACATTCTCAGGAAAGATGCTAAGTACAGGCCTCTCTTTACAATTGTTGCTGCTCTGAACAGGTAAAAAACCCAAACCACCAGAAATAAACTTGCAGCCTTGCAGGGATTTAAGACAGGGCTTTAGACCCTTTTGCATAGTTCATATCACATTGATGGCCGCATGCCTCCGTCTGTGCTACTGTAGATAGAAATCTTACATTTAAAAAGTTAGAAGAATATTGATTACCATTTCAACCTTAAAAGGCCGAATGGAAAAGACTTACAGTAATGAATCTTATCCGTATGAGAGTGAATGTAAGGGACAGCAGTGGCTTGGCAAATAGAAAGCGTTTTCATGAAAAGGACACTGAATGAGGAGGTTTTCGTTCTTCCTGGACATCTGCTGGGCTCAGACACGTCCCATCATTCCTATCTGCATACTTATCCTCACAGTTCTGTTACTTAATCCCTTCCATAATGAACGAATAGGGCTTTTGTACTCAGATTGTCCTGTTTTGACTGCTCTGTACTGTAGATTTTTAAATCTTCTCAATACAACGAAGAAGTGAAATGTGTTTGCTTACTGACCTGGGCTATACTGAGCCAAGAGCATTTGCTGAACTACAGACCGGAGCTCCCGATCTCCAAGAGCTCACACCTTGCATAAAAGCAACACACTGCTGGCTGCACCTGCAAAACACTCAGCAATACCCGCAGTACTCAGTTTAAGAAAGGCTGAATGCTGCATGAAGGTATTTATTGGACTGGTTTCGAGACAGTAGCTCTAGTGCAGATTTACACCCAGATTACAGCAACTCTTGCTACTGTGAAGCAAGAAACTCTTCTCTATAGTTGTGTTTTCCCTCTGGGGCAGAGATTAGCAGAGAACTGCTTAACACAGAGGTGTTTCGTGCTGCTAGAGCATCAGGCTGCAGTCTGAAATGAAACTTCCTGCCAATTCCTAAACAGAGCTTTTGTATATTATACATTTATTTTCACCGTTGATACGAAGACAACCGAAACCTTTTCACAGAAGGAGAAAGGAAAAGCATAGACATAGAGGTGTTGTCAGGCAGAGCCAGGCACTAAAATTTCTGGCAAATCTGCAGTGTACAGTTGATCTTAGCATAGTAGTGGCACAAAACACATAAAGGCTCAGAAGCAGTAGATGTTGGTTGCTCCTGCAGCCCCGCAACAACTGAGAAGGCTCAGCCCTGGCTTGATACTGCGTTACAAGCGAGACAGGCACACCTGATGCTGATTTAATGACTTCTTATTCCAATAAAATACCCACATATTCAGTAAAGTAGCTCAGTCCACATAAGAGGAATAGTATCTCTACCTACCTAGCAGGTACAGGCCCTGTGGTATGCAAAATTCCTGTTTCCCAGCTACCTTTGTGCCTTGGTGTATAGAATTCTCCCTTCACAATGCAAGAATTTAGGATGTGACTAAAGGACTGTTACTACCTCCCAGCTAATCCTAGAGAGTTTTAGGCAGAATCTACACCTCACTGAATTACATGGAATGAGAAGATGCTAAAGGTCCTAAACCTTGGGATCTGTTCCTCAGTGTGATAGGCCAGGGTTGGCAGGGGGTGCATGGGGTGGCAGCTTTGTGCTGGACATTGCTTTGGGAGCAAGAGCACACTGTGGTGGAGAAGGAACTCATGACCCTTTTCTAACCGAGACTGTCTTACAGCAACCTTCCAGTTGCAGCACAGCTTTAGGGCTCCGAGTCACCACGGGTACAAGCTGATAGCTGGGTTGTGAAATGCAGCAATTCTGGAACAAGTGCACAGTTCTTTCAACTGTCCCTGTGACTAGAGAGGGATCTCCAGGACAGGGATGAGATAGACAGCTAGGAGCGTTAAATCCACCAGCTACTGTGACTCAGACCCCTCAACAGGGTTTGTTAGAGCAAACAAGGCCTCAGAGCGCAGGAAGAAATGGGAGAGAGTCTGATAAAGATCCTCCCAATTGGCCTGCTTATTTTTAGTTCTTGTGTGGACTCAGCAATTTTTTCTGCAGATAGAAGCAGTCTGTGCAGGAGCATCTGCATACTCCTAATGTTGGGAACTTGTTGCAGTAGATTACACTAAGCTCCATGCCAAGGGGTGCAGGGAGGACATGGGCACTAAAAGCCTTGGACCAAAATGTTATCTCTCTTGCCATATGCCAGATGCCAGTGAGCACAGAAACAAACTTTGCCATCTCATTTTTTCTACAAGGTCAAATTTCATTCACTTATTTCATCTGTGCCTATGGATGCAGCAGCAGCAGTTCTCCTTAACACAAATAATCAATGCCTTAAATATGGCACCTTTTGCACTTTATCCACCTTTTATTTCTTTTTTTGTTTGTTTGTTTTTTTCCCGAGAACTGATTATGTGCTCCAGCCTGTACTTCCAGATAAATATTTGCCCCTAAGCACTAACCTGCCCTCAGATTCTTCCTGCATGCTTCACTCTTGTTAACTTTTTTAAGCAAATCAGTTTAAGAACTGGCCCTGGCAGCGTCAAGACCCTGTCCAGCACCCTTCCAAATCGGATGCTTAACTTACCATCTTGAACCTCATACATGGGGTGCTTTGTGACCACGCTGTGTTTCTGCCGCTCTGAGCCTGCCAAATGAGAGGATGCCAGAAAGCCACTGTTGCTTGTAAAAGCAGAAGGCCTTATAGACTCAAGGTCTTGCAAACTATCTGCATTGCAGCCAAATCCATCCAAGATGAAGATATCCTAAGGGGAAAGCAAGGCTTATGGTGAGATACTTGAATGCTTTGTGTAATTTTACACACATTCAGAGTTCTTCATGTTTCCTTGGCTTCCTCTTCAGATGTTACTGGTGCCTCAAATTCTCATTTCATCTGTCATTCTCATCTTCACTTGATACTACAGACTTCCTTTAAACTCCACTTACTAGCTGCAAGGAGGTCGCTCTACCTATGCTTCCAAAATCCTCCTCTTCTCAGAAAGGCTTCCATGCACAACAGTGGTCCAGGGCAGCAGATATCTCAGGCACGTTTGGCCAGCCTTCTCTGTCAGAGGGTTTCTCAGCTTCAGTGATTACAACACCAGGCAGTTACGAAAAGTGGCCCAGCACTATGGGATGTTGAAAACTTTGATACAATGCAGAGTATCTTTCCTTCTTTATGCAGTATTCATGTCAGTGTCGAGGATTTTCTGGCAGTTCTCAAAACACGCAAATTATAGGTTCTTGTAATAAAACATGTCTCCATTAAAAAAAAAAAAGTGAAAGAGGAGGGGCAAATCAGAGAAAAAGGTAATTCTGGCCAAGGATTTGGTTTTGAAAAGGAGATTGGCAGCCTGTGTGTGTACTTTTACCACGTAATCTGGAAGCTCCTCAGGACAGGACCCCCTGAGCACATCATACTGAACCATACACGCACCTCACAGCAAAAGAACCAGCAGCTCTCTCATCAATTCCAGACTGCTCAGCTTCTAACTCAACACTGCCAGAAGGCAAGACTATAACAAATTAGCACCATTCACAATTTGTTGAAGTTGCTGTTCCATTGTTTGTTTATTTAAAACACACAAACACACACACAACTCACAAGCTGGCTCTCTGCTGCCAATGCCCAAACTCAAGATTTGTAGTCACAGAGAGACAAGCAAAGGCAGTGGATTAAACTCATACAGAGCAGCAGTCGCTGCACTGGAACTCTGCTTGGGTTTTGCTCTTCCACTGCAAGCAAAGCAAAAGAATGCCCACACTGTTCCAGCCTTGAATACAAAGGTGTAAAAATCCTTATTTCAGCACTTGACTAGAAAAGCGTTGTTACAAAAAAGAAAGAGCCCCAGGTTTGAAAGGACTCAAGCACAAATATGGGTTGGGCGGAGAATGGCTTGAGAGCAGCCTTGGGAAGGATTTAGGAGTTATCAACTGATGAAAGACTCAACATGAGCTGGCAGTGTGCACTTGCAGTCCAGAAGGCCAACTGTATCATGGGTTGCATCAAGAGATGTGTGACCAGCAGGTTGAGGGAGGTGATTCTGCCCCTCTACTCTGCTCTTTTGAGACCCCACCTGGAGTACTGCATCCAGTTATGGGGACCCCAACACAAGAAGGACATGGAGCTGTTGGAGTGGGTCCAGAGGATGAAATGATCAGAGGGCTGGAGCACCTCCCCTACAAGGACAGGCTGAGAGCTGAGGCACTTCAGCCTGGAGAAGAGAAGGTTCTGGGGAGATCTTACAGCAGCCTTCCAGTACCTGAAGGGGCCCTACAGGAAAGCTGGGGTGAGTGGGGGGGGAGGGGGACATGACACTTCTTATAAGGGCATGTAGCAACAGGAAGAGGGGAAATGGCTTTAAACTGGAAGAGGGTAGATTTAGACTAGATATTAGGAAGAAATTCTTTACTATGAGTGTGGTGAGACACTGCAACAGGTTGCCCAGTGATGTTGTGGATGCCCCCCTCCCTGGAAGCACTCAAGGCCAGGCTGGATGGGGCTTTGAGCAACCTGGGCTAGAGGGAGGTGTCCCTGCCTACAGCAGGGGGTTGGAACTAGATGATCTTAAAGGCTCCTTCCAACCAAACCATTCTATGATTCTGTGACCCAACACTAATAAAACTCATGCTATTTATGAACATCCAAGGGACAATCTGCACCCCTTATCATCACACAAGATGATAACTGCATTAAAATAGGAAACTTGTCTTACTTCATAAAGCACTGTATAAGTTTACAAAACACAATATTAGTGATAGTAAACAGATGTCAGAGTAAAGCAAAGAGGTGGCTGTAAGACCTGACAAAGTACCACTGTTCCCATTTCTGAACTCTGGGTAGTTAATGCTGTAAAATGAGACCAGTTGTTCTGACGTGGTTTACTCTGATGCACCAATCTGTTCTTATTTTAAGAGATTATTTGGGAGGTGTGTTATGCTTTTATTCACGCTGGAGAAATTAATATTTTATCATGAGATGATCATGATAAGGATGATATTAAAAGCTGTAGGAGAGTCATATCTTCCCACCAAATAGTCTAGTTTGCCACCATGTATGTGTGTGTCACTAATGATTCCTTTACAGTAATGATTCCTTGTATCTGTAGGCACTTACTCTATACAGAGCACCTCAATATCTGATGCATTGCTCGCCAGTTGCATCACACAGTCTATACAGACAGCTTCTCTTTCATTTCTGTTGATTTATACTACATTAAACCCTGGCATGCTGCAAGTTAGTTTAAAGCATTGTAAAGTTGGCATAATCACCTGAAACCCTTACTTGCTGCCTTTTTTCTCTGTTCATTTTAAGAATGTTTTCGGGTTTATGATCACTCTAACACTTTGCATCCTCTGGCTTCTGTGTCACATGCTGAATGATAGCTGCATCATCCAAAACATCTCTATTAGCTTGGCGTGAACACAGTTTTGGTTTCTGGACAGGTGAATGGTAGACTCCACAATTACCTCCAACAGCCCAACAACAGTTAAGGAACAATTGGATTTTGTACTGAGATTGAGACCTCGGCATGGAACTGTGGGTTCCAGAACAGTTGGGAAAATTTTACAGATTTTAAACCCATGATTTATCAAAATGTTTAAATACTTAGGTTTAATTATTTCAAAAGCTATTTACTTCACAGATGTCACATAAGGAAATTGCTATGTCATTTGTGCATTTATTTCCTGTCAGAAACAAGACTAAAAGAGAACCGCAGACTGGATCACCTTCTTTCTTTCAGCACTATTAAAACCATCTCATTTGGTAATTATTCTCTTCAAGATGGGCGTGGGGGACTGAAAAGCTGGAGAAGATTATATTCATAGCAGATAACCTTGGGAGAAACAGGAGGTACCAGAGAAACAGGCGTGAGGGGTGAAGTTGTGACAGCACTGAAACTATCAGGAGACACAGGTGTACCAAGTGTGTGTTCCGGAGAGCTCTGAGAATACAAATGTGGCCGCACCTCGTGCAAGATTTAGGCTTGGCTGGCAGGTCTCATAGACACTCAGATGAGAATTCACAAGGAGAATTCACATATTTAAAACCTTGAGTAAGAGTTTAAGAAAAAACACTAGAAGGCTATTTTAAAAGTTTGTTAGATCCCTTCCCACAGAGCGCTCCCCTATCAGCAAGGAATTGGTTAAGGAAAAAACAAAACAACAACAAGCAAACAAACAAACAAAAACCCCACAAACAGAACCAAAGCAGCAAAACCAAAACAGCCAGAGGGACTGAAACCTCCCTTACACAGATGCAGCAACTCAGCAGTTTAACAGCTCCATAAATATGATTGGGATCTGGCCAAAGGAGCAAAGCATGTGCAAACTACTGCTAACAGCCACAGCAAACACTGATTCTAGAACATAGGCTAGAAGGAAAAAATACATATATCGTTAACACTTTCAGCAGAATCCGCTAACATAACCAGCATCAAGACTCCCAAGTGATGCTAGAAGTGTGCTTAGTGTGGATGTGTTTGGGCTGAAACCTCTCTTTTGGCGCTGTGCTTTCCCAAACACTTGTATTCAGTCTCATGCCCTTGGATGCACATCACTCAGCCACATTCAGTCCTTTCTTGGAGAAGGGCTAAATAAATTGTAGCATTGTTATGCCACAGTGCAGGTGCTCCAAAACATGCACCTCCTGAGGCTTTTGAACTTGACAAGATATGCGCTTCGTCTTCCTCATATGATGTGGCGCGTTTTGATGCCATCTACTCTCTCTGATTCATCAGGTCAATTAATCTGGGATTAACCTGTTCCTTTCATGCATTTTCTTGGCAGACACCGTGGTAGAAGTTTTTTTTTTTTTTTTAGCAACAGGAAATGCACACCCCCAAATCCAAAAACAACCAGTAGTCATCTCCTGTAAAGAACTTGAATTTGTAGTACCATAGGGATCCTCCATTGTAGAATACTGTAGAATACATCTGTTGTCTAAGAGACTATGTTCTTCTGTAGGCAGGGCACCATGATGCTAACATGGCTTCCACATACTTTCTGTCTCTGCTACCTCAGCGTAATAAGACTCACATAAAAACCCTTCTCAAGTAGTGCAGAGGAGAAACAGCAGGCACTTGCCTGAAAGTATATAGTAATTTATCAAATTGATGTAATATAGCCCAGCTGCACGTGAGAATGCTGGCCCTTGCAGAGATAGTTCCAGAACCATGCATTTGCTTTCAAACAGACAAGGTGATTTGGCACAACTCCACATCCTTTGAAAAGGTTGGTTTTGACATGCTGGGAAGGGACTTGGATTTTCCAACCGTTCTCTAAGTAGAAGGCAACTCAGTGAACACACCCAAGACCCTGCAGCAGACACCGCTCTAAAATTTGTCTTCATTATATTCTAATTGTCACACAACTTTCTATTATTTGCAGTAGCCAGAAAGTGATGATGAATTTTTTCTGTATAAAAACAGAGGAAAGGTCAAGAAAGCACCGTTACACATGATTTGTTCATTCTTTAGCAGCAGTCTTTGAAAGTGCTGGCCCTGGATTACTGCTCATATTTTCCCTGTTAGTCTTGAACCAAAAAAATCAAATATGGGTATCAGGTTTGGTGGGTTTTCAAACACGAAGTGTATGGAACTAAGTTTTGCTAACTTTTTTCTATATGTGTTTATTATTACTTTTATAAAACTTCCATATGATTTTTAGAGGTTACGTGAAGCATACCAGAACTTCAGAAAGAAGCCCCAACTCAGCGCATCTCTCACTTGAAAGGAAGGATGATTATTACAATCCACATTTTTCTTTAACTGAATTTTATTTTCCTCATATGAAAAAGCTTTTTTGTTCATTTGTTTTTTCATTAATCTCACTATTCATAGGACTGACTGAGGAATAAATAATCTAAAGAAAGTTTTGTTGGGGGTAAAAATTAGAAAATCCTCATAAGAAGAATCCCCTCCTCCAAACACAGGACTTGTTCCTCCTACCACACACACTCCCTGAATGCCCTTTTGCCTTGCTATGAGGGAAGCAAATCCAAAAGATCTGCCATAAAAGGCTGGAAGGCACCATGGTCAGCTGGGCACACAGTGGGGTGGTGCCAGGAAGTAAAGAAATAGCTGAAGTTATCTGGGAATAACAAGCTTCACAGAAGTTCCCCTTGGGCAGAGGTCAGCGTGTGGGAATGATGGATTAAGATGGAGTGTTTGCATTGCCCAGTCAGATGCAAAGATATCAATGCTGGCACGCTCAGGTGTTCTGGTGATCCTTGGAGGGAGTCTCCAGCCATCAGAACTGTATGTGTGCAGGGCTCTCCTACTTGTAAGTCTCTCTCTCCAGCAGTGCATGCATTTTTAATTTTTTTTAATATGTGATCTGGGGTAGTGCTCATAAATGTGAAGGATTAACAGCTACAGCCCAGCACAGGAAGCTGGGCATGCTTTGTTCTCACACTCTGCTGATACCTTCAGCTCCAAACTCATACTGCTCCCACCCACACACAGCTAGCAGTGGTCAGCATGGAGGGGCTGTGTTGTCACCTCTTCTTCCAAGGGACCCACAGAGCATTTGGTCCATTGACACCTGAGCCATCAGGGTGCAGGGCTGAATCCTGTGTTGGACATGTGTTTTAAGATGTTGCACTTCTCTGTCACTGTCCTCTTCAACAGACATCAGTGCTTTGTGCTTTTCTTTTTTTAAAGCCAGCATTAACACTGCAAGTAGAGAAGACAAGTGCATTATTTCCCATTTTGCAGGTCAGGAAAAAAAAATAAAAATAAAGGACGGAGAAATAGATCCATAGCTACAGATGATGAGGGATCCAGATCTGTTATAGCCCATCCAAAGCAGAGATGCCAGTGAAGAGGCTAGGTCTTGCCCTCCTACTCCATTGAGCGTGGGCTTGCTCTGCCTTACAGCCTCACGGCTCATGGTGTCACACTGTGGTGCAGCCAAGCATGCAGGAAGGCACAGCCGAGGACCAGGAACACTTATCAGAGCTGGTTGTAAAACCAAATCTTCTTTGTTGGAGATCACAGTAGTAACTGAGGATTGTGCTTAAACTCCAAAACATCCTCCACTATCCAGGAAGGTGCTGGTGATAGGTGGAATATGGTGGTGAAACAGAGGAGCATTGAAGACAAGAAAGACAGTGAAAATTTTTGCAGGTTCTGGATGGTGCCTGCGCAGTGAGAAGATGGAGCAGAGCAGCACTCTGAAGCAGGAGGGACACGGAAGGACTCCTGCCTGCCTTTGGGACTGGAGTTCTCCTCTGACACCCCAGTCAGAAGTGAGATCAATGCCTAACAACACGAGATGCTTCCCCCCTTCGTAGTGACCATCATTTCTAGATGCTTAATATTTGCTGGCTTCCTCCCTTGGAATTTTCTAACAGCCCAGCAAGAATGGAAGTTTGGAGGTTCTCCCAAAAGTCCTCAAAATGCATCAGAAACCAGAGTCTGCTACAGGGCTGCAGGGTGTTGTCTCAGCAGATTCAGTGGGTAACAAGAGGTCTTAAATAAAATGTAATACTCTTTTCTGCCCAGACTTGCCAGAAGATCTTAATGCAAATAGAACTCCAGGAAAATTAGGGTAGACTCTAGTAGCTGCCCCTCCTTCAGGGCTTTTTTTTTTTTTCNAAAACTCTTAAAATCTTAAATATGAAACTAGTGTTTTGCTTTCTCATTAAAATACAGAAAAATGTTTGATACAATACTATGTCGTACAAATGCAGTTGAGTGTTCAGGCCCCAAGCAGGCCTTAAACAGTCCCTGAAGTTTTGAGTATTATTAGTTATTCATTATTACTGTCACAATTTGGAAAATGTTTATGCTCAATCTACGGAACACAACTTTACACAGCTACTTGAAAAAAGAACAAAATTTCCTTTTGTACAATACTCTTGCTGTACACAGACTTTATGTCGTATTGTTTAAGTGCTGGGGGAGGGGGACAAAGTAAAAAAGCCGCTCTGGGGAAAAAAAAAAAAAAAAAAGCATTGGGTCCTGAAATTTCAAAATGATTCTCAAAGCTTAAGAAAGAAATGAAGGGGGCACATAGAAGGGGAAGGAGAGGCTACATCACTCACATGCATGCTTGTAAAAATGGAATTAAACAAGGGGGAGCAGGTTGGTTGCCCACTTTGGATCTGGCCGTGCTTCCCTGAGCTGTGGGTGCTCCATGCCTTGGCTCAGCAGCCCCAACTCCAGCTGCGTCCCAGGGCCTCTGCACAGCTGCCCTCCCACTTATCCCATCGCCACAGCAAACTGCAGGCTATGAGCAAAGGGGGGAAAACGATGCCCAAAACCTACTGCAGAGGCAGAGCTTATTGCCAGCTGCATGTTTCTCACTGAGAGAGCTAAAGATTATTGTGAAAATTGGGACTTGGTGGGTTCTGAGGCAGCCAGCAGAAAAGGAGGCTCTGCTGTGGCAGCAGCCATAGCCAGCATGGGATTGAGCTCAGCTTTCAGGCTGCTGAAGGGAAGGTGAAGGCAGCGTGAAAGTGCCTTGGAACTAATTTTGCATGGCTGTCCTTACACCCAGCTGGGACTTACTTCGAGAAGAAGGTAAATGGCAAGGCCTTCCCTGTTTTCCCCAAAGATGATTTTGGGGATGTTCTTAGGGAGGGGTTGGCAGGGAACTGAGGGAAGAAAAATTCAATATAAATTCAAAACGTGGAAGTGCTGAAGACACTAAAAACACACCTAGCCCCCAAAAAGAAAATAGCGTGCCTCAGCACAATGAGAAATGAAAAGTCCGTGTGCCCCTCATGCCCCTAGCTCGCAGCAGGGCCGGAGCAGGCAGACAATAGCATGAGCAAACAGCACAGCAGAGCGGGCAGGAGAGGGGCAGCGTGTTCCCTGTAATGTGACACCAGGCCAAGGCGCAGCTTGGTTAGTCTATTGCTTGGAGCCTGGATTCCAGCTTCCTCAGTTCATTCAATTGACCCAAAAACTTCTTTTGGACTAGTCCATCTNCCAGCCTGATGAAATTCATTACAGTTGCATTTAAACTGTGATTTAAATTTTCCAAAGCAGGCAGGGCAGGTTTGAAAGCCTGATATATCAGAATTTATGCATTTCCTGAAGAATTAAGGTAAATAGCAGAGCCCTTCCAAAGGGATGCCTGATTGGTCCTCTCAGCCCTTTGACAAGTTTGCTGTCAGACAAGGCCACTGGATTCCTGGCAAGTCCAGCAGGCTTGCTTCTTGAAACCAAACAGCCCTACATTCAAGCATGCCAGTACTTTCCTCGGAGGTATTTACAGTTTACTTTTTAGTGCTACTTTAAGTTCAAAGGGGGTAGTAAAGCCCCATTAAGCCATTTACATCAAACTGGTTAGTTAATTATCCTGTTGCAGGCTTTAAATTAGCAATTTATAACCCCTTCCCTAGAGATGCTAGTATTTGGAAGCAACTGAGCAGGGACAATTTGCAGTGGGGTGAAGTTGAGGAGCAAAAAAAAGAAACTGAATAAATCCCTGTTTTAGTTGGAAATTGATTAAGTGTTTGAGAATCCAGTAGGGACAGGGGTGGGAGAGAGCCCAACATCACCAGCTAGCAAGGCTAGGGAGGCTGCATCTTGCTTAGGGCTGTGTCTGTGCAGCAAAATTCAATGATGTGCAGAGATAAAGAGCTAGGCCAAGTCTTGGGGGGGCGCCACACCTAGCTGAGGATGAGACTTCCCTTACAATGAGGTATTCTGCTTCACAGTGTCATAGACAAAGGTATTTTTGCATTCATCCATACAAAAATGTGCCTACACAAGACTGAAACCGGTATCTGCCCCCAAGGAAGGAAATGTATTTCAGTCTTTGGGGCTGGCAAAACTGAACACCAGCATGCGGGGACTAAAAACCATGGGTTTTAGTCAGCAGTTCTGCTCACCTGTGCAGGCAGGGAGGCCCTAGGCACACTGCAGGCACCTTTTAGATAACGATTAACAAGATTGCAGATGTACATCCCCATGCCATAAGAGTCAATGTTCTGCTCACAGTGAGGCTATCCCATGGGCCAGGTGAGGCTGGAGCCAAGGAATCTCCAGTCCCAGGGCCTCCTCCCTAGCCAGCAACATTTCACTTATGAAAAGGAGAATTTGATGTCCCCTCAGGGTCTGTTTATTCCAGCTCACCTTGCTCAGAATTCAGAGCTTTTACAGAAAAGATTAAGCTAACTGCCAAAAGTAACCAAGTTCTAAAACAAAACATGCCTTTCACTCTGTCTTCTGTATTTCCACCAGCCACCATTAGTTCAAAACCCGCTGGCATACCGGATGTTTACTGGCAACTTCGATTTAAAATGAAGATGTGAGGGAAAGGCCCTCCAGCTGCTGCTATTTTCACACAACCGTCTATTGGGTACAGGAGAAATCTTGGCCCCAATCCTAGATGCTGTCCCATATCAACAAGCACTTCAAACACCAAGGGCCAGAATACATGGCAAGAAGCGGCATAGAGAGTGGGACCAAGGCAAACGGGGAGATTCCACAATGACATCCAAAAAAGCAGATAAAAAGAAGTCGGAGAGAAAAAAATTCATCCTACTTGAAAGACCAAAAAAAGCAATAGCTATACTCAAGTCATATGGCAAACTCTGCAGCTTTTTTTCTTCATCTTAATGCATCCCCTTTTCAATGGCAAAAACAAACAAACAAACAAAAACAAAAAAACCTTCTGCCAAACAACTGCCAAATTAACTTTAAAAAGAGAGATAAAAATCTAGGCAATTCAATTTCTTTGTACTACACAGCTATGAGACTTATTTTGCATTTACTCACTTTTTCATCTCTATCAAACATGGCCATTTCACAGTTTTGGGGATGGGGATGTAATAGGAGAGAAGAAAGAGAAAGACACTCAGAGGTTTCAAAGCAAAGGGGCAAAATATTTTTGTACAAAATTTAGTAAGTTTATATAAATTCTGTGTGATTTACTGCTCCAAATTGCGTGACAGAAATCTTATAATAAAAATACAAGTAAATGCAACATGAAATCTAAATATCTAAAGGACTGAAAAACCCAGCCCCACACATAGACGACATTCTCCGAATTCTCTGCCCTTTCTTGGGAGTGGTTACACCCAAATCATCACTCAGTCCAGAAGCTGTTCTCTCATGCTAATCGCTCCGGAATTGCACACTAAGGTAAAAAAAAAAGTTCAGATGCAAACGCTGTCCAGCCCTTGAAATGGCCCTGTGCTAACAGGCCACAGGAGTGCAAGATATTAGGGGCTTACAAAATAATGTGAGCTGGGGAGGAAGAAGAAAGAAAAGCCCTCCTGTGGATGAAATGGAAGTCTTTCCTGCTCCACCAAAACCTCCCATTTCCAAGGCATGCAGTGCCCAGGACTGTGTCTAGAACAGGTGTGTCCCCTTAAATACCTCGCATGTCACACTTGTGTCTCATGGACACAGTCCTTTGGGATTATATTAGTACCAGTGCATACCAGCTGGAGCTGCCCCTGGTGGTGTCCTGTAACTCCTTGCATGGGGGGAGCTGCTCTCCATGCCGTGGAGCGCTCGCCACATAGCTTTCTGGAGACAGACAGCAACTCTGCAACGCAGCCTTCAGCATTCATGCTCCAGTGGCTGGATCAGCTCAGGGGTGAGCGAGAGACCTCCTGCGAGAGCAGTGACAAGGCACTACCAAGGGAGAGGAGGGCTCCAGGAATTCTTTTCTTTCCTTCATCTGCACTTATTTCTAGCAAATTCTCAACTGATTTATGCCAAACAGACACTCTTAAAAGTTTTCTTTAGCTAAAAAAAGGATACATGGCTAACAGAGAGAAGTCCACTCAGCCATTCCCAAGCAGAAAATGCTGACTGGGCACAAGACAAAGACAGCTAAAGCAGGATGAAGGAAGGACAAAGGAGAGTGAGCCTCATACATCTCTTCAAGTCAGTGTGGGAAGAGACACCCCTGGGCAATTTCTACCTAATTCTTCATTGAGCCTTGGAGGATACTAGCTGCTGGCCTGACCAGTTGAAAAAGCCAACACAGAAGTTTTTAGGACAGCAAATGCATTAATGGCATTTCCTATATCACATCTTAGTGACTGGCACAGATAATAAAAAGAGAAAGATACTTGATTTTACTATAGCTCTGCATCACAATGCAAAGGTATTCTTCAGCATGAAGAACTGCTCCCCTGCCACCTATCTCATGAAGGGCATCTTGCCCTTGACAAGCAGACTGAACGAGGATGGAGGCAAGAAGCTGTTGACCAGCACTTGGGCACAGAGGTAGAGGGCTTCAAAGCCCTGCAGGATCCTACTGTCTTATTCCTCCTTCATTTTCCAGCAAGTCATTCTTATATTCAGGGAACACCTTTTAGGAGAGAGCGCATGAGTTATTCCATTGGTTAATTAATTCAGATTTCCAGGTTTGAGCGCACATCAGGTTTGTCTGCTCATCCCTATGACAGATGGCCCCAGGCACTGTGAGCCTCTGGTAGCAGTGGAGGTGGCACCAAAAAAACACTTTCTGCTGATGTAAGTAGGAGGTGACACAGGTTAACTAACTTTTTCAGGCCACTTCAGCTCTGTAACTCTATGGAGGGCTGGGTGACGCAGAGGGTTTGATGCACCCAGCTCATCAGTCCAGCACAGACTGGAAGCAAAGAGTGATTCTCATGTGCTCTGTATATTCCAGTCCTCTGTGCAGCCTGCTGTCCAACCCTGTTCAAATGAATCCCAGAATAAGGCCGTTCCATGATTTATCCTTCTCAGATAAGCAGGACCCAAGCCCGCCTAAATCCATCTATCCCTAGTAACATGTACAGTTCTCACTAGTGCCATTTCTCATTTTCAGGAGGTCTCAAGTCCATAGCCATAAAAATCTGCATTAAAAGGCGGGTGAACTCTTACTCTTTAACCATTTATTACACAGGGTCTTTGAATACAAGGCAAACATCTGTTACAAACGCTGCCTCATGTTCTCAGACAAGAGGAGTCTATATGTTGAGCAGCTTGTTATAACCAAAATTTAATATTTCTATATTTTCTTTCTACTTTGGCAGCTGTAGCATTAGTGACTTCCTGGGCAGCAAGCAGCCAGTCTGGTAGGAGCACTTAATTCTACACATTTGTCGTGAGATCTTAGAATATACACTGTCGTGTCTTTCACGAGCAACTCGAGACCAAACTACAAGGGCAGGTCTGTGTCACCAACAGACAAATGGAGGTCCAACTGTATTTTGTAATTGTGCAATATACAGGACATACACTTTGAGAAGTGTTCATAGTTAATGATGAATCTTATACGGAAACAAAGAATTAAGAAGCTGAAAAAGGCCCCTCATTTAGTACAGGAGTGCAATAATTCATTTTACTACAGGTAAAAATGTCAGAATTTGGGAAAACTGGAAGGTAGCAGTACTTGCATTTTCTATGAAGGCTCAGGAAGTTTGAATTTCACGGTGAAACAAAATAGCTTGTTTCAAGCAGGAGTAGCTGAGAGCTGTCCACCAGACTGTACAGACCTCCATCCAAATGCTCAACTCCCACTCTTGTCAGTATTTGCAGGCTTTTACTCCAGCAGAGGTTCTTCACCAACCTACAGCTATTTCATGACATGGCTGCCAGAGGGCATAAAATCCTAGACAGTGTCCCCTTAAACAAAACACTTGCCTTACATAATTGAAGAAGTTTTACAGGAAAAAATGGCAAACATCTCACTATTAGTAAGAATAAAATTAGCTATGCTAGTGCATAGCAATGATTAACCAATTAGCTCCCCTTTTTTGAGGAACCAAATAAGTAAGGTGATTTTTTTTCTTGATATATATATATAAGCAAATTACTGGAAAGTTTTACAGTTTCAAAAAGCAGAATTTCAGAGTTCAAATAAATTACAAGCTATTTCACCATTGGACTGTCTGCCTCTAAGGTCATAATTAATTTTAATTTTCTGAAGTTACAGTACTAACATGTGACCAGGAGTAAAATCAGAAAAACCTCTCCTGGGCTCTCCCACAGTTTGTCTCAAGCACAAGGCAGACAGGAGCACAAGGCCAGGTGCACTCATCTCCAGAGGCAGCTCACACACCTTGAGAAGTATGTAAAGCATGACAAATTTAAAACTCAGTTGCCCATTTTTAATTTTTGGGGGTGGAGACGACAGAAACAGGAAGGGGAGAAAAGGGGACCAAACTGTCACTGACTGAATGCATGAACACAGAGGGAGTTCTCTGTGTCTGTCACAGAGCAGCAGATATAGGAAAATCAAGGCAGTGCCGTGCCAGCAGTTAATGTGCTTTTACTTGTTTTTTTTTTTTCAAATAGCATTAAGCGATGGAGGAAGGGTGGATTTAAATCGAAGTAATTTAAAGCTACCGATTTTAATCTTGTTTTACATTCACACTCTTGTTATTTTCATAAAGGATGATCAGTGACTGGTAACTGCTAAGCCATATTGATTTGCAACTAAATATAGTCCGCTCTCCATTTGGTATTAGTTTATGCTAACCAGAGGGCCACACGAGCTCCAGCAGAAACATGTATTCAGTTTTACGGGTATTTATCCAACTGGCATTTCCCATCTTTTTTATTATTTTAAAAAACAGCCAGTGACATTTATTAGACATTCTGATTTTTACATTTGAATCATATTGCCTGAAACTTCAAAAAATAACCATCCATTGAGAATTTTCTGACTTCATTTCCTTATCTGCCATACTAAGTGTTTGTCAGAACACGTTTAACATTTAAAACAAACTGATTTATTAAAGGGAGCTGCAGCTGAGGATTTAAAACTGAATTCTCATTTTCTCATGCTTTAAAATTTAGAGCTAGCTGATATTTGCTTCTCTTCATACATAGTCCTTATTCATCAACTTAGAAAAGGAAAATAAGCATCCCAAGTTCCTTGGTCTCTTAACTTTGAATGAAATCCTTTAAGACATTAAGGAGACTAAAATGAAAAGTATCTCAGCAGAAGCAGATTTAAAAGTCAATACATATACTGTGTCCCTGCCATTGCATAAATGTCAAAGCAAACTGAACCATTTGATCCTGAAGTCAGAAGACAACGATCTTGTGAGGAAGGCTTTGTCTAACAGTTGTCAGTATGTGAAATAAGTGCAAACTTCACCTGACTGTCCCGTGGCTGCTAGAAGGCTATCAGTGACTCATCGCCAGAACACACACCTCAGGTACGTTTGAGCTGTTAAGGTCCCTGTTGTGCTTCAGCCAATCCAGCAGCCCTCTTGCCATGAGAGGTGCCTTACACATGTCCCAGCCTGGCTCTAAGAGATGGAGCCATCCACAGACTGGCCATCCAGTAACCTGCCTACTGGAATATCAGCAGGAGAAGCAGTGGATTAGACACGGTGCCTTGGCCCTACATCATGCTGGACGGCCCTCAGAGATGCAGCTTGGCCACTGAGAGATCTCCCTGATCTCCCAACCGCATTGCTGGATTTCAAGTGGTGGCTAGAGAGCAAGCATGCAGGAGTTGTTGTGTTCTTATGGATTTTTGAAAATAGGAAATCCCGATGTGCTGAAGGAGTGAAGCCCCTTTGTTCTTCTGTATAAACACCAGTTATTTTGCTGGTGTGGGGGTAGAAGTAAGCAGAGGTAGTACAACTGCGTGTCATTTCCTTAACATAGACTGGTAAGAGCACCATTTCCCTTCCCTAGTGAAGTATCTTGTCCAATATTAAAAGAAAAGAATCTTTCAGTAGCATTTCAGCCACCTCAAAGGGCAATTTAAAAAATAATGGAGGGATCTGATGTTTAAACAAGCTTTCCCAGCAATTACTTGTTAGTGGCATCCAGAGGCTGCAAGTAAGGAGCTGGACCCATCATCCCACATAATTTATAGTAGCAATACATGGAACAAGGCAGAGGATTTGAAGGCAAGGAGAATGCTGGGAGCAGGAAAAGGGGAGAGGCTTAAAAACCACAAGTAAGACTGTTAAGTTTATCCAACAATTAAACATTGGAATAAAAGCCAGTGCCGTGCTCCAAAGCCCTCTGGAAATACAAACTTGAAAAAAAAGAGACTCATTACTTCCTTGTTTGCCCAATCAGATCAGACAAAGCAGCTTTCCTGCAGCCTGGTGTAGTGCCCAAGCTGTTTGCTGCTCCTCTGGTAGCCCGATGCCCTCAGGTACCTGGGTGTGGCAGGCAATGACAGCTGACAGCTACAAAATTTTGCCCCAGAGATGCCTGGCATGCAGACTCAGAAGGGCTCCATGAGGTGCAAAAGAAATCATCAAACTCCTCAAAGGAAACAAAGCTCAATAGAAGAAAGAAACTCTTGCTGTTTTGTGTTAAAGAGCTTCTTGTTGCCCTCCTCCATGAAGCCAGGTTGCACTGTGTGTAAGGTGCATCACTCAGCTCTTCCTGCAGTCTGCCCTTGCTGGGGCAGAGGAATGCCATGCTGCAATGTGCTCCCAAGTTCAAGTGGAAGCATTCCAAGCTGCTGGGCTTCTGACAGTTCTCCAACTGCTCTACCATGCTGTAGTGCTTTACATTACATTGCTTTCCCTGCCAAGAGGTACTGTTGTATTACAGTACAGTTATTTAGCAAAACACAAAACCGATTTTTTCACCTCCAAAACACCAACTGTTGCCACTGCAGTCACAACTATATGCCCTGCTCTGTATTAAGACTTTCCTGCTTTTATGCATATACAAGAGATTTTAGGAACTCACTGTTCCTTCTCCCTGCTGCGCTCCCCAGAGCATCTTCAGCTTCCAGCCAAAGGTGTCACTGCTGCATGAGTCCACATGGCAGCTCATTAGGTACACAGTCAGGCAACCTGACCAACTGTAGCAGCAAACACAAGAGTGGGAAAAATAACTAGAAACATTGTAGTGACTCACTGCTTCATTAACCAGACAGCTTTTTGTTAAGTCAGAAATTGCACGAAGTAAGCAGGCTGCAGAGACATTTCATAACACGGAGAGATTTTAAGGTATTAGGAGGCATTTGGCTGCTAATTCTCTTCATTTTGGTGTGCTTTTCAGCACTCTTAGGCTGCAAGACAAAACTAGTTCACTGCACTGCAGTGTAGCTAGTTTCCCTTCTACTTTTAACTATAAAAATAGCCATATTATAATAGAGCAAAGGATTCACTTTCTGTTCTTCAGGAGGAGCCAGAATAGTGTCACAAAAATGCATTTTGATAAGGTAGAGTATAGGCAGTCTTTTCCCTTCTTAAACCCTCTACAATTGTTAGAGATTTTCTGATCCTGAGGCTGCATCCAGGCCATCACTTTTAATAAGAATTTATCTGTCTTTCATCAATTTTTGCATCCATTTACACTTCTGCTGTCCATAACACCCTTTGACAATGAGTTTCACATGATAACTGCTGCTCGAAAGCATGTGCCATGTTTGCCTGCTTTGATTCAGCTTAGTTAAGACAACACAAGAACTGCAAAGAATCACTCCCCTTCCCCACCCAGTTCATAAAAGCATAAAACAGCTGCAATTTCTGTAATAAGTCATCTCTTTTCTGTGGTGAAGAAAGAAATCCTGTTGCCTGACCTGAGCTCCATCCTTGACAATCTCTGGATCCTCCACTACCTTTGAGACGTGGCAATCAGAATTGAACAGAGTATAAGATATTAACACGTCGTGAATTTAGACAGCAGCATACTGGTAGTTTCTATTTGGTTTACCAGACTGGGTAAACACCCAGAGAGTTTGCTGATGGCTCACAGAGTGCAGTATTTCCTCCCTGCTGGCCCTCAGTCTCTGTAAGAATGTTTTGGGGGATTCACTTCAAAGAGAGCTCTAAAACACTCTGCTGAGATGGCAAGGGAAAATTTGCATCCCCCAGCAACTGCTGCCACAGATCTCTTAGCTTTTTACCAAACTCAAGATAGCTAAAAAAAAAAGTAGCTTTTTTTTGTATGTGTGGGTATTGTTTTATTTTTTAAATATGTGGGACTTAAAGTAGGAAAAAGGAACTTGGAAAATAATGTATGGTCATGAAGAGGAGAATGGCATTCCAGAACTGTCGTGGAAGAAACAGTTTGCCATTATCTGTCTAGGGATGCATGCCAAGATCCTTCCTAAGTTCCCTCAGCTCACATGAAGCCTTCTCTGTCTAATTTAAAGAATTACATTTTTATCCAGAGATGAATTTTTTAGAATCACCACCACCCACCACATGCTCTCCACCTGTCACTGCCTCCGCACAGCAGACCAAAGCCTGCACACGGGGTGCTCCCCGGGACCTGCCCCAGGGGCTCAGGTGGTCCCTCTGGCGCTGGGAGAGAACAGCACAGCATAGAGCCAGTTCTGACTGAGCTCCTTCTGTCACCACTTGCCAACACTGACTAACCCAACCAGCGCTTTGCTTTATTCAGCTCTGTAGCCTGTAGAGGAACATGTTCCCCTGAAAACATTCCCTAGTTTTGCCCTTCATCAGGTCTCTTCATCTTGCACTTACTTAATTCTTTGCTATTTATGTACATATAGAATGTATTTTTTTCACTCAGGTCCCTACCTGATTTTGCCCCTCTATTAGTTGACCTTCTTGTGTAAGACCTTCCAACAAACCTTGCCTTCCTTACCTTGCTAAAAAACAAATAATAACAAAAAAGGTGATAAGGCTGTTACTTACTGGTTTTTTCTAGTTTAAGTTCATCTTTGATGCCATTTGGCAGGTTATTTAATCAATGTACACTCAACCAACAAAGTAAAGCTCCTTTAGGAGGACCTGTACTGTCAAATATCTACCAAAAAAATCAACAAAGGACGGTCCACCCCCCATCCCCCCCACTTCCTGGTCTGCAGTTGCTCAATACTATAGCTACACCAGGCACAGGGCTGCACAAGCAGCAGCAGAAGGCAAACACCTCTTGCATGTTGAGAGGTAACTGTGGTCCCTTCTCTTCCATCTCCTGTTCCTCTGTGAGATCATTTCCAAGTTCCCCACAAGGAAACACAAGTTTCTCCCATACTGGGAGAATACGAAACTCAGAGCTTTCAAAGCCCTGCCATCTCCACTCCCTCACTCCCGGAAGTCTTCCCAAAAGCATGCCAGTTTGCAGCTCCTCGAAGCTCACAGCTCCTTTCTCCATTTGTGCGCTCAGGAAGCCCCACAAACCAGAGAAGCAGATAGTACATCATTCCCTCTAGCAGGCAGGGAGAAAAACTGATGCATTAAAATCTATACTGCCCAACCAAGGAAATGTTCTTAAGCTCATCCCAGCAAATATCCAAGCCTTAAGAAGTTTCCCAGGCGTCCCCTTCCTAATGAGTGCCCTGCGAAAATCAGTCAGACTTGGCACGGTGATGCACAATTCACTACGCAACCTCATGAGTCTCTGCTAATCCCAAGAGGCATGCTTCCCCAAATATAGCTGCTCCATATAATTGCTTGGCTTATCTCCCTTCTCTTCTACCGTGGATCCTAAAGCCCTTAAATTTAATGATAGATACGCTTGCAGATCAAAATCTTGTGCAATGCTATGTTCATCACTTGTTCACAACAGCACTGTTAGTCACAGTGCTCAGATGCAATTTCTCCATGCTTCTTAGTAGCTGCTCAGATACTGCCAAATTAGCAAATGCTGGGACAAACATCAGAGGAGTTTGTTTAACCTTATTTCAGAATTTCTGAGAGCCATTTTAACACATCATGAGAAAGATAACACAAAACAAAGTTACACCTCTCTCTCCAAGGCAAGCCCTGATTGCTGCCTGGCAGGCACACATGGTGATACACTAGGCCCCATGATCTATCCATGGGGTTCAGTAGGAAGTAGTATCCAAGGTACCTATCCTGGCAACATCTAAATGCAAGTAGCAGAGCACTTTGCAGGCAAAAAGGTCTTTCCCCAAGGCTGTTTAAAATGTGCATGTTCCTGAGTAGCACTGAAGATAGCAGCAATGGTGATTCATTAAGATAATGATTTAAGTAGGAGGCTTAAGAAAGCCAGGGTGGATTAACACCCAAAGCTTCTCTACTCCATCCCACCACCTGCCCTTTTAAGAGAAAGGACAAATTCCAAAAGTCGGGAGAGCTATGAATTAACAGCAACTATATCACAACTACAGTCCATTTAATAACAGAAGTACTACCTCTGCTTCAGCCCATCCTCTTTGGCAGGGTCAAGCACAAAATGTTATGGTAAAGGAAAATTTCCTTTGGCTTTAAAAATTATTGGATTTTACTTGTTTTTATTATTATTATTTATTGGCTTGTTAGTACAGGTAATCCTCAAAAAAGACCATTGTTTTCTTTTTTGAACTAAAATAATTTTCTGTCCACTTTAAAAAAATAAGTTTTCCTCTGTCCAATTGTCTTTCCTCACAATTGAATAATGAGATTGGTTTGGTAGACTGATTGCTCTCCACATAATACTGTAAGTATACACAATGAAAAAAAGCATACAAGTCCTTCCCACACCCCAATATTTAATCCAGTTGTGATCAGTTATAAGCTGAAACATGCTTTCTGTCCATAACATGGGGTCAGTGCTCAGACACTGACAGGTAGCGAATACTTCACCCCGCTAAGGGAGAGGCCTTTGTACAATGGTTTTGATAGAATACTTTCAGTTGCCTTCTGGAGAGATGCACAGGCAACCAGTTTTGCTATTCTCTTGCTCACTCATTTTTGCAACAGGGCATCCCAGTGTATACTGCCCCACTCACCGCTAGCTGTGCTTGGTCTGAACATCTTATAGGCACTCTATCCCATGCTGATTCAGTACAGAATAGCTTCCTAGAATGCAATCATAGAAAGAGTAAGAGTTTGTCTTAAAAAGGGATCATTCCAGAACAGCTATTCCCTATTAATCATTCCCAATCACCTCTTTGTTAGGATGATGAAGTTAACTGGGAACAGCTCTTCCATTCAGACCTGTAACTTACCGTGGTTTGAATCAATGACCCTGTTTAGATGTGGCCTTAGTACAACATCATGTAATCATAGTGATGGATTCATCAATAAAAATAGACTAACAGTTGCAACAGAAGTAGAGCTGCTGTATGGACACAACTATATGTTGTAACTCAGGCAGATGATAGGATCAAGAAACATGTTTAAAAAATAGTTGTTCCTATACTGTTAGATCTTATCAGTACTTGCATGTGACATTTTGTACCTTACAAGTCTCTGGATCTGCTTTGTTCAAACTTGGTTTATTCCTTAGATATATGGAGACCTTAACACCAGGGAAAATTCGAGTTCTGTAGCTTCTTTGTTTATTAAGTTCTTAGCTTGCAAGATTTCTCATCCAAAAGGGCTGAGAAAGTACCTGGCACATCTTGGATGCTTATTGAATACATTAAATAAATCAAACGTTTTATGATAAAATTCCACTCCCCCACACCAAACAGATGTAAGGTTGAAAATTGTACTACATTGATTTTGCACCAGTTTTCCCCAAAGGAAAAAAAAACTGTACATGGCTTGAGACAAAAACAGAAAATTTCAGCTGCCACAAACAACTGAAAAGAGAAATGGAGGAAAGACAGAAGTCAAAACCAAACTTCATAAGCAGACTGCATAATTTATATACTCTCTAGTGTTCTGCATTACAGGCGTTCCTGGACTTAAAGTGAAGGAGTTTTCCTTGGGCTCATCACATTTACAGAGAAGAGTGCCAGGTAGCTTAATGCTGGAAGCTTCCAGCTTACTCAGGGAAAATCACAGATCCATGGAGAAGGCTCCTTGCTTGATCTCAGATTCTGAGATGCTGGAGAATATGTAGTGAGGATGTAGTGAGACCCAATGTAGTGAGGATGTCTGACACAAGACTGGGCAGAATGTTACTTAAAGATATACATGGATATACATTATACATGGTATACATTCAGCATAAAAATCCAAGAAAAATCTTGTTCAACTGCCATATCCACCAGACATTTCTTATACTCCTGTAGCTCCTTGTTCATCTCTCACCTCCCATGTTCACATGACAAAGCTGCTCCATCCCATGCACTGGGAATCAGGGATCCTTTGTCAAAAACTAACAGGTGATCCAGCCTGCAATACTTGGTTACGGTATCTGGGTAACTTTATCTCTGCCCTTGCATACATGCAATCTTAGTCCACGTACGTAGTGTTTTATAAGCAACTTTTATGGGTTCTTTTCTCCATAGGTGAAAAAGTAAAGAAAGAAGTGAAAGAAAGGGAAAAGGACAATTATAAATATACACAAGTCAGATCAGGAAAAACAACAACAATGAAACAACTGAAACCACTTCCAGTCTCTCTATCCAACAAATTCTTCACTCTCATGGTCTCTGGCATCATTTCACAGTAACTCCATAAGATGTTCACCTGCTCCTGCAACTATAAGAAACAAACAGCAAAACAGGAACAAAGAAGTTCCCACCTATGACCAGCATAATCCCCCAACAGCACATCACAGAGAGAAAACACTATTATTGTTAAAGCTGAGGAAAACCAAACACACATACACACACACAGCTCAGCTGCTGTGCACTACTAGCACCCTCCCCATTTTCTATACGCATCTAGTATCAGGAGATTTATATTCAGGTCAAAAGCTCATGCTGGCAGGAAAGTACTTTGGAGAAGAGAGGGGAAGAGAAAAAAAAAAAAAGCCTACAGTTTCTTGGCTTGTGACCAGCAGGCTGGATGCATTCTGTGGAACTAGGCCAAAGCGTTAGTTGTTATATTCAGGAGAACATCTGAATCCCAGCTCAAGGGAGCAGAGTTTGCAGCTCTCAGTTGTGCTGTATATCAATTGAATATCAAACCACATTTTCTGCCTTCTGAATAATGAAGCTTAATAGTTTGGGACTCCCATATGGTCTATTGTTAAAATATTTCCAAACACTGGCTGCTGCTTTATTTCTGAAGGAAAGATTTCTCTTTGCTCTTCAAGCTTTACTTTTTTAAAAGATGCTTGTTAGTAAAAGCTGAATATGTTCATTTTCTAAGTATTTCCAGCAATATAAGAAGGGCTGAAAAACGAGGGAATAAGGAAAACCAAATACATTTTTGAAATTGGATTTTTTTTTAAATGTCACATGCAAATGTTTGTTTCAGTCAGAAGCAGCTGGTACCACCGGGCTCTGCTGCTCAGAACAGAGGATGCAGGAGCTTTCAGGAACCATGGGCTGTTCAAACAAAGAAGGACCACACAGGCTCAAACTATTCACAAAAGGACCCAGGCCGATTATTAGACTATTACTTACAAGGAAGCTTGACCAGTAATGTAGGCAGCAAATACTGGAGAAACCTGTTCTGTGCATTACACGGGTTCGTCTTTTCACAAGTCCTGCTCTATAATTAGCTACTCATTCCAGGAAGGCACTGCTGATGGACAGAGTGTATCAATTTGGTATACTTAAAAAAAAAAAAAGTTAAGAACCTTGTCAAATAATAAAATCATCAGCATAATAAACACTGCAGTGCATTAGGAATAGGAACCGGTGCTTCTTCCCAGTCACACCAGAGATGAGTATTCTGTTCCATTTGCAAAAAAAAGACTTAGTGGCAGAGAGACTGTCTAGCTTGCAAAGGCTGTGTGCCCCACGCAGTGCGCTCACTGTCCAGCCCTGCTTCCCCACAGCTCTATCGGTGTGGAAGGGCTTGGCTGCTTCGTAAAGCAGAAGTGAAACTGCATGGCACTCAGGGTGGGTGCCAGGCTGAGCTCGAGTCTCTGCCTCTCCCCCTCACTGCAGGGAGCCCCAGGCTCTCCCTGACAGGAGCCCTCAGTGTAGCACTGGCTGCATTTCTGCTGGTCACACAGCAGAACTGAAGATGCTGTGCTAGGCACTGGCCAACAGTGAAATGCCAGAACAACGCAGCAGTTCCTACAGCCCAGGCAGCTAAGCAGAAACTTTTGCTCTCTCCTTTCTCTTCTGTTATAGCCCACATTCAGCTTCTCATTCCTGTCTGCTGCTGTCTGCCCACTCCCCCTCCCCATCACCTATCTGCTCACCATCACCTTCCCTGCTCCAATGTGCAAGTCTTCGGAGTCAGCCATACTAACCCTGAAAATAGTTGCTCATACTCATCAGCTGCCTTCTCTCTGGGCAGAAAGAAATTCATTCCAGTATTTCAGCATTTGCTCTCATCCAAATCAGGGAGAAAAACTGAAATTAGAGACTCATTGTAGATTGAACTTCACAAGTTAGAAAAAAAAAAAGAGAGAAACCTATTCATGAACTCATGAACTTTAGTGCATTTTGTCTCCATTTGAAATGGAATATTTTAACTTTACTGAAACCAGTGTTGGCTCATTTTGGTTTGGTGGCCTGACCCGAGAAATTTTGTTCTGAGTCAGTACACCCTTGAACTCTTTTTATTCCCACCGTTGTGCACAGCCTCACAGGCACTGCAGTTTGGCAGCCTGATAACCCCCCTTGCACCTCTTGCTCAGTCTCCCTGGAAGGCAATTCCTGTAGCACAGAGGTGCCCCATGGTTCCAGAGACAGCCGTAATGGCATGTGGGAAGGCCAAGGCTTGGAGTCCAGAAGAGAATGGGTCTGTCAGACCACTGCTCTCTGAGCAGCTGTGCACTGCTACGAATACAGCACAAGGTTTTGAACAGATTCTGAGTGAAACCTTTTAGACCAGCTGAAGAAAAGCAGAATAAAGAGGTATTCCCATTCAGTTAGTGAAGACCCAGTAGTATAATATTTCTGTTAAAGAGCATGTTTATTAATTCCGCAGGTGAATAGAAGTCTAGAATTAGATTTTTCTACCAAAAAAAAAAAAAAGAAACCTGCTATTTCAAAGAAACTGTGTTTTTTTTTCCCCCTGAAAAAGCCACTCCAAAGGAAAACTCAAATCAAGCTCAGACTGACCAGAGCAGCACCTCCCTGCAGGCATTCTCACACACTGTCTTAAAAATAATCCAGTCAACAAAGCTCACTCTTACAGAAATTTCCCCAGCAGGGAACCTAAACTACAGCAATATCAGCACCCCTCCGCCTCATACTCCTGCAGTGACCCAAGGACTGCAGGGTGGAGTTCATCAACCAAGTGTAACGTCTAGTTCAAACAAGGATCGAAGTAGAGGTTTTGCAACAGATGTCTGAATCTTGCTCCTTCTAGCTGAGGAACGGGCATGGTTCTTACATCAGTTAGGCAGAAACAAGTGCTGGTGGAGCTGAAGGCTTTGAATTCTGCCCCAAATGTTTGGAGTGCCACCCACTCGTGCACCAAACAAAGGGGAAGGATTCACTGTGAGGTGAAGTGTGCATTCACAGAAAGTTAATTTAGCAGTTTTGCTGCAGAATCTATAGCGATTGTCTTGTAATGTGTTTTTACTGTAGGTCCATGTATCTGTGAGAAGGTTGAGTGCGTGTGCATCTGTGGCTTTGATTTACCTTTTGAGAAAGGAGAGACATTTGGCCTGTAGTTTCAGTGTTGGAAACTGCAATAAACCTCTCTTTTTAAACCACGTAACCTTCTGACTATTTTATAGTTAAATGGAATCATAACCAAAGAAAGATTTAGTCCAACAGTGATCTGCCCTCAAAGACATTAATCTGTCACACCTAATAGATGGGGAATAAGGAGACAAACCTTTTCTCTGAAAGATTCAAGCAGATGGTGCATGGCTGTGGTGGGAACTCGCTGAAAGTTGCCCCTGTGCAACCAGGGGTAGCTGTGCAACCGAAGAAGATGGAGTCAGCCTGAAAGGTGTCTGTCATGTTTTAAAACCCAAACTCTTTATGATCATATCTCATCACTTCTGTGGTTGATACATCCAACCACCTTTCCACTCACTTTTTCACCCCCTTTATGCCAGTAAGATTGAATCTTGTAATTTTTACAACTTCTCAAAGTAGTTCTTTTGGGAAATCAGCAGAAGATAAACAAGTGCATTATGACAACACATTAAAGCTCATTTTCCTATCAAGACTTCAAATATAACCTCATTTGTCTGAGCTTCTGGTATTCTTTCTTACCTCATAACATGCACTAAAGTCTCCAGATTAGTTTCTCTTCTTCTTTCCTTCCTGTGAGTTATGTGGGAAATAAAGGGTTTATTTTCCTCTTCTCTCTTCTCCTCCCAAACCTCAATCCCAACTTTCTCTTTTCTAGTTTAATCAGTGGAGTTCTCTCCTTCCTCTTAAGCACCGTGTTTCTCCAGAGACAGGTGAAAAACATTTCTGGATCATTTCGCTCAGGGTTCCTTTCTGTCTTCCAGAGAAGCAACAAATGGCTTCTGGGACACTTTGCTTTGTTTCCTCTCCTGGAAGAAAGCCAAAGATTACTCAACTCTCTTTTCCTTAGATCTGCCACTGAACACACTAACCTATCCCTATTTTCCACCCACACTGAAGGAGCTGTGAGATTTCCAAACTTGTCTGAAGAGCTTAGCCCTAAATTCAGCTCGTTGTCCTACAAGAGACCAGATGTGAAATTAACACCAATGCTTAAGAGTTCTCATGATATCTCAAAGCAGGTGAAGACCATTATTGTCAGATTCCTAGCATGCAACAAGACTGGTAGGGAGCAGTGAGAGATATGGGGCAGCAAGAGACCAAATTCACTCACAGTTGCAGTCCACAAGAGCATACTGAACTCAAAGAGCAGTAAACTTAGCTGCTGGTTTTCCAGACCAGCCAGAGGAGGCCTGGTGTTGGAAGGCCTGAGATAATCCCAATTACCCCTCAGCACAGCTAGTGGGAGAAAATGTCACTTTGCATGGTGAAGCCAGGGAGTATGCTTTGATTTCATGTTAATGAACATTACTATAGAGACCAATTTCATTCCCCTCTCTATTTTTTATATATTTAAGGACCAAATGAGCATTTTATTTTGTGCTACAGCAGCAACATACCACAGCACTGTGCAATAACAGGAGAGGGAGAGAATGAAGAAAAAAATCCAGGTGGCAGACACTTACTGCTCCAGCCACTGCACAAAATGAAGGCTTGAGTGCACATTTTTGCCTGATTGCATAGCTGTCTCTGCTACCCATCTAATCTGCTTAGAAAACTGGTTTTGAAGGATATGGTTCAGACATACCATACCACTTGCACAGGGGGTGGGGAGGGGGGTGATGAGGGGAAAAAAAAAGTGCTGCAGCTGCAAAAGATAAAATAGAGACAACTAATTTTCTCAGAGGTTGCAACACAACCTCTCCCCCTCCTCCACATGCAGTCACTGCACTGGCAGGATAAGCTGGAGATTCTCCAGCATAAGCAAGAAGGCACAACAAGGTGTGCAGGCCCTTCTCCACCCTGATACCCACAGCCCTTGGGGGTACCACAGAAAGCAAAGGCTGACAACCAGCCGAATGGTGACATTCCTCCACCTGCTCGTTTCAGTTGCGTTACCATTTTTAAGGGGGGGTACGTGAGAAATGCTCTTCACTAGATGTTATGCCGAGACAACAATGAACACAAGGAAGTTGCAAAGTCCTATTGTACAAATTGGTGGCTGGGTTCTGAACTTTCATTGTGTGATCCAATTTCCCCTGTCATCCAAGCCATTTTGCAAACTCCACGCATACGCTCATTTAAGCCATGTGTCCTGAAATTGAAACAGCTGAAGGGGATGGGAGGGGCAGGGAGAGAAGGGAACCACTGGATTTCTGGTGACAGTGTCTAAAATACACATTTGCACAAGGAAGTCTCATTTTAGGTAGTCACTTAGCAACACAACTGTTGCTGATAGGCAGGAGGTACAGTTTCAAGTGACCAGAAGACAAAAAATAGGCCAAATAAATAACTGCAGTCAAAAGGGAGGGGGTGGGCGTGCTCCCACAAAAGTAACAGAAAACACATGGATTACCAATGGGTGACCCAAAATCAAGATTAGCAGACCCTGATTTCAGTTACACTGTAGCAATGATATTACCTGGCAGAAACAAAACTGAAATCAGAGTCCAACCCAGGACGTCAGGGAGGCAGCTGCTTTGAGTATTTAATGCCTAAAATTTCAACTTAAGTTTGCTTTGTTTCAGTAGTTTGAGCTGCCTTTGCAGAAGGGCTAGCAGCTTTGACCTGCTGGCTTGTGATCTCTAAGGGTGTCTTCTAAATGGAATTGGACTTTTTTGGGGTGGGGATGAGGGAAAGGAGGTGGGGATTGTTTATTATGAAGGCAGACAGCATGATAAGTTTACTGGCACTTTTTTGTCTCTTTTGACAAAGGTATGTTTTCCTTATTTTCTTGCCAACACATACACTTACCCTCTCCTTTGTGCTCTCCTACGTGTAGACCCATCTGCTCTTTGAAAGTATCAGAAATGCCAGTTGTGGTCTTTGTGGGGTCTTTGAGGTTACATTGTACAAGTGCTTAGTCCCTGACTGAAGTGAAATCCAAGGGTTTTTTCCATATATATAAATAATTTTTCAGCTTTCCAGAATAATAATTGCTTATGGAAATTAAACATCTGCAAGCAATAAAATCCCCATACAAACAAGAAGACAGTTTCAGTCTGACTAAAATGCTTTTCTTTGTTAATTGCTAAGAATACCACTTTCTTGTCATTTACAATGGTAATTTCATTAGTTCTCTAATTACCAAAATATTTCAGTCCTTTCTCTTTCATGACAGAAAGGAATAGGTCCAATTCCCATCTCTGCATCAACTCATTTGGTTTATCATTTGGTTCTGCAGGACCAAATGAGAAACAGGCTGTTACATCTAGCCAGAGGAGAGATCAACTGTGTGGGCAGCAGAGTCCACCTGCAGACCTTCTCTTCTTTCCCTTTATCACCCCCGGTCTCCCCAGGACTCTGCCAAATTTTCTTAAGTACTATGCTACAGAGCACAGCTGCTGTGGCAACTAGGTACTGCAAGTGCAAAGAGGGGCCGAAATGCTGATAACATGAGAATGCTTAGAATAGCTGATGTCAGGGGGAGAGAAGGGGGACACCAGCTGAATGTGCATCACACAATGAAACAAGTCAGTTGGGAAAAAGCCAACATATGATTGGTTAGGGACATAGAACTAAAAGGGCTTTCACTGTTTTGGGAACTGCAGATCATCTCTTTCTCTGCAACTTGGTACAAAAACATGGGGAACAAAAGTTTAAAAACGTAGTATTTTATTATACAGGAAAAGCACTACTCATTCATGAGTACGTTTTCTACATTCAAGAATCTAAGAAGTTAGTCACAGTACTTGTCCCCTATCCACTGAAGGGAAGAAAGGCCAAGCCCAGCTCACTCAAGGTCAAATAGCAAGTTCAGCAGATAACAATGACAAGGACTTGTTTACTTCTAAATCCCATTCAACAGATCTACCCATTAGATGGAAGAGACGTTAAACAACCCCATGCATCAAAAATTACTAATGCCCTGCCAGGTCGACTGTGATATAGAGCTGAGAACTTACACATCTCCTTCCTCTGACCCCCACCCCACTTTTCCCACTCCGGTGTCATTCCAAAGCCCACGTGATGAGATTTTCCTAATCAGCAATTAAATAGTTAATGCTTACATTACAGCAGATGGAACGGGAGTTGCTGCAGGGAAGGTATGCAGAGGGAAGGAGGAGAAAAGAGAAAGCAAAGGGGAAAAAGCAGGCACAGAAACAATCCTGAAGCAAAGCAGTTTTCCCATTAAAAGGAGTGATTGGTTGACTAAGCAGTGTAACTCTTAAGACTTAGTCTAGACTAGGATAAAATGCTATACTGTTGAATGTGTTTGAAAGGCACAGAGTAAGCAAGGCTCACAGTCTTTAGGCATGTGGTAGCCAAGATAGATGGCTAATTAGGACATGTTCACTAACATGTCTTAATGTTCCACTCTTAAATCCCTGCCTAAGAACTCAAGACTATGCAAAGCAAAGGTCTCTGATGTTGTCCCAGTGATTGTAAGTGCAACTGTACAACATACGACATGATGCAAAGAAATCAGGATGCCAAGGAATATCGCATGTCTTACACCCATTATTTTCCATATGATTGTTGAATGTCCATCAACATTTGCATTGTAAAATATTCAACCTGTATTGTACTGAACAACATGCTATGATACTTTTCCTCTAAAAATCTAGTCAGAGCTCTAAATGCCAATAGGAAAAGAGTCTCCAGACTAATAGCATACACTCTTGTGAAACTTCTTTTGCTCAGTGTTTGCTCAGACAGATTTGGGAAGGAAGGGGTGGGGGAAAGAAAAGAGGGCAAAGAAAAGTGTGCCCAGGGCCTTAGCAACACCATCATTTTGACAATCCATTACCAAATTTGTAATTGAAAACGAGTCCCACTTCAGTAGGGGAGCCAGATGCATCCACAGAGAACTTGTTCAGAGACATGCTACAATAAATACCAGGAGAATTACGAATGTTGTAGCTTCTTCTTAACCCTTCAAGCAGTATTTCGGGAACCGCCTGTCAGTTTGAAAGACTGATCGTTTTCCTCTTGGCTTGTTTTAAGCTCTAGGTGTGCCCCTAACCAAATAGGCTTACCACTTAAAAGCTTAATTGCACCTGTGGCTTAAACCTTATCCCAGACAGTATTTGGGAGCATTTGGATTTGGGCGTTTCAGGTGTGGGACTGGAGCCTGCATTCACAAACAGAGCTAGACAAGTCAGAGTAGGAGCCCCTGGTGCATGCAGACTACACCAGGCAGCAAGGGATGAGGAAGAAAGAAGTGCTTTTTCCATTTTGATCACATTTATCTGTATTTACATTTCCCAAGTTGGGTTTGAGTAATGTCCACCTCCTTGTTTGTGACTGAGGGCAGGTTTCACAGTCTCAGATTTCTTTTCCTCAGCATAAAAGATCAAAGTTTGAGCCACTTGTGCAACTTAGGTGTTTACAGTGAACTGGTCTAATCGCATGGCAAGCCCTCCCTCCATTATCAAAGTCACGCTCAGCCAAGCTCTCTCCTTCCATATGCACCAGGAAGGACCAGGAAGAGAGTGCCCACATCAGGCTTGGATTATAACTCCCATCCCTTCTGTCTGCCCTTACACTGGAACTAAAACACAGCATGCCAGCTAAGGGTCTAACACATTCCCTTCTCTGCATGGCTGGCAAGTCATTCCCAGGCTGTGTTTTTAAAGAAGCCTTTTAAAAAGCAGCCAAATACAGTGTGAAGAACCAAAAAGAAAGAGTAAGTTCCCTTCACTCACCCTTTTTGTATTGCCGAGGTACTACAGATATATGTGCATCTTACTGCCCCAGGAAATATAAATAAATACAGTATAATATGAGTCCATGCTTGCAAGCTTCATCTTTCCTCATCTCATTCTATCCTCATGAAAGGACATACAAACTCTCTGGGTCTCAGTTTTGTAAGCTATAAAAATTGAGTTAAATTTTAGGGATTTGTGAAATAGTTTTAATTAATAATCGCAAAGCACACATCTTCAGATGGAAGGCATCGTATAAATATTAATGAGCGCTGCCTATTGGCAGTGTGCATGTCCCTGAGGAATCGTAAGCATCACAGATGGATCAAAGAGGGCATGTAGCTCTGAGAGACAGAGTGGTGGGAGTTGGTTCTGTGTTTAACTGTTTGTTAAAGTAGATCCTCAAGACTGTTGTGGATATTCCCTATCAAGTTACAGCAGCTTTCAATTAAAATTACATTCTATCCTTAGGAAAAATTCCACAATGTACCTTTTAATAGTAGCAGGGCATATTTTCACTCATGTAGATCTTTCTTCTACGTACATATATCAATAGATCTTTGTAAATAGGGGTCAAACCAACTGGGAAATGGAGATTTTCACTCAGTTCTGATCTAAATAAATCCCCCTTACCTAGCTTCATTACCAAACGATTTCCTGCCCTAGTGGCAGTGCCATGGCAAGAAGTGGGATAAGGATGTGGCAGCTGTTTCCTTCGTGATGTTAATGAGATGGGGATGATCTGGCAACACTTCAGCTATGGAGCAGAACACTGCATGGTAAAGGTGCTGCTTCTGTTTTCCTGAGCATCTCCCAAGCACACCGAGCACAAAGCAGGGCTCTGGATGAGCATGGGGAGGGTGCAGTGCTGGGTGTGCTGGCGCAGCCCCATGGTGTGAGTCCCATTGCCTGGGGATGCATGGCCAGGCCCAGCAGGAGCAGAAGGAGGCCACGGCCTCCTCAGGAATGCCAGATGGCCGCAGGCCTCTGCACTGTTTTCCAAAGAGGTGCTTACGTTTGTTTCTCTTAAGGGTCCAGTAAGCCTATGGGGCTTGTTGCTGGGGGCAGTGGTGGGGAAGGGGGAACAGTTGCTTTGTTAGTTTTTGGGTGCGTTTTTTTTTTTTTTTTTTGGTTTTTTTTTTTTTTGAAACATTAGAAGACAAGAGGGAGCAGGAACTAAGGATCCTGCAGAAAATTCAGTCTCATTGGCTGACTTCTCACCTCTCTCAGGCTAATGAGACTTCACAGACACTTTCTGCCCACTGTGCAGCAGCCAGGGCTTCCTGGGAGCTTTGCAAGCTGGAGATGTGGCCAGCCAAAGGGTCCTGCCTGCTCTGTGAGGCCTGCATGCAGCTCAGTTTCTCAGCAGGCAAACACCAATGGTCCTGAGTCCAGCTGATCCCAGCCAGGTCTCCACAGCTTCTGCTTTTCACAGTTGCTGCTAAGGCTATGCTGTGGCTACCTCTGGATTTGTCTACACCGGGGCCACTTGAACAGATTGCTTAGTGGTGGTAACAATAACAAAAATTGAACAGCATTGGTACCCTCAGGGTGGTTGTAATTGTGTCCCTGAACCACTCAGAGGGAGTGCAGCAACCAGATAGCAAGATGGGGTTAGGGATACTTAACACTTACTTGTCAAAAAGGGAAGGAATTTGGAAGATGCCCAGGGCAGACAACATCTTTATATCCAAGGAAAAAAAAAAAGCCCCAAAAATGAATTTCCTCTTGGGGTACAGTAAAGACTGGATGCTCACAACATAAGTTGAGTGGTCACCAAAACAACAGCCTATAAACACTTGAATCTACTTGCTATGTTCTTCTAAAAGATAAGATAGAAAATAGAACTGTGTGTTGACACCAAGTATCGTTGATCTTGCCGCAATGCCAGTAATCTTTAGGCAAGGGACTGTGAAACGAAACCAGAGGGACAGGAGATTAATTTCCTCCTCAGCCACTCTAAGGAATAAGTAGTGTTTTTTGTAGGAAACTCGGGCACCAGGTCTAGTAAATACCTCTCCATAAACTCTAGCCTGAAAGAATTGCTTTGGAAATGGTCATACCACCTCCTGTTCCCAGAATTAAGTTAATTAGCACTTGTTCCTGTCTGTATAAGTTCAGGGATCCTCCCACAAAGGAGGCACACAACCAAATCATTAAAAGATGTACATATGCTGTTTTAAGCAAACAGGCTTATTTGTAGTATCGCTAAGATTACTTCTGGTCATCCCTATAGAAAAACACTCCATTGAAAGGAAAGCACAGTGGGAGATTAGCATAGCCAATGCTTTGCCAGGTACAAGGAGCACAGTACTGCTCAATAGGTGTGCTGATATTTTAGTTTCTCTATCTGGATGACTTTTATCAGGTACAGCATTTGCCTTTCATGCAGAAGGAAATATTTGAACTATAGAAATTTTCTCTTATTGATTTTGAAAGATTTGCAGTGCTTTTTCCCTTCTGACACACTTTGTTTTCCTTATTTCATCCAGGCATTTCTGCTACATACATTACTGAAGTATTTCATTTCCCCTCCATGTGACCAGCTACGTGCATTGAGAAAAAGTAAATCCAGGTAAGACCTGCTATCAGTTATATCTGGGTGCAACTGAAGTTTGATCAGCAATGAAGGTCAATACACTGCTCTGTATTTTCTGTCCACAAAAAAAGTTACACAGTTCACTTACTGAAAGAAGAAAAAAAAAATGCCTAGCCTACCCCTGTGGTTCTTTGGCACAGAAACATTGTCGTAGATGCCTGCCACAGTACTCACTGCTGGTTTGCAACAGTTGTTTAAAGACAGAAACTCAAACCCAAGTGTTTAATTACAGACATGTTGAGCATAATCTAACTTCAGCATAGCATAAACTACACAGGATGCTAAACCCTACTTCTTAAGCTGGGACCTTTTCTGACAGACAGCCATGACTGCATGTGCTGAACACAGCCTTGAACCTGCTAAGCAAGAAATCAAGGATAGGCTCTAGTTCCCCGGGCAGAACACTGCTTTGCAGGCCCATAAAAAGGGTCCAAAGACTATTTGTGTCAACTCCCTAAACCACAAACCACAGCTAGCCCTCCCTCTGAAGCATTTGCACACTGCTCCTTGCAAAGCTGAAGCAAGATATTTTAGCACACAGATCACCTTCTCTGGGGGCCCACCCATACTTTTGAGTCTCTTTCCATTTCTTATCGAAGACTTTCAGACCTTCTGCCTGGGAAGCACCAGAAAGTAGGGCATGTCTGCCTCCACATTTGGCGCCCTTCTGTTTCACTGTTGCCCTGTTCTCCTGACCAGGGTGCAGCTTACCCACCCAGACTGGTTTCTCTGATACCAAGAGTGGGATAATATATAGATAATTAAATCTAAAAAATGAGAAAGTGGCAACTTTGGCATTTGAAATAGAATGGCAATTCAGGGTGCACTCAGTATTTCAGTTTTAAACTTCAAAATAAACAAAGCAAACCTGAACTGTAGCAAACAAATAGCTTATGGGCAGCTCAGACTTGTCCTACACTTTAAAGCCAGCCATTTTCCATAAATACTCATCATTTCAAACATGGGAAAGGGGGAGAGGAGACAAAACAAATTGAGTCAACTGCTTACTGTCTTTCTGATTCAGAGTCCTCAGCAGATGTAAGACAGAAAACAATTCTATGAAAAAGTTCCTTTTTATGTATCTGGGACAGCCCCCAAAATTTTTACCAGAGGAGAAGAGGACGAGAACTAAACTGCGAAGTTGTCCACACCCTAGCAGGAATTCAGTCATTTTTCACCTCCCACAGGTATCATTAGCATGCTACTGAGAGCAGAAAAAAAAGCAGTTGAGATCAAACACAAGCTAGTAACAAAGCTCTTCCTCTTGTCATCCTGCAATGGGCCAGAATTTCTGGCTGCAGCTAGCCTTCTTCTGAAAGGCTGAGTTAATTCAGAGTCCCTTTTTAAAAGAAGTGCCACACTACGAACGTGCTACAGCTGCGGCACAGAAAGTGCAGAAGGCAGGAAGTCTGATGTTCACACCAACCTCGGCCCCTTCACTCACACCTCTTTTCAAATGTGCTTTAGCACATGGAGCCCACATTTTCACATTCTCAGCACTAACTTTATCTATCACATTGCAAGCTGAAGAGAACTTTTTAAATTGTACAAGTCCCTCTTTTTAAATTCAAAGAATCACTCTACTGAGATAAACTTTTTAATTATAAAGATTACAATCTGTTCACCTCTCTGATTTTTTGCAATCAGTTGATACACTCTCTTTTTAAATAATCTGTCTAATTTTTACAAACTAAAATACAGATGGAAACACCATACCAACTGTTGTCACAGTCTAAAAATGTCCGGATTTTCAAACTTAAGTCCACCCCTGTATAAAAGGGCCACACACATGTAGGTGTCAATCAGATGCTGTGGCAAAACAGAGGGACCCAGGCTGAGATTTCAGAATAGCACAGACTTTCCTGGACAGAAACAGAGTGCCCGTACTCACCCATCTGGAATGATTTCTGCATTTTAAATTGCAGACTCTTGAATTTGACCTGAAAGGCAACTTGCGTGGTTTCTGCATCTCCTGTTTTGTAGTGTTGATGATACAAGTGGGAGAAGAGGGAAATAAAGACAAGCACAATATATACAGGGCTACACCGTATTTATACCTAGTAATATGATTGGGACTGCCTTTGCAGGCAACTCAGGAGGTCAGTTCTGTGGCAGGAAATTCTGTAGCCAACACTGTGCATTTTTATTCCATTCTTTTAAAGAAACTATCTCCATTCCCCTCCTTTCAGCAGCAGGATTAAAATAAAATTTAAAAAAAACCCTGAAGTATTTTTAGGAAATGGCTAACAAATGGGTAGAAAAGTCTGAAGATTGCTCAGCAGAAGAAAGCCACAGGCAGAAATTGGCCATGGTAAGTAAATGAGGACAACAAAACACAGCACTGTCCAGCATTTGGACACTCAGCAAAAGGCTGATGATTACATGGAAAGAGCCAACCCACATGGTACTGCAAGGTCTCAAGTACTATTTTGAATCAGGTAAGCTAATATCTCCTGTACCTGTTCTAAACCACGTAGTAATACATGGTCTCTGTTTCTTTCGTTTTCTTGTTTTTCCTTCTGGCTGCCCTCTTCGGAGTAGCATCTATCTTGGATAATATCTTGTATTTTCTTTTAGTCTCTGAAAAAGGACCCCAAACATGAGGCAGGGGCACACAGATTTGGAAGCCTTTGCATATCTTTACTGATAAGCCTGCAATCTTTGCTGCAAGCACATCAGCTTGTGTCTGCAGCATAACTTTATTCTAGTCAATGCCTTCCTAGGAACAGGCTTCCTCAGAACTGGGCAATGTGTTTAACCCTTTAGTGGCTGACATAAACAGGCTGTAGTGTGGAAAACCTATTTTCCCTCCTCAGAGATGTATGATGTTTTCATACATCTTTGAAAAACAAGCAAGCACTCAAGACAGGCCTGCTCTGAGTCAGCAGCAGTGCAGATTACAGATACTACCAGGGAAATTTAAACCCAAAAGAGCTTCATCGTCCCAAAACCCAGTGGTTCTATGCAGATCAAAAGTACTGTCCGTTTAAAATAAAGAGATGCAGCTATCTAAATTGCAGACTGAATGTATGAAAATTCATTAAGAGGTCAGGACTTGCTGAAATTATATTGTCTTATTAATTGAAGACTGTCAACTGGAGATATTTGGATTTCTAGAACTGGAGAATCAACCACAATTCTAAGACATCTGATCTGATTCTAGTAGGTTGAATAAACTTGCTCATACAGATTTGTTAATACTTGTATTCTCAATTCACACACACATATGCATGCCAAGGACAAATATCCAGAAAGTCAGCAGGGATTTCCCAAAGCTGAGATGTGAAGAGCTTGGACAGGCTAAAAATCACAAACAAGTGGCTTTTCTCTGACAGCAGGTTCTAATTATTTCCTCCCACTTGCTCTTTCCCCATCTCCTTCCTACACCCCTGAGTCAACCTCCACCGGGCAAGTTTCAGTTAAGCATGTGCTTTGCCAGAGGTGTTTGTAAATCAGGTTTTTAAGTTTATTTATAGTACACACGCACAGTGCCTTCATCACTTCAGGCATGAAAAGCCAGGTAGAAGGAACATGAATACATCAACTTATCCATAGAAAACTACCTCCCTTGTATTTGTCTTCTTCTGTAATCCAGCTCAAATTTGGATTGAAAGAAAATATTTTTTCCTCTTTTATCTCCTCCTTATTATTCATAACATACATGATCACTCTACTGAATTTCCAAGTGAAAAATCCTAGAGGAAGCCAACTTTTGGCAAAAACAGCAGTCCATGAGACAATACAAGGATTCTGTGAACAATATCCCAACAGTTGGAAAATAGTGTAGTAAATAGAACTGAGTGAAACTTGCAGGCAAAGTTCACATGGTCCAGCACTCCTTGCATCTGGCAAACTGCAAGTTTCATTAAGCAGTGTTTGTCCTAAATGGACATGCCTAACCCAGGTGAACAGTTTGTCTTCTCATAAGAAAAGCATAACATGACCACAAGATGATTTCCAAGCAGAAAAGCATGTGTGTACAGAAGCAAATCACAGAGCCCAATTCCAACCCAAGAAAATAATTTTGCTGATGGTTTGGCTTTTCCATCTAAGTGCAACTCGAGTCAGGTTTTACTGTATAAACTTTTGCTATTGCAGAGAGATGCCACATTTTGCTTCTCATCCTGTATCTGGCCTGGAGAATAAACATCCAGTAGCCAGGCCTTTCAAATCAAAGAGTATATTCATGGTCAGTTTTAACATGAGTTTGACTTTCCCTATTCTTAAATAATGGAAGTTGCTGAAAAATTGTTTCCTCAGCTGCAAATAAAAACAGAGCAAGTTCTCAGAGTAATGGCTCAAAAACCTCAACATTAGGAGGCAGCACAGAGGTGTTCTTGAAGGAGAAGAAAAGGATGTGCTAGACAATTTACTAATACCCAGAAATTCTCTCAGAAGAAGCTAGATGCACACCCGAATGCCTCAGGACAGGGCTGAGTCCATCCCTCTTTCCACAAGAGCAGCTTTCTAAATAAAGACTTCTTTACACGCAGGACTTAGGAAACTTAATTCAGATTAACTAAAGTTGTGAAGTTAAAGCGAATTAGCTAAACCACATTATATCTCTCTATAGGAACAGTCATTCAGTATTAAAAGGAACTTTAATTTTATTTCGTTTTATTGAATTAGAAGCATTTTAATTCTAAGTAAGAGTGTCCATGCAGGGATGAATGAGCTGAACAAAGAATAAAGTTGCATGTTATGTTGGATTTCAGTGTGGCATAGGAAGTCCCCCCACTTCCATGCTGAGGTTCCTTTAGCCACCCACACTTTAAAATAAGCTAAAATTATATATTCAATTTTTCTAAATATCCATATCTACAAATCTCAAGCTGCATTAAAAACAGACCAAAAAAAAAAAAACAAAACAAAAAACAATCACAGAAGAATTCTGGCTCTACATTTGTCTTTCGTTTCAATTTACAAGAGCATCTGTGTTGATTGGAATAAAAGTATTAGCAGGTAAACATGAGGAAAAAGACACTGATATAATAAAAAATGGAAAAAGACAACAGCACATGAGAAATATGCATGGCATTACTTCATGTAGTGAAATGACTGACAACAGATCCCAGCCACAACTGTGCAACAGTTTGCTTATGGACCTGAATCTAGGTTCAACTTCTGCCATTTCCATGACCTAAATCTACCCACCTACCAGAAAGGACTGTTCTCAAGTTTTAGAAGTAATGTTGTGGTGTTTGTAAGTAATTTGGTTTGTTTCCAGCTTACCTGAGCAATCCAAACCTCTTACAGCTTCATGCAGGTTCATAAAACACTGCAACTCAGCTGCATGGACAGAGCAGTTTTTCATTGAAAGTACTCGGCAAAGATGATTTCACAGAAGAGAAATGGCAAGTCATGGTAAAGTCATATCTGTACAATGATACTGCTCACACAGATGGATTACAGAGGTCCAGCTAGCGAAAGGGATACTGATGAACTGCTCTTCTGCTCTGGCGCTTACAAGGGAGGAGTAGGGAAGAAAAAGTCACATTTTACTGAACAGGATAAATCCTATCATTCAGTAATACCACCTGGAATACAGTCTCTCAGGTTCCTCTCCAGGAAAAACTACTGAAGGACCAAGGACATTCACTACATTCACTAGACGTAGCATGCAGGGAAGATATGAGACAACATAAGGCCATGCACAGTGCAGAAACACTTCTGTTCAGACAGAAGTGGAAAGGACCAAGAACAGAGGATAGAGATATGTAACATTGAGTACTACAGAAAAAGTGCACACATAAACACAATTTATACAAGAAGGGAAGGGGAAGGGGAAGGGGAAAGGGAAGGGGAAGGGAAAGGGGAAGGGAAAGGGGAACGGGAAGGGGAAGGGGAAGGGAAAAGGGAAGGAGAAGGGGAAGGGGAAGGGAAAAGAGGAAAAGGGAAAGGAAAAGGGATGGGACAAGACAAGAAAAAAGGAGAGGAGAGGAGAGGAGAGGAGAGGAGAGGAGAGAAAGGAGGTATGAATAACTGCTGCCTGGAGTGACTGCTGGTCTGTAGACAACAATGTCAGTGATGCACTGAGGAGCAACACCACACCTCATCTTCCCTGACCCACAGAAAGTTCGAGACAGAGCCACTGGAGTGCAGTGGTGCAGCTGACCTGTGGGGCTCCTCCAGTCCCCAGTTCAAGATTCAGGGAGTCAGGAGTCAGCAAGAATGGATTAACTGCAAATATGTTGTAAATGAAGGAAATTACCCAGCTAACGTATAACATTCATGTAAAGGCTAAAAACTCTCTTGCCTTAGGTCATAAGCCAACCACTAACTTCCTTTATGGGCAAGTTATTCCTTGGTTGTTTGTTTTAGGAGTTGTACCTTTCCCTCAAGCATCTGGTGCTTGCCTCTCTTGGAGAGAGGATGCCAGACTAGATAGACAGATCGTGGCTTCTTTCTGGTATGGCAATTACTGCATTCCACCCTGGAAGGGGGAGAACACACTGGGGAAAGCAAGGAATGTTAGATGGCAAGTTCCAATAACACACAGCTCCATTAAATAGCTTTTCCTCTCCATCTGGCCCTGCACTCTCACGCCAGCATTACACTGGAAGCACACAGCAACAAGGCATGGCCCTTTATGTCTTCGAAGAGTTCTGTGTGCAGGGTTCAGCTCTCATCCTGGTCTTCATGCATACAAGGAGCAGGATGTTCCCATATAAGTAAATGTTTTACAAAACAAGGGGACACAGCAAAACTGGTCTGCAGCCCAAGTTAATATAGAATGCAATATTTTAAAAAACAGATCTCACTAGACACAATTGTGCCTCCACACACACTAGATCAGTCACTGTTCTGTATAATTTGTGCTAAAAAGAGTCCATCAGAGTTTACCTACAAAACCTATTCTCTGCAACCTCTGAGTAAGCCATCACATTTCCAGTAAAACAGTATAATAAATGCTTGTATCAGGCTATAACTAGAGGCTTGGGATAGCATATATACTTGAAATGGGCATTTTGCAAGATCCACTCTTCCTAGAATGCATAGGAGCCAGAAGGCTCCCAAGTCCCTCAAGACAACTGTAGGCTGGGAAAACTTAGACCTGCCATTCTGACAGAAAATAATTCTCTCTGTTGATTTTGGCTTTCTGCCAGTTTAACCTTCAAATCCAGGTCTCTCAATCTGTGTGTTAGCAAGAATTGCTAATAGATGTCTGTCCAGATTAGCTGCCCAAGCACTATCTCACTTGTAACCTGCTTCACGGATAGTCTTCTTGAAAGCAGCAGCAGCTGTTGCTGCTGATGCTGCATTTATCAACTGGAGCCCCCATTTCTTCACTGCCAATCTGCTGCACAGAAGGCAGAGCTAAACAGATAAGACACAAATAGCCAACAGGGAAGACCTTGCCACACTAAATAACAAAAAAAAAAACAGGAAGCCCAAAGCCTACACCTACCTACTGAATTTGTGCTGGTTTTTAAAAGCAGCAGAAGAATGTGGTTAAGGTACAGTTGAATGACTTACCTGGGTTTAGACAAGTGGTATCTAAATAATGCTATTTTAGCTTACTACTGTAACAAATACGAGAATCGATTTAATAATTTAATGTTGGCTTTGGACGGTAGAGGTCTGCATCAGTGGACCAAAATGCTAATTCTATAATCTTATCAAATCACTGTACAATAATAGAACTTTTCTATGCATTGACAGAACGGGGTTTGGCTCTGCATCAGAAAGTAATCCCTGAAAGACAGAAGAGACTGTTTAGCAGGAACTCTTCATGACTGGGTGCACAGTTGTTATTTTCTTTTCTTTTCAAAATACTACTCAGTATCATCTTAAGGTATCACGTGACAAGAAATTTCTTTTAATAATCTTTTATTTTGTGTTATTTAAACTCTCTTCATGTTTCTGAGAGGTAGTAAATACAGTTCTTCAAAAGACTTAAGACGGAAGTAACTACTGGTGCATATGCAAATCTGTTCATTGTAAGCCTCCATGAAAGTTTTTTTTCATCAAGGTACAAGCAAAATAACTTACTCACATTAATTGGCAAGTACTTTATATTCATACGGTATCTTTCATCTACAGACTTCAAAGTATCTGACAGGAGGCAGGCAGTTGCTTCTCCATCAGTCCAAGGAAGAAGCCAAAGGACAAACTGGCAAGGTCTCCCAGACAAGGTAAAACCATTAGCAGAAATCTAAATTAACTGATTCTCAGACCTTAAAAATAAACTACATTGCTCGCAGTACAAGTTACCTTTGCACCAGAGGGCAAAAATACCACTCACCCACACTAGGGATTCTTTAAGAATTTAAATCACATTCATTAGAAACTAAATAAACATGGAACACAGTACTTTTCTCTAAACAGAGAAAGGATGAAGATCTGAAACCATTCCAAATCTTAAGCTCTGTAGTGCACCAAGGAGGAGAACTCCTTGAATGAACCTGCAAAAGCACAGGTCTTCATTCATGAGGAGAGGAATGGAAATCCTGCTTCATAATGTAGCAAGTGTTTAAATAAACCTGTTCAGATGAAGATCTCTCAGGAGAAAATATAAGACTATAAGAAAGGTCATGGAAATAATTTCAAAACTGGCATGTTAAGCGAGCTTTGTTTCAGCCCTTCACCATGTTCTTGTAACTGAAGAAATGCTAACTGCCTAGAGCACTCAGTTGGTCAGCAGAAACTCCTTTTAAACATGAGTATAGAAGGAAAAAAAATCCCTGGACAGTGCTGTTTTAAAATAAGCTTATGGATTCCTGTAAGTTTCAAAACAAACAAACAAAAAATGATGCTGAGGGAATCTCTGGAGCAAGCAGTCTTTTAGCATTTAGACTGCAACAGAAATATTTTAAAATACACTCCTTAGATACGAGAACTCCCACGGCCTACGGAGGTGAATAATATTAGAGACTACTAAAGTTTATTTTTCTTGAAGTTTTCACTTCAAATAAAGCTTTGTTTTAAAATGTAAGGGCAACTGTTAGTGCATTGAGGTCCTGGTTATTAGCCAGCTAGAGCCCATGAATTATGTTTAGTGAGAAGTTTATTGGCTCAGTAAACACCATTCCAGTTCCCCTCACCCCTGAACTGTGGAAGCCAAACCAAGAGATATTCAATGCCATGTTACTGCTAGAACCAGAGCAGCCATTATCTGATTACAGGCATTTTATTTTTTGTGAAAAATTTGCTATTGCATCATTTAATTCAAGGAAGTCTTTAAATTTACCAAGGCAACACACAGAAAGTAAGTAACTGTTTGCTCCTGCTTACCACCATCTGGAGCAGGAATATTTGTTTCCGTCTCACAGCTTTCTTAGTGCAGGCACTACGAGAAATGCAATCCCTCAAATGCTTGGTAAGACAGGAGTCTGGCAAGGAACTTCAAACTAACAAGATTAGAGTAGACAACCACAAGACCTTTCTGAAAAACCATCCTATGGACCCAGGGCAGAGTATGGGTTGGTAAGAAGTTATATTCATTTAATCTCAATATAACTTTGTCTCAAGGGAGACACACAAAAAGTGGATCCACTCTGTGCAAGTGAATGATGTTGCTCTTTGTAAGATAAACAGTCCAGAACAGCTTCCAACATCACACCTTAATCAGAAAGCTGCCTACAGCTCAGGTAAGATGCACATGCAAGCCCAAAAACAGAACTAGGGCAGATTCATATGACATTAGCACTGTCTTGTTTTACCCTTGTGGAAAGCACCAGGGACCAAAACAGAAGACAAGCATCTCCAGAATTAGCAAGTCTGACATGTAGCTGTGCAAAACCAGAGGCAGCTTCTGTTTGTGTGGCTGTCTTTGTCCTGGGCACAAAGCTGTCTTATCTGGTTACCTTCCACTGCCATGAGCTAAAGACATGCATACTGAGAGTAAGCAATGATTAGTCAGTGTGCAGTAACTTGTTAGTGTGCTTGTTGTTCCAGTTCCCTGGAATACCTAACATATACCATAAGACTACACAGGGATTGTGTCAGTCCTTGAGGCAAGGAAAGTTAATTTAGTTGGAATAATAAGGATGGAAAAGAGAGTGCTATGATAACAGTAGCCTGTTCTGGTAGCAAAGTAAACTGGAACACAAGGAATTTAGGTTCTCTTCCTAGTCCTTTCCATCTGTCACACAACCTTGTTTTCATAATGCAGCTCTTCACGGCTCTGCTTCCCTTCTCACTTTTTGCCTATCCAGTCCTCTTTCAGGGAAGAGATGGTGTTGTACAGCACCTACTGAAAGCTTCAGGGCTTTGCAGTCCCTAAACTAAACAGCGCTTTTGTATAAAGTCTTTCATATAGACCAGTTTATGTACCACCAACTACAAAATCTCATATTCTTACGTAAATGGTTCTTCTGATGCCCTGAGAATCATAATGCCAGAATCTGTCCATCTGAGAAGGAAGGACCTGTGCAATATAGATCTTTAATGTCCAGGCAATCCCACAAGGACATGCCAAAGCCATATTATCACATCCATAATGAAGCACCTCTAGGGAGAAGGCACAGCTAAAATCTTTCCACCCCAGTAGCGGTAAAAGACAAGATACCCTTTTCTTTAAACTTAACCCTCTCCCTTCCAAAGAATGCCTGGAATTTCTACTATTTCCCAGCAGAGACTGGAAGGCAAAGACTTGGCATAGAGCAAGACAGATAAGAGCAGTTGCCTTCATAGATTTTAACTCTGCCTAATTGCTTAGGGCATTTGATGTTCAGAGAAAAACACATACACATCTGTCAGAGAGACATCAAATCGCTAGTATAATTCCAAGAAAACAAAGTCTAGTTTACATGTGGCTGCAGTATATAAAACACATCTGTAAAACTATAGTATAATTCAACTGCTGCAGGTTTAATTTACAACGCAATGATACTGTTTTCCCTCTCAAAGCCTGCCATTTAGGATCACTAAAACATTGAATAAAGTCTTAGCTGTCTTCTGAGAGCCATGGTTAAGGCTTATTGCTGTTGGAAGCCTCTCTAAGCAAGCCACATTCAAACACCATGTTTTGCAAAAGTGCTCATATTATCTTGCATGCGAATTCAAGTCCTTTTACCAGTTTAAAAGTTGGGTCGGTACAATTACATTTCGAGTTCTTTTCCACAACTAATGGTATGTGGGATTGAGTTGTAGATATAAGACAACTGGATAAACTGCTATTATCTGCTTTGCATCGTGCACGTACCATCTATAGTTTTCCTCCTAAGCTTTGTTCACATGTACAACCCACTTCTACAGCAGTTGCACATTCAGTATGCTAACTATATTATTCTTGGCCATCCTGTTAAACTCCCAGCATAAGTTAAATGCACAGTAGATGTGACTGTGATGGATTTCCAACAGTTTCTAGATGGCTACAGATGATAGCTGGGCAAGGGTGGAAGTTTTGATATGTAGTCATGAAGCTGAGAGCTTTTCTATTCAAATAGGGTGTTGGCTGGTACTATCTCTGTCACTTATCCGGTGAAACTAGATTACCAAAATGTACTATGCTTAGGGCTACATCAGACTGCCACTTGGAAGCTCCAGTTAATACTACATACAGCTGCCAGATTGCTTAGCTAAATTTCACATGGAGATCACACGGAACAACTGTGATTGTTGATGTACTGTTTGTTTCACATTGCCATTCAAGGAGATATATTTGCATTATTAATATCTTGTATGACTTGAGTGATGGTTATTTCAGAGATTGTGTATTTCACTGTCTACTGACAGGCAGCTGTTAGCAGGATCCTAACTCCGCAGTGGACAATTTTAAGTCTCTCTGATCTGCAAGCTTGGGTGGTGCAATATCTGCTTAGGATTCTCACACACGGCTAGGACCCTGCATAAATTTATTTTGGTGCCTCTTGAAAGAAGAGAGAAAGAAAGGAAGAAAGAATTAATCCCAAAAGCATAACAGAAATCTGTGGAAAGCTAAACTTATTGGCAGAACTGACCTGCAAGGTGCAGAACATTAACAAAGAATTATGATCTTTAGATTTTCTCACAGTGTTCTTCTAGGCACATAATATCATATTTTCTTAATGCAAGCCACTTAGGAGCAACAATCAGTGAAATAAATTAAGTACAATAAAAATACTGGGTTTAGGATAAAAATGTGGTTCCTACCTATAGGCTTGTAAGGAAAACTCAGCACAGTCCTACGCTTCTCATAGGTAAATTCTGAATTTTCATCCCCTTGTTCACAAGCCAGGCAGAATAAAAATATCCACCTACATTAAACCAAAGGGAGCAACTCGTAACCCAGACAGAACCACAATAAACATTCTTGACAGTCACTGGCTTAATAGAACACTGCTTTGTGGTTATACCCACCACTAGGATTTCACATTGCAAGTTCTAGCACACTTAATTTATTCCAGGCCATACATCAAGTATGGTTATTAAAATTTAAGATGCTATTTGAGATTGAAGCTTTCTTTTACAGTATGTATAGGAGGAACACAATCCGGACTGTGGATGCATATGAGTACATAAACACAAACTTGTAGCCATCACTGAAGAAAAACAGTTGGTCTTTAAGAAGGGAAAAAAAAGTTGTAAAAATAATCAATTCCATTAAACAGCTCTGTAAATCAATTCCACAAAAATCAATGGGTAGCTACATCCATGAAGTGCCAGGTACCTCCCACACATCAGGTGCAACTGCCCGTGACAGCGGCCCTGCAGCAGCCCCGTCTTCTGGGAATTCAGACAGTCAAGGGCTAGAGCAAGAGCCCCTCATTACCCATGCTCCCCTACTGCACTCTGTCCCCTCCTGAAGGGAAGCTGCCTTATGTACAGACATAAAAGAGATGGCAGAGGGACAGCCCCATTTGGGATGTAGGGCCCAACAGCTACCAGCACGTAGTAAGTGGCATACCGGCTAAACAAATTACTTCTTTTAAATATAGTTCATGAGTTCCACTTTGTGTCAGTCTTGACTGTTCAGTGACTCCCCAGTGACTGTGCCATGCCACTGTCCTCTCACTTTCAAAGTGTAGCTTGGTTGCATTTTCAAATTTATAGGCAGTGGGTACCCCTGTAATGACTGGAGAAACCCTCGGGGCTTTCATTTTGCACTGGCAGCTCTCAGATGACTTTAGAAACAAACCCCCTGAGGCCATGTGGCAAAGAAGGCATGAAGGCACAGAAGATTCTGGCTTTGTTAAAACTTGCAGAAAAATGCATGTCCTCTGTCCTCCCCTTCAAGTGCTCCACGTGTGCTGTCATGTCTCTGGGCCTGTTATAGACACACACTATTTAAGAAGTTCAGGCATAGCATTTTAGCAACAGAAAAGCTCGATGAGTTGGCCTCTGCTACTCAGCACTAAGTGCTACAACATATTTTTTCCTTTTGTAGCTGAATACCAAGCATAAATGAGTTCAGTTATTCCACACAGGGACACTCATGTCTGGTATTATCCTCTAATATTTGTATTAGAGAAAGAGTGCATATGTGGGCATACAATAAATAATAATGTAGTGAGAAGACTTAGTGCTATCCATGGCAGGAAATGAGACTACATGGCTTCTCTCCAAGCTTCGTGACCCAACTGCAGCGGAGACCAATATTTGGTATCAAACTCTCCACTAGTCACAAGTTCCCCTCAGACATAAGGGCATGTAGTCCTGGAGAAAAAGACTTTGACATAGGCTGGAGGTTCGAAGCTGAGAACAAGTGGGAATTGTACAAGCAGAAGCTTCAATCTGACCACTGGTATCTAGCAAGACAAAGCACCAACACATCCAAGTTCATCTCTTCTAGAATTTTCCTTAGAACTTCATCACATGACTCTTCTGCTCCAGAAGAATCAAACACTGAAAAGTACACCAAGGGAAACAGAAGGACATATTCAACAGAACTGCCAGAAGATTTTCCTGCAAGTCACAGAATCACAGAATTGTAGGGGTTGGATCATGTAGTCCAACCTCCCTGCTAAAGCAGGTTCTCTACAGCAGGTTACACAGGAAGGCATCTGGGTGGGTTCTGAATACGTCCAGAGAAGGAGACTCCACCACCTCTCTGAGTAGCTTGTTCCAGTGTCCTGTAACCCTCACAGTTAAGAATATTTTTCTCATGTTCAGATGGAACTTCTTGCATTCCAGTTTGTGCCCATTGCTCCTTGTCCTGTCACTGGGCACCACTGAAAAGAGCCTGATCCCATCCTCCTGACCCCTGCCCTTTAGATATTTATAAGTATTGATCAGACCCTCCCTTGGTCTTCTCCAGGCTGAACAGTCCCAGGTCTCAGCCTTTCCTCATATGGGAGATGCTCCAGGCCCCCAGTCATCTCTGTGACCCTCAGCTGGACTCTGTCTAAAAGTTCCCCATCTTTCTTGAACTGAGGAGCCCAGAACTGGACACAGTATTCCAGATGTGGCCTCACCAGGGCAGAGTAGAGGGAGAGGATCACCTCCCTTGACCTGCTGGCCATGCTCTTCTTGATGCGCCCCAGGATAGCACTGGCCTTCTTGGCACACTGCTAGCTCATGGTCAACCTGTTGTCCACCAGGACACCCATGTCCTTCTCCACAGAGTTCACAGTAGATGTTCTTCACTTTCCATCTCCCTAAAGGAATCTACAGTGATGCTTTCTTATTTACTGAGGTCTCAGTTTGATACAAGTCAGGAAAAAAATAATTCTCCCAAGTTTCTTGCAAGTATCGTAATAGACAGATGTTTGCAGACAGTTTTTGGACACAGATCTCATTCTAAAGGGAGTCTTTGTGCATGAACAGATGCTACATCAGCACTTGCATGGATATAGCTTGAGTCTATTTTGGTGACTCTATGAATTTCTGGAGTAGCTTCAAGTGTCAAGATGTCCTTCATAAATATAACAGCCAGCCCAGAACGTGGTGCAAAGTCTGTATGGAAAGAGACTAAGAAAACAGGTAGGAATGGGCACACACCAGAGAATTAACTGATTACAGTGATAGGGCAAATGTGTAGAAATGGTTGAAAAATGCATGTGCACAACTGAGAATTCTCAAGGAAGTAAAGAATCCAGCAAGTTACAAAACTAAAGCATAAACTGAAATAAGCAGGCTCTATGGACTAAGAGTTGAAGCCAGCACTGGGATCTACAGCATCAGCTTGCATTTAAAGACCATCATGGTTAGTCGTACACCTAATTGCATAATAGATAAACGACATGGGTTGAAATAAGATTAGTCTAGGGAAATAGAGGGAAGATTGTAAGGAATTTTATTATCTAAATCCTGCCCCTCAATTCTTCTATACTCAAGGAAAAAAAAAAATGGAAAAAAAACTCTTAAATCCCTTTTCCTGCCTCTATGGGGCTAAAAAGTTAACACCATATTTCATAGCAGTTAACATGAAACAGAATTACTGTGCTGACTTGTTCTTAAAGAGAAAATACATTCTAAAATCTCGACTAGGAAGGAGGTAGATTTTTTTCCTACCAAATCCTCTAACAAGAAGCTGAAGGATGAAAACATATTCCTCTCTAAGACTTAGGGGGATGAACAGAATATAAAAGCCTGTTGCCCTCATTAGGTCTGATGTACTCTCCCACTTGGATTTTTTTGTTCAATCATTTACTGTAGAAATCAACTTCCTATGAATAATCATTCTTCCCTACTCATATGAAGTGTTTACCTTCAGTGAAACCAAAAGAAAAGCTTGGTTTATTCCTTAAACATTAAGCTTTTTAAATAAGCCAGAATAGGCTTTACAAAGAAGATCTAAGGAATAACTTTTTAATGCTAGCTAACAAACTGCTTCGTTACAAAAGGGAAGATTCAAACCCCTATGCAAGCAGACCTCCCAGCTACAAGCCTCCTCTGGCACGGGAGTATCACAGTCTGTCTGGGACTTTTACACGGGGAGCACCGAGGCAATGAGCATGTGACATACATCCCACTAGACTCATAAGGTCTTGCCCATTTTTTCTTTGAGAACTCTGACCTCACAGCAAGTGAATCTGAGAAGAAAATACATTAATCAGGCATTCACTCAGTCAGGCTAAGGTTTTTAACCCAGGGATCTGAATCAGCTCTCTCACCTCCCACTTCTTTCCAGATATAATTAGTCAGTATCTACCCTTGCAGCCAGCCCGCTGCCTGGGTGGTGGTGTGGGGAACAAGGAATGAGCAGCTACAACCTCCTTGCCCAGTGTCACATGCTGTCCTGCTGCCTGCTTTCCTAAAGGCTGCAGAACAGTGGAAACAGCTTCCAGAACACTGCCTTGCAGAAGCTAGCATCCCCTCATTACAGATGGGAAGGAATGAAGCTGAGAACAGCTACCCCATGCAGCCTCCTGCTTCCCTGGAGCAGCCCAGGCAGGTTCAGACCCATCCCAGCCACACCTCTCTCCATTTAGACCCAAGCCATGCCAGCTCCACACACCTGTTGGAGGCTTCCCCACATTTTAAAGGAATCCTCAGAAGGAGATTTGCAGGTGCTCCACTCCCTTCAAATTGTTCAGGCAACAAATCAGCTTGGGAAGGTGGACCCATAGTACTCAATGTGGCCCCTCTGACCTTTTCCAAAATGTTCTCAGCCCATCAGGCTGGCAGAACTGAACATGATAGCTAAGCATCTTCAAAGAAGCATGTGCTTTTTTAACTGAGTTGGGTTTTGTTTTTTTTGTTTGATTTTTTTTTTCCTAGTGAAACTTTACAAAGGCATCAGTAGCATACCTACAGGAGTTTTGCAATTCTAGATTATGGGTGATTAAGAATATCAACAAATAAGCAGGCGTACAAGTCAGGGTTGGAAACAGCTTTTACCTAACACCAGCCTCACCAGGCACTTGAAAAATAAATAACCCCCCCAAGCAGTTCTGCTTTACCCAGCAGCTATAAGACACCAGCCCTGCGCCTCAGGCTGAGTTGTGCAAGCTCTTACCGCAGTAGTCACACTGGGTTCAAACAAAGTGCCTAAGTAAGCATCTGCAGAATCTGACTCCCCCCCACCCCAGTCAGTTGTCTATACTGCACCTATTTGTGCCTTGTATTGCAAGCTTCTTAGCTGGGGATGTGGTCTGGAAGTATATTGCCAGCTGCAATGTGCTTTATCTTCATTTATAGAATTAAATCTAATTTTTGGTGCCAAGTGTAGCATTATCCTTACAATGGCATATATTAGAGACAGTTTCCCCTTAGGATCTGATCTGACCAACAGCCAGTTTGCACTGTTTGTTATTTTATTTCAAAACCACCATATTCATATTACCTCTCCACTTCTTTAATTTCAAGTATTTTGTTGAAAAATTATAAGGTAAGCACTCAATTATGGAAATCATACACCTTGGCACCATACTGGCTTCCTTTCTGATGCTTACATCCTTTCTTCCTTGAAAATTTTAAAAGAAAACTGGGAATGAAAACCAAAATAAAAGCAACAAACATGGCCGATCCATCTCCAGTAGTGTGAGGTGAGCAGGGGCAGATTGCCATCCCTGAGCCACTAGGAATGTTCCTGCTGGGCACCCTAATGGAGACAAGGCAGAGGAGGTAGGACAGCAGCATAGCACAGCATGGAGTGGTTCACATGGAAAAAAAGTCTGTAACCTCCCCTGAAACCCTGCATCCTGCATGTCACAAAGGACAGCTACTACCTTCTCAGTTAGAAAAACGTGACCCCAGCCAGCCAGTCTGCAGACCTAATGCTGGCAGATAGCCTCCCATGCACCGCTTTTGGTGGTCACAGCTATTGTAACGAAGCAGCTCCCTGATCATCTAGAAAGGGCCATGTTGGTTTGGCCCCAGGAAGGCTCAGGATAAGTGTTGGGGTGGGGGTTTTTTGTGTGTGGTTTTTGTTTTCTTTTGTTTTTTTAAATACATAGCTTTGGTTTGCTTGTTTGTTTTTGGTTTTTTTGCTTTCTGATGAGAATGCAACCCAAGCTGCTTCAGATGAACACAGAGGTAGCAGAGGTCCACATGTAACCACAGAGGAAGTTAGCACGAATAGGCAAATATTCTGAATAATGTCCGAGTAGACACACATGGAAACGTGCTTGGACTCACCTGGACTCTTTTTCCTTTTTCTTGTCCAACCAGTTCAGGGCTGGGGAACATCCCAAGCCTCTGGCATATGATATTAGATGTTCTGGGTATTAGGTATAAAACTACTGATAAGTCTCTTGAGATGGTACAGCTGGTGTCACATAGCCCACACTCCATTTCAAGTGAAATTCCCAAAATTTGGAAGGGAACAGGATATTTTGTTTGTTTATTAGAAGCGAGAGAAACTGGGGTGCTTCATCAATAACGTGTGTCTACTGAGAGTGTGTCTACTTGTTTGGCCATGGCTATTGTTCTGCTAGAACCTCTGTACAGCTTTCAGAAAGTCATAAAAAAGGTATCAAAAAAGCTGGACATAGCATCATTACATGAAGATACCAGAGACAGAACTGTACAGCACAGTTTACTAATTAGGAAAGCATTGTGAGATACTAGAGCGGAAAGGATCTTTTTGCTGATTAGGTAAATATTTTAATTCCATATTCCAACGATCCCTGTTCTGGCAGGATCTTTAAAATATATTTGCCTTCCGTGACTGTCTTCTGTTGTTAGTTATACACCACAGAGCTTTTAAATAACAGCATGGTTTCCACCACAGCAGCACTATTAAGCATACTGTTTTTCTGTGCTTTTTGTTCCTCTTACAAGTCAGTGAATTATTAGTGCAGCATTCAGCATGAAATCCTCCTGCACCATTAGCAGGGTAAAATATTAGACCATGGTGGCTACTACTGTTATTCACTGTTTGTTAAACGCTAATGGAAATTCAGCCCATCTTCAAACTGTCATGCCTTTACACATGACAGTGGAAAGGTACAAAGGGATAAGACTGTTTTTCCAGAATCAAACAGCAAACCAGTGGCAGACATACTGAAGCCCTTGTTTTAGTCCAGGTAATACAGATTGTCAGAATTAAGATAATGGTGAATAGTCCTCTCAATTACAGCCATTACTTAAAATTAACAACCAGAAACTGGAAGGTCTAGCAAAACTGGGACAAGACAGCTGCCTGCAGCTCCTACAAAGAAGCCCACACTTGGGGAAATACTGGAGACATTCCCTCTCCAGAGACACCACCCATAATAACAGGCCAACACCTCTGCATCTTGGATGGGTATGCAGAACTGCATACATTAAGCTACTTTGAGTTCACTTAAGAATGCTGCCAGCTTGTAAACAGCAGAGTCAGTTTTGCTGCCAATATAATTTTTACCTAGAGCAAACGGAAGTGCTTTTCCAAGAATTTCCAAGCCTGTGGCATCATGCTGTACACTGGCACTGCACCATGCAACTCAAGGAGGAAAGACAAAAAAAAAAATAAAAGCCGCTGCTCAGCGCATCCTGAAAGTGATTACGTAGAGGGATTTATTGACTTCCAGGAAGAGACTGGTGGTGCAGAACAGACCTTCCAAAAAATACCAGTGTTCATTGCAGGGGAATGTTATAGCTGGCATGTTTCCATTTTTGTGACAATTTTGAAAGTACTGCTGGAAAAAGTACAGTAAGAAAGAGAAATGTAGCTTATTGGAAGGACTGGAGAGCGATCTTCTTTATTCTTCTTTGCCCTCCATGGGTACTGCATAACACTATAGTACTACCCCTTTGCCAACTTTACCATTTTGAAGCTCAATTAGAATTAAGTGTAAGATGACAGCATTTACAGTCCCTAGTAAGGTCAGGGCCGAACTGTACAAACATTTAAATATGATGAGCATTTATAAGATAAATACACACAACAAACCAAGGACATTGTATTCTCCATTCTTTAAACATGAAGAAGACTTAAGTTGTTTAACTTCCTTTATGACCATAGCATGGAAAATTGAAATCAGTGATACAAACCAAACCCCGAGTTCCCTAGTCCACAGCTCACTCAGAAGAATTAAATGCATGCATGTGTTCATCCACTGTTGTGTACAATTCATGCATACATGTTCAGTTCATAACAGTAAGTACGTAAAACCGAATTTTCAGGGTAAAACATTTCCCAAGTCGTAAGTTACTTTACTTTTAAAGCACTCTCAGCCAAACACCAGTTTGCTGCCATCTTTAGAACTACAAGACAGCTATCATTCTCATGCCAGAATTCCTTTTATTTAGCATTTTGGTACTTCAGTCCTGGCTATGCACACTTCTTTAACATTTTTAGTGGATTCTCTGCCAGATACAACTTTGGTAGATAGTTTTCCTTCCTAGGATATCCACGTTTTTCTTTGAAGACTGAGCATGATCGTGTCATTAGCATCACATTATCAAAGAGCATCTGAACTTCCAAGAAAATGAACCCAAAGCCTTTTTCAAGGACTTGAGAAGTTTGATGCAAAAAGTTCCACACAAGAACCATTCTGAATACATTATAAGGATGAACTAAGAATAAAAAAACAATTCCCTTTCCAGGGCTAGGGAAAAAAAATATTAAGTAAAAACATCACAAGTTCAAGTCTGGTATAATTTCAAATGTTCTTCTAAATAGCTCGCGTTTAAAACAACACCAGTTTTCTGCACACACACGCACTGTGTTTCCTAGCGAAGTCCAAACCTAAGCAGAGAAAGCCACTATATTTTTTTTCATCAAATTCTGGTGACTTAACATTTTGCATCAGAACCTTCTTGTTAAGGGGCAGAGAGGATAGTTTCGTTCAGGTGTAGTTCAGTAACTAGTTCTTCCAGAGCGGAGGAAGAAAGTGAGATTTGTGGAAGGGTAGGAAAGCCAACTTCATTCCAAATTGAAATTAGTTGTTAGAGACTAATAACTGCTAGTACTAAGCTGGTAAAAGAAGCATAGCTAGAAAATAATTTCCTTTTGCTCAAAGAAATGTCATTTGTTTTGCATTTAAAACAGCTGATTAAGAATCACAGAATAAGTGAGATAAGAAGGAACTTTAGGAGGTCATCAAAAAGCATTTTGATTTAAAATGCATTTTCCATATATTGTTTTTATTTAGCACATCAAAATACTCAGTTTTAGCATCAATTGAAATCAATGCTATATGAGAAGTTACTTGATACATTTATCAGAAACAATAACACAGTTAAATAATTTTGCTTCTGGTTTGCATCTCAAGTCATTACCTCGTCCTCCTGTTTTACAGAAAAAAATGCCAAATTGACTAATTTTATTTTAAGTCACACATCAACATGTTTTAACAGATACAAACCAGAAAGATCCTACCACACAGGCAAGCAAGCAGGCTTTAAAACAAGGTTTCTTGTTGGCTAATTTCAATTCCTAGCTTAAACTGGCAATGCAAATTGCCAATTTTATTCTGTTCTTTGTTGGACAGAGAAGACTTCCCAAGTGTCAGACTGGCTGGGGGCATCTCGACAGCTATGGAATTGTGATAATTGGAGTCCTACATTACAGTGTCTTTATGGGTCTCCTAGAAAACTGAATCTACACACTGAACACTTTCTTACACAATAGGAAGTGAGCACACATTTAGGGGGAGGAAATCTGCTGTACACCCTTGTCATCTTAAACCAGTTCTTGAATAAATGGGACTAACCCAATATCAAGAACATACTGACATTGCGTGCCCTATGAGGCTTCTTTTCCAGTCATTGTGTCATGGCTCTCATTTCAAACTCATGACAAAAGACCAATCTGAAGATAATTTTATCTTGCATATTATTTGGTTCAGTGAGGGAAGGGAGAGTATAGGGCAAACTGATATATTACTGAAAGCTATCCCCTCTGCCTTTACCCAAGAGACTGAAGGACAGCTAAAGCCTCAGGCCAGCACAATGAAGCAAAATGTTTTCTGCCTCCCATCCAGAACCTGAATGAGGACACCACTGGCATCTTTATTCATCCAGTAACTAAAAGTGCAAGAACAAGAGGTTACTGTTCTTAGTTCCAGCCTAGATCTCTCAGGATGTTTTACAAAATAAGCAAGTATATCCCATTTTCAAGGGCATTTTTATCAGGAAAGCAGCCCCTGATGACTGTTTTGAGCAAGAATCTCCTTGCACTTCTATGAGCTCTCCTTACAGTCTGCTGAAGATCTGGGCTTTTCATCTCTCTGCTTAGCTGTCTGTGCATGCTAAAGTGTGTTTTCTGGAGAAGAATTGAGCAGTTTTGTCCTTTCTACATTAGAAGGAAAGCCCATGCTGAAGGACGTCCATTGCTGAAAACCATTTCCCACAGCAGGTCCATTTCCATCATTCTTTCACCCCTTCATATCCTGTGCATATAAGAAAATGTGATACAGTTCATCTGTGATCCTGGATAGACTAGATTCCCCACCTCTTTCCATTAAGTAAAATCAGTAATTAGAATCCCTGCTCAGGATTTGTGATTAGAAGGATCACCCTCCGCCCTACCCTGATCAGACAATACAGGCTCTAGGAAAGCATGAGAGCTGTCATTTCAATAATGCAAAAATGCTGTTGCTTCCATTCCAGAACAGCTGACTTGAAGTGCATGCTAGGCTGTGCTCATTAACAAAATGAGAAATTTGATATATAGAAAGAAAACACTATGTGAGGATTAATCCTGGATTGCAGTTTGTGGCCAGCACTGGGCTGTCATCCAAACACAGATGAAGAACAAAACTTCTCCCACCTGTCAACAGAGGTACAGCTATTGCAATGCTGTACTCTCCCTCTTACAGCTACTGTAACAATCCCTTTTATATTAGCTTAAAATGCAGGATTGGCCTCACCATTTTGTTTCTTCCTTGTTTCGTGGGAGCCGGCACTGGAGGGTGAATTTTCTTTCCAGGAATTACTAACAAGACACATGAGTAACTTACAAGTTTGGACAGCTAGCTGGTAATACTTGTACACTTCAAGGAAAGAAACCCAGCTTCACATTGGCATTCTGTTGGAAGCTGGAGATGCTAACAAGAAAATTCAACTATCAGGATCCTTTTTTTTTTTTTTTTTTTTTTTTTTTTTTAAAAGATTGTTTCTGCTGCTTTTGAGAGAGTAAGCATACTGCCATAGCTGATTACAAAAATAACAACCTAAACAAGCCAATACAGCTGCTTTGCCTTAGAGCTACAGCACAGCAGTCTGAAATTGCTATTGCAATACATTGTCCTTGCTCCTGATATTACAGCAAGATAAAAACCTATTTAAGCAGCTGTAGTGGTTTAATCACTGGTGTCCGACCCACACCAAAGTAAAGGAGAAGTCACCTTTGTTTTTAAAAGATACCCTCTTGGTTATGGTTGGGTTGGGACTCTGTTGCTGCAGCTCCACAGCTGAGCCCCGTTAATTTTTCTCCCAGTCCAGCAGGGTGAGTATGCCCGCTGATGCTGAAAGGGTCCTCCTTCCCACTGAGCTTTGCCTGTCACTGTACAGTAGATATAGTGCCTATGTCACAAGTGTGTTCTGTTCTCTTCCATTCTAAGACCATGTTTCCTGCTACAAGAAATGCCACTTTGTTGTAAAATTCTTCCACTGATACTGTCAGGAACTGCAGCTTGGTTCAAACACTTCATCAGTCTGAATTGTGCAGGGGACCAGAAGACTGGCTTTCTGTAGATGAAACATGACAACCTCATCATACCAATACCTTCTGTCTTTCAAGCTATGATACATTCCTCAGCCTGAATGAGAGGGTTAAACACTGCACTCAGCACACATAACAGTTCTGATATGAAGGTAGATGTGCTTCAGTTTTCAAATATTATCCTGTTTCACTACATTTATCATCAAAGGTAACAGGAGCTCAAAAATAACCATGCACTATTTTCTTCACAAGGAATGCAGGGCATACAGTTTATGTTTGACAGTTCTTAATTACTGTGGGCTGTAAAGATGCTGGAAAACATGAAGCCCTGTTGCAAGATCTACTGTCCACCTCAAATTTTATACTGTGACCATAGATTTTGGGCTATAGTGGCTGATTTAGGGAGTTTCAGCCCATGACACAGCCAAACCAACTAGCATCAGGTTCTGTTCTAGTTGTTCTAAACAGTTAACCAGAATTGGAAGATGTGCCCTCCTAGAATAAGGCCTCCAACCTTCTCTTTCTCTCTCCCCCACCCCTTGTCACACATTGACTTCTGCCTAACAGTTCAGCACTGACACTACCACGTGCTATGTGATACCAAGTGCTTCAAGCATCTTGCAATACTTATTACTGTCTATGCATCCGTAAGTCATTCTGCCCAGCAACGTAGGCGAATACTACCATCAGCTACATCTTTATGCAGTAAAGATTTAGAGTTCACACAGGTCCTTGGAAGAAGCCTTTCCCCCAAACACTGAAAAATCACCCCTTTTATGTATGTGCATCTCAGCTGCATTTCATGTAATTAGGAAGCACTAAACTCTAGAAAAACCTAGAGTGTCAGATTCTCCCATTCCTCCTGCTTGCACCCCTCCAGCCACGTGAGTCTGCCATGATTAAGTGATGCATTTGCAACGCGAAAGAACAAACCACTGATGTAGGGCTCCCTTACCCATGTTAAGAGTGGAAAGTAACAAATGCAAGAGGCTGCTTATTCCTAATGCTGATCTCCTCCGGAGCTAAAATGATATGTCAGTAGCAGGTGGCAAGTTTGAAGAACCATCCCCTCCCCTCCTTCCCCCCCCTCTTTTCTTCCCCCCCTAAATAAATACAACAAAGGGCACACAGAATTGACCTGATGGGTCAACCATCAAAAGTTAAACTGATTTAAATAATTAGACCTACAATGTCAGGCACCACTGCAAATAATTGCTCCCACTGCTTTTAGGATTAGATTGTTATTGAATAGGTGCAAAAAGGAAGCCACTTGCAGTTGTGGAAAGAAGTCAATTTTCTTTCTATATGTCATTTTCTCCATGTATATTTCCTGTTAAATCCTAAGGAGCAATTTACAGCTTTCTCTTCAGAGCTGCTATAGGATATACAATGGTTCTGAGTCTTAAAAAAATAGTAATAAGTCATCTTGCAATACTGGTGTTTATACACTGTATTTATCAAGCACAGCGAACATCTGCTCATAGTTCTGACATTTTCCAATGAAAGTTACTATTGCGTATTGTTTTCCCCTTTAATTTGTGGAAAAACATGGAAGCCATTCAAATATAAACAGCATTCCACAATAAATTTAAACCAGTGTTGGTCAAAGGACGGTTTATTACCAGCATGCACTTTCGATGATCTTCTTACTGCTCTCAGGTTTATTCTAATTACACAACATCTAGGGAGATTTCGGTAGCTGCCTGCTCCGACACTCGCTGCCATACATCATTCATTCATTTTACGGAGGCACACCCTCGCCCAGCTCGCGGCTATCGACCCCGAAGTCGCACTCCTCCCGGCACATGGCACCGAGTTTGCGGCGCGTTCCGCAGGGCGGGCAGCGGGCACGGAGCGGCGGCGGGGCCGAGCGCAGCGCAGCTGGCGGCCGCGATAACGGGCAGCGGGGGGGGGGGACGTGCCGAGAGCCGCCCGCCCACCGCCGTGCCCGCTTCCACCTGGGCCGCAGCCAAGCAGAAGTCAATAATTCACTTCTCCCGCCCTATACAAAAGGGGCCGGGAGCACGCAGGGGGCTGCGGGCAGCGCGGGGCTCCTCGGGTCACCCACCACACCCTCCGACTTTGCTTTCCTTTTACATGCAGGCAGACAAACAAAAAGCCGAACTGGCACCGTCGGGAGATGTGGAGTGCGGCCGGGTACGCTCCGCTCTTGCACACGGGACCGGGCAGCCCGCCCGGCTCTTTACAGCGGTACGCGCTTCGCAGCGATATTGCCAGCTTGCGCATAGAGCATTCATTATTTTACATTTATACACACACACACATATATATATACACTTGTTTCTTGAACGGGGCAGACAGCGCTGCTCCGGCATGGCGGGGCCGAGGCCATGCATTTCCTCCGGGGGCACAAAGCCGGGGGCAGGGTCCTGCCAGCCCCTAGCCGCGGGAGGATGCGCGCTGCCGCCTCCGAGCGCTGAGCCCAGACGGAGCTCTAACAAAAGCCGGAGAGCCGCGGCTGCAGGCAGGGCGAAAGGAGCTGGCGGCTCCGTCATCCCAAAGGGCCGAGGGGGGCAAGAGGGAGCCGGAGCAAAAGTTCACCGCGGTCCCCGTTGGCGTGCCCGGTGGGGCAGGGGCTGGCGGTGTGCCCGGGGGCTGCCGGCCTGGCTCGGCGCCTCTCAGCCCCGCGGAGGGATAGAGGAGGGGGAAGGAGGTGATGCGAGTCCTGGGAGCCCCTTCCCTGCCCTCTCCTCCACAATACGGCCGGATACCCGGCGCAAACACGCCCCCCGGCACCCTGAGGCTCCGCTCCCACCCTTCGGAAGAAAAAAATAGAAAAATTAAGGCTCACTCGCAGAGGGTGAATGGAGATGGAGAGACGGCTGCTCCGGGGCTGCCGCTCGCTCCCATGCCGGCCGGCCCCGGCGGGCAGCAGCTGCGGCCCCCGCCCCGAGCCCGGCACCGCGAGGAAGGCGCAGCGCACACACACACAAATATCACGACAGGAGGGGGGAAAGTTTCTAGCCGCTGCAGCCGAATAGCCCGCATTTGCGATCCCCAGACCCGCACGGTGGCAGAGGCACCGCACGCACGCCCCAGCCCCAAAAGCAACGGGGCAGCGCGAGGGGAAGGGGCCCCGGGGCACGGAGAGAGGGCGAGGGGAGAGCAAAAATATATATATCCCATTTTGTTTTCCCCGAGACTGCCGCCGGGGCTGGGTACGGCTACCGCAGGTCAGGGAGCGAGGGGCCACCACGGCGGCTCTCCCGAGCGGCCCCGTGAAGATGGGCAAATAAACAGGGCTGCAAATAAAGAGCGGGCAGAAGGGCTGGGCTGCTGCGAGCCCCGCAGCGCCCGAGCGGGACGCGCGGCCCATCGCCCCCCCACCGCCCCGCGTTACCTTCTTAGTGCATCTGGAGCAGCGGCTCTGCTTCCCCTGCCCCTCTCCTCCTCTCCCTCTCCTGTCCTCTCGGTTTATACCAGCCTGTTCCTCATCTCACAGCCTTCCTCCCAGCGCCATCTTGCAAGCTTGTGACGTTGGGAGCCGCTCACCCCTGACCCACATTTGAATAGAAGCCAAAATGAAAAAAAGAAGAGGAGAGAGAGAGAGGGGAGAGAGAGAAAGAGGGGGAAGAAGAAAAAGAAAGAGCGGAACGAGGAGAGGCAGGGAAAGCAGCAAAGTAAGTGCTGTGCCAGTGTGGAACAGCATCGGCTCCCACTCCCTTGCCAGCTAGTTTAATAATAAGCAATTTCCTGCTTTTGCGATAAATGTTGCCGCGGTGGGAGCAGGCTATTCCCACTGACTGGCACGGGCTCCCCCACCCCGAGCCGCCCTTTCCCTGCACCCACACCACACAGTCAGCCCAGACACGACCACCGGCACCCAGCAGCCCCGCCGAGCTTTCGAGTGATGAAAAAGGCGTTTGTGAAGATTATCTCCCCCATCACTGATAGGGTCTCAAGTGCATGTTAAGGGACATTGTATAGATTGTAACTTGTACGTATATTGGAATCTTAAATGAGCTTCATACACAAATTAAGAAAACACGTTCGTGTATAACGCAATTTGCATATTGGCTTTTTATCACTCCTGTCTGTTAAGGACTGGCAGTGCGCTTTGTGCCATCCATGGCACAGGTGAAGGCACAGCCTTTACAGTTGTAGAATCAGAAGAAATCTGAAGTTTTGTTTTGTGGTGGCTTTTTTTAATGCACCTATTGGAAGTATGCTGAGGGGAAACGCTATATGAATTTTGCATCCTTCCTCATGCAAAGACATTCATACAAGCTTAACTTTAAGCGCGTCAGTAATCACACTGAGCAAGCAGGGGCAATTCAGATGCCTGCACAAATCGTGTGCAGAGCTTGCCAGACCAAGCTATTTGGTAAAATGCAAAGTGATCTGAGATCATTTTGATTTTACTGACCGTTTCCACAAAGTACATGTGTGCAGAAATCTGAACTGTGTCTTCGTTCTGCTACCCCTGGCAATGTTATAAAGACAGTAGCTAGTTCATCTGCAGTAACAGTAGCAATGAATGTAAACATTTTTATTGTAATTATGCGGAGTTTTTCCTTTGTCCCGTGTAAAAATCACTGTATTAGCTGCAAGCTAATAGCTAATAGCTCGTTTCTTCTGTGCCATCACTGCCACCTACGATCAAAACTCTCTGTAGCCCGAGCAAGGTGATTAATTAGTGAAGCGAGCCTACCATTTTACACATCCCTAAGAATTCCCTAATAGCTTCAACACCAGCAACTCTCAGCCACTTTCTGTGCAGATCTCTGCAGTTTGCATGCACTTCAGCTGTATCCCAGCTGCATCTTAAGCTCTCTGTCTCCGATAGTAAAGGTATTTGGTAGTTGCTCTTCCAGAGTTCAAAGTTGCTTTTTTTTTTTTTTTTTTTTTTTTTGCA